>JAIUJO010000087.1:17500-617500 GCA_023846275.1 Vanilla planifolia
GTGTGTGAGTGCGTGTATGGGTATTTTTGTGCAAGTGTGTGTATGTGTGTGTGTGTGTGTCTGTATGCATGTGTTTTAGCATGTGTATGTGCATTTGTGCATGTGTTTGTACCTACTTGTTGGCATGTTTTATGTATTTGTATGTGTGTGCATCTCTACATGCACATACACATGTGTGCATGTCTGCATGCAAGTATGTATGTATCTGTGCATGTGTGTGTACAAGTGAGCATGTGTGAGTGTTTTTGTGTTTGAGTGCAATTGTGTATAGGCGTATGTACTTATGCATGCATTTGTGTGTGCTTGTGCATGTGTAGGTGTGTCTGTGTATGTGTATGTGTACTTGTTTGTGCACATGTATGTGTGCCTCTTTGTATGCATGTTCTTATTTGTGCAAGCACATATGTGTTTTGTGTAAATGCAAGTTCATGTTTATGAAACAAGTGTGTGTGCATCTATGTGTGCATGTGTTTGTGAGTGTATTTGTGTGAATGTTTGTATATGTATGAGTGTGTTTGTGGATGCATGAGTGTGCATGTGGGTGCATGTTAGTGTGTTTGTGTGCATTTGTTTTTGTGTGTATGTGTAAATGTGTACATGTATATCTATGTGCATGTGTGTCTATGTTTTTTGTGTGTTTGTGTGCATGAGCATATGTGTGCACATGTGATCATGTGTTTTATAGGATTGTGCATATATGTGTGTGTGCATGTGTGTGTGGTTGTGTGTCCATGCATGTTTGTGAGTGTGAGTGTGTGTGTATGCTTATGTGTATGTATAGGTTTCTACATGCTTGCATGCTTGTGCACATTTGTGTGCACATATGGGTGCATGCATATGTCCATTTGTAAGTGCATGTTTGGGTCTATGTGCATGTGCATGTGTGAGGGTGTTTGTGCAAGTGTGTATGTTGTTGTGTGCATGCATGTGTGCATGTTAGTCTTTGTTTGACTGTGCTGTGCACATGTGTGCATGCATGTGCTTGTGTTTTTGCATGAGTGTGTACATGAGTGTGTGTACATGTTTGTGCATTTATGTGCATGTCTATGTGTGTTTCTCACTAAGTGTGTGGGTCTATGTGAGTAGGTGCATGTGTGTGTGCATGTGTGTCTATCTGATTTGCTATAAGCATGCATGTGTGTATGTGCATGCATATGTCTCTACACATGTGCATGTGTCTAATTAGGTATGAGGGTACATATGTGTACATGCATGTGTAAGTGTCTACAAATATTTTTCTTGTGCATGAGCATGTGTATGTGTGTGAGTTTCTATTTTTGTGTGGATTGGTGTGTGTGTGTGTGTGTGAGAATGTCCTGTACATGTATGCACATGTGTGTGTGTGATTATGTGTTTGGGGGTATGTGTGTGAGTCTGTAAATGCATAATTGTGCCTATGTGCACATGCACACATGTACATGTTTGTGTGGGTGCATCTGTGTGGGTGTGTGTGTGTGGGTGTTCGTGTGTGTGTTTTTGTGTGTGTGTGCTTGAGTACTTGCGTGTGCATGTGTGTGTGCATGTCTACATGTACATGTATGTGATAATGTTTGTTTGTGTGCATGTGTTGCATGCCTATTTGTGCGTGTGTTCATGCATGTGGGTATTTTTTTAGACATACAAACATGATTTTGCATGTGTGTCCAAGCATGTGTGTGCATGTGTGTGTATGCATGTGTGTATATGTGTATGTTTATATGTGTATGAATCTTTGTGTATGTGATTGCTTGCATGAATGTTTATGCATCTATATGTCTATTATATGGGTGAGTATGTGTCTAAGTATACATGTGTGTGTGAGCATATGTGATATTTTGTGTATGTGTATGCATGTGTGTGTGCATATATGTGAACCTATGTGTGCACTTGTGTGTGTGAACCTATGTGGATGCACATGCATATGTGCATGTGACTGTTTGTGTGTGTGTGTGTGGTATTCATGTTTGTCAATATTTGTGTGTGTGAGTCTATGTGTATACTAGTCTGCATGCATGCATTTATGCATGTGTCTGTGCATACACATGCATGTGTATGTGTATATGTGCATGCATATCTGTATATGTGTGTGCATGTGTTTTTGTGTGCTTATGTATGTGTACATGCTTGTTTGTGTGTGTTCCCACTTGTGTGTCTACATGTATGGGGGTCCATGTGTGTGTGCATGTGCATATATGCACATTTGTTTGTGTTTGTGTATGTGTGCATGTGGATGTGTAAGTGTGTGCATGCATATGTGTGTGTATAGGTCACATGCATGTGTATGTGTGTCTATGTGTCCTTATCCATTTATGTGTATGTGTGTGTGTGAGGGGGAGGGGGAGGGTGTGTGTGCATGTGCATACATATGTATGTGTTCAATTGTGTATAGTTAGGTGTTTACGTGTTCTTGTGTGTTCGTGTTCTTTGGTGCGTATAAGTGTGGGTGTTTATATATGTGTGAATGCATGCATGCGTGTGTGCATGCACATGCATAAGTGTGTGTGTGTGGTTGCGCATGCATGTTAGTTTCTTTGTTCGTGTTTGTGTGTGCATGTTTGCATGTACATATGTGTTTTTGCACATGTGTGTATGCATGTCTTTGTGTAGATGTGGCATGTGTGTGTGTGGATATGTATGCATGTTTTTATGCACATGTGTGTGTGCATGTGTGTATGTGTATGCATATGTCTGGGTGTGTGTGTGTGTGTATGTGTTTGTGCTTATGGGCATGTGTATGTGCATGTGTCTATGCTTATGTGCATGTGTGTGTGCATGTGTATACTTATTTGTATGTATGCATGTTAGCAAGCTTGTCAATGTGTATGTGGGTGTGTGTGTGCATGTCTGCATACATGTGTGTATTAGTGTGTATACATGTGTTTGTGTGCATAGGTGCATGTCTGTATGTGAGCAAACAAGTGTTTGTACATGTGTGTTGTGCATGCTTGCTTGTGCATCCAAGTGTGTGTGTGTTTATGCATATGTATATATGATTGCATGTATAAGCGTAGTTGTATACATGCATGTGTGTGCTTGTGTGCATGTGTGTGTGTGTGCTTATGTGTGTTTGTGTGTATGTGTGTGTGCATATGCATGTGTGTGTGTGTTACTGTGAATGATTAAGCACATCAATGTGTGTATGTTTGCTTGTGTGTATGCACACATGTTTATGTGTTGGTGTATTTGTGTGTTCTTGGGTGCATATGTGTTTTTGTTGGTGCATGTATTGGGTTGTATGTGTATGGGTGGGTATGCTTTTTCTTGTGTATACCCATGTTTATCTGTCTATATGTATGTGTATGTGTGCGTACGTAAGTGTGTGCATGTGTACTTGTTCATGTGTGTGTTCTTGTGCATGCATATGTATGTTTGTATATGTGTGAATGTGGGGAGGGGGTGTGTGTATGTTTGTGCCTATGTGTGGATGCATATATGTGTATGTGTGTATGAGTGTGTGCTTGTTCATGTGTGTTCAAGTGTGTAGGCATGTATGTTTCTTATGCATGTGTGTCTGAGTTTATACGTGTGCACGTATGTGTAAGTGCATGTGAACTTGTGTCTGTATGTTTATGTGTGCATGTGTGTGCATGGTCATGTGTGTATATCCATGTGTGTGTATCTATATGTGTCTATGCGTGTTTGCATATATGTGTGCAAACATGCATGTGAATGTGTATGTGTGTATTTGTGCATGCATGTGTTTGTGTGTGTGCTTGTATTTATACAAGTCTGTGAGTGTATTTTAGTTTGTGAGTGTGAGTGTGTGCATGTGTACATGTGCTCATGGGCATGCTTGCATACATGCACATTTGTGTAGTTGTGTGTCTGTTAAGGTGTATGTGTCTGGGTATGTATGTGGGTGCGTGCTTATGTATGTGTGTGCATATGTGCCTATGTGCTTATATGTTTATGTTGGTGCATTCATTTGTGCTTGTATGCATGCATTCATGTGCATGTGTGTGTGTGTGTGCATACTTGTGTATGTGTGTGTAGGTGTATGTTTTGTGTGTGTATATCTGTGTATGTGCGTGTATGCATGTGAGTATCTACATTTGTGCATGTTGGCATTTGCATGCATGTGTATGGCTATGCTTGCATGGGGCATGTGTGTGTGAGTGTGTACTTGCATTGGTGTGTCATGTGTATGTGTGTGCTTTTATGTGTGTGTACATGTGTGTGCTTGTGTGTGGGTGCATGTATGTGTGCTTATGTGTGTGCATTTGTGCATGTGACTATGAATTTGCATGTGTACATGTGTGTGTGTCTGCATGTGTGTCATATGTGCGTGTATGTGTATATGTGTTTATGTGTATTTGTGTAGGTGTTTATGAGTTTGAGCCAAAATACGCCAATATACTTTTGAAACTAGTGCAATGCTAGTAGTTGTGTGCTTGTGAGCTAATGTTAGATGCTCTTACATCATCCTCCTTAGGAGGGAGAGAGCTTGGCTTGGTGGTATAGAGGTGTTGGGTATCGTAGCACTTTAACAGTTGTGACACAATATGACATAGGGTATATCATATGTAAGCTAAGAGGTCTTAGTTGAAGGCTTGTCCTTCTACAACACTAAAAATTCATTATTTGTAATCTTTGGTAAAAATTCTATCATGATCTATACTTTCCTCTATATTGTTCTTGCTTGCTCTCATGACTAATGTAATGGTAGGAAAGGGTTTAGTCAACATGAAAGAATTAAGCTCAATAGCTCACTAGGTATTAGATGTGGTGCTCTATATGAGACAAAATCCTTAATGATAAAGGTTGCATTAATCTCATACTCTTCTGGCAAATCCAACACATATACAATAGTTTCAAGTTTTTGAATAATCTTAAAAGGTCTAGCTTCGTATGCTCGTAATTTCTTGTAAGTTCTAGGAGGGACCTATTCTGACCTAACTTTAATTATAATAGTCTCTTTCATGAAATTTTCTAACCATGTCTAGAGCATATACTAGTTTCTTATATCTTTTGTTACTTAAATTAATTTTTTTAGATATTGTTTTATAAGAGATATAAAAAAGTAGAGATAAAAGTTTAAAAATCCACTAGTAAAAAAATTATCAATAGATGACCTTGGCTTATTACCCTAACAAATTGTGAAGGGAATTAGAAAAATACTATGATTTACAAAATTATTGTATGTAAATTTGACTCATTATGGAAGTTGATCCCAAAGCTTAGGTTGGCCTCCTATCAAGCTATGATGAAGATTTCCTAGATTATAATTGATTACTTCCATTTATTTATCTTTGTGTAGGTTATAGACTAAAGAAAATTTTAGATTGATCCTTAGTAAATGCTATACAATCCTCCAAAATTAAATAATAAATTTTACTTCTTTATTGAATACTAAGTCATCCTACATGGTTTTTCTTTAATTTTTATATTGATGTTAAAGATGTTAAAGCACTCCTAGTCATTGTGGTTGTGGGGTTGTAAGGGACCTAACCACTAAAAAAAATCATGAAATTTTTCATATTTTCTAATTTTTTCTTAGCTTCCTCATTAGACATCATGTTTTCTTCTTTCTTTGACTATTATTTATTATCTTTATCATGGTTCATAATCATAGATATCTTTGGGCAAATAGTAGCTACATGCCTCTTTTTATAGCATGTAAAATAAGTTATTCTAGAATGGGTTGGTTAGCTTAAGGAAGGGTGTGAAGAAGTGGATGACAATGCAGGTTTGGAAGGTTTAGAAATTATAGTGGAGGGGGTAGACGAAGTACAAGTATGAGTGGGTCAAGAAATGGTGATGTGAGCCTTTAGAGGGATTGGCTAGTCATTTCTCTTAAAATAAAAAATTCTTTTTTTCATATTTCTAGCTATATAATAAGCTTTCTCTAAGGTAATGATATTTCTTAAGTTAAGCTTAACCTGTCTGTATTCCTTTGAACTTGTCCTTAAAAGTGAGTACTACATGCTCATGTTTTTCTATATTGCACCTATGTTTATAACGGTCACACTT
Source organism: Vanilla planifolia (assembly GCA_023846275.1). Classification (NCBI taxonomy): domain Eukaryota; kingdom Viridiplantae; phylum Streptophyta; class Magnoliopsida; order Asparagales; family Orchidaceae; genus Vanilla; species Vanilla planifolia. Next base: position 23,450 of record JAIUJO010000087.1, read on the forward strand.
GTTAATATACTTCTCAATGGATCTACCACCTTGGGGAAACCTTTGTCAATTATCTAATATTTTGGCTTTATAGTTTATTAGAACAAACTTATTATACAAATTAACCTTAAGATTTCTCCAAGTTTAGGGTGCCTCTCCATCATTGTTAGCATATTATCACTTTAAGCTTTTAACCTATGATTAATACCAATGAGTTTAGTCTTAATAAATTGATAACTTCTTTGCACATTAATTTGGTGCCATTTGAAGTGATCATCCATATTAGTCTGTTAGTATATTTAATCCTTAGCAATAAAACTACCATAAAATATTGAGGCTTCAAATTTATATTAGGGATATGCTCTCTATCTTAATATCTTTTAGGTCTTTTTTACTCATTAGACATATCTAAGTCATTATTTTGGTCTGACTTATCAGAAGGTTCATTTCTTCTTTTATGATCATGACTTCTATATTGGATATCTTAATCGAACACATTAGAAGGATCATAATGTCTTTTATAGTTCCTATATCTCTTAGAGTTTTCTTTCTCTAGATCATTAAACATGACACTTCTTCTCTTATTATCACTTCCACTTTTAAGATTTGGTTTATACTATTTGTTTAGGAGAATTTATTCATTTATCTAGGTGAGTTGGGTGTTTTATCAAGGTATTTCTAATATTGGTTCTTAGTTTAAGTTTTATTATTGGTTTTGGATTTATTCTTCACTTTGATTTGCCATTTGATTACGTTTATCTATCCTTATTATCATACAAAGGTTTACAACATAGAAAAATATTAATGAAAACAATAATATCAAATATATGTTTTTAATATATAAAATTATTGTGAGATAACTTCCTTTTTTTCAATATATTTTTTAAAAAATTGCGAAAACAATGCGACCCAATTATAGACCACCAAAGTTGAGATAGGGAATGCTTTTAAGAAAATGGCGACTGATAAAAGTCTCACTTAAGATGGACCATTCCTTAGACCAGATTGGATGGTTCCTCGGAAAGATGGTGGGGCATTTTGTCACTATTTTTATACCATCTCCTATGATAAAGTTTTCCAAAACTAGTTAAGAATTCTTTAATGGATACAGTAAGTAAAAAAGAAAAGAAAAAATATTTTTTTAAAATAACTATTCTCTAATACCAAAATTGATTCAAGAAAAATTTAAACTTCTACTAGAGTCTAATTTAGAGCCTACAATACTAAAGATGCTTAATAAATTATTAGAGAATATAAAACAATACTATATATTAATTAGGGTTTGGTAACATGTTTGATATTTTAAAATTCCTCAAAGATTGGTATCCATAATTATAGTATTGATTTTTTAAGTGGAGTAGGTGGCAATACATTTAATATTAATAATAGTCTTGTGAAATAGTTCTTCTCATATCTAATTTTGCACATAAAATAAAAAAAACTTAAGATAAACTCTATTTGTAGTACTTTAATAGAAGAAAGAGCAATATTAGCTTTAAATTATTACATAGAAAATAAAAGATGCTAGAAGAGTGCTTTATTTTGTCAATGATGTCTTGCAATTGCATTGGTGTTGCATGTCGAGCACAAAAGATAAAAAAAAGGTGTGGCAAGGTGGTGGTTTTGGTTAGTGGTGAAGCTTGGCCTAGAAGAGTAATAAGATAATAGGAAAAGATCTGGAGCCTTATTAAAGAGGGTAGTGTTTGGTGATTAGATTATGAGAGTGAAAACTTCGGTCAAGACTCGTGAGCATTAATGAAATGAGGAATTTGTTTTCTTATCAATTCTCCCGATGGAAGGTCTCTAACATCAATCTTTGTTTCTCAAAAGGGTTTGGTTACCAACTCTCTTTATGGAAGGTCTCTCACCTTCGATCCTTGGCTCTCACAAGAGAACTTGATATCTCTCCAATTAGAGTTAAGTACACCTTATTTGTTTAGAAAGATCAAATCATAGAAACAAAAGAAATTTTTAATTCATGATTATTCTTTTTCAACATGGGGAACATCCTTATTTATAAGAACCTCAAAAGTGCATCAATAAATTTTAAAAAATGAAAAAAAAACTACAAACTTAATTGACATTAAGAAGTTCTCAATCTAGCCATGTGTTTTGGGCTGTAGTAATGATGAGCAAGGAAATGAGAGGAGGCAAAATGGTAGGGCAAGCAACAAAGCATAGCTATCAATCTAATTTTCAGGTAGGTGTGGGTTGAGCAGAACAACACAGCTTGACAAGGACTAATGGGACGACATGGGTTGTCACTAATCAAAACAGATCAAATTGTTGTCACAAGTAATGGGTCTGGATGGGACGAGTATATCAGGCAGATTCTTGGGTTAATCAGGTCACTTGGGTGCACAATTCGATGAGAACTATGATAATGACTATTAATAGCAATAGTGATGGCAACAGATAGTGGTGGATGGCAAAAAGTGACAAAAAATAGAAATGAAAACTCAATTTTAGGAATTGTTTAAGCAATTTTCAAACAAATTTTGCATAGACCAACATATAAAACAAGTGTGATGCCATTGAGTGTATGCTTGTCAACTAATGTTAGAGCTCTAATATCACACACACATGCACACACACACATTCACACAAAGTTACAAATAAGCTACCACTGACACACACACACACATATGCACTCATATATGTACAAACACACATGAATACACACACACACACATGTACATACTCACATTCCCACACACATGCACAAAAAACCCACGCACACTCACACACATGAACACGCACACATGCATGTGCCTGTTAACCTACACACACATGTATGCAATTGCATATAAATATGCATGCACACACGTATACATACACCCCTACACACACACATATACACACACATAAGCATATACATGCACACACACACACACACAAACCCAATAAATACAAACACATGCACAAATGCTTGGCAAACACACACACACATGTACACATACGCACATGCATAGCACACATATGGATACACACACATGCATAAACACACATAAAAAGAATTATGCATATGCATAAGCTCACTCATGCAAATATACACCCATGCACATATGCACACATGCATACACACACACATACACAAATGCATACATATATGAGCACACACATATACATGCACATACACTAACACAACCTACACACACTCCTACACATACACACACAGGCATGAACAAATGGATATATATATATATATATATATATATGCTCACACAACCATGCACACCCACACGTGCACATCTGCACACAAATACACATATGCACATGCACTCGTACACACACATGCATACATAGCCACACACTCAAGCACATACACATACACACATGAACTCAAGCAAACACAAAGACACGTGTGTACCCACACACACACACAAGCACATACGCGCACACACACAGACACATGTACACATAGATACCCATACCTACAACCACACACACACACACACATACAAATGCACATAGACATGCACACATACTCAAACACATGCACAGAAACAGACATGTGCACACAAATATAACACACATTCTCACACACTCAAATTCACCTACAAACACACACCACCATGCACATGTACACACACACACATTTTCACACACGTAGATGCACATAAACACACACATATACACGTAAGCACACATGCACTCGTTCGCTTACACAAGCACATGCACAAATGCATACACATGCATACACATATACACTCGCACATGCACACGCACACACACATACATACTCAAGTACACACATGCACAAAGGCACATGCATAAACACTTGCACATGAATACAAATAAACACTTGTATACACACATGCACATAACCACACAAATGTAATACATGAACATGCATGCACACATAGCACACACAAACACATATGCATACACCTTTATACATGCACACACACAAACAAATACTCATGCTCAGTCACATACATACACATGCAGTAGCACGCACAGACTTCTAATTGTAAATACATGCACATGCATGCTTACACATTCACATGACATGCATAGATGTATGCATCGACACATACATGCACACATGAACACCTGTGCACAATCTTATACACAAATGCACACATGTACACACACAAACAAACATATATGTATATGCACACACCTATGCACACACATGCATATGACATATACACATGCGTACATGCATGTACATGCACACACACATACACAAACTAACTCAAGACGTGCACACACACAAGCACTGCACATGCATAAAAGACATGCACATATACGTAGGCACAAGCACGTGTGCTTGCACAAGCATGAATAAACACCCAGACATATATATGCACACATAAATACACACATGCACATGCACACACACACACATGCACACACATGAAGATAAACACATAGATATGTGCACATACCCACAAACACACATAGATGTATGCACACACACACATACACATGCGCACATAGATGCACATATGCACACACATATATACACATATGCATAGACATGCACACATAAAACTTATGCATAAACACATGCACGCACATACACACAGACATGTACCAACACACACAAACACACATACATGCACGTACACACCCACACATGCAAACATGCACACACATAAACATGTATGCAGACATATGCACACACACCAGCACACACATCTACACATACAAATATGCACATACACATACACAAACACATATAATGACCCACACATGTTGTTGGACACACACACACATGCACACTCACACACATAGACACATGCACAAAAACACATGCACACACACTAATACACGAACACACACAAATAGCCACACACACAAGCATGCATGCACACCCATGCATGATTACACATACTCACACATGCACATACCATCACACATACACACATTTTTACATGCATACACAAGCATACACATAAACACAAGCATGCATCCACATAACCTTACATAGACATACAAAAAAAACACAAACAAATATACCAATAAGCACACATAGCCATGCACAGACTTGTGCTCTCTTGTGCACACACACATACATGCATACACATGAACATATGCTCACATATATGCACACACACAAGTACACACACTCACATATATCCATGTATGCAAACACACAAGCACATACACATAGACACAAGCATGCATGTACCCACTTACACACACATGCACAGGGGCACACACAAACACATACATGTGTGTGCACACCTACACACACATACACACACAAGCACATACATGTGAACACACATGTACACAGAAGTCTACTAACAGTACCCACACATGCATGCATGCACACACACACCCACACACATAGATTCATGCACAAAAATGAACACACACAGGTGTACAAGCGCATGTCAATGCACACACATCGATGCAAAACACATGTATGCACACACACAACCACACATGCACACCCAAATGTACACAAATGAACATATGCACAAGCAAACACAGATTCACACACCCAAATATGCATGCATGTGCTAATGCATTCATACCCAAGTTCTCACAAACAAACACACATGCATGCGCACACACACACATTCACAAAACTACACATTGACACATAAAAACACGTACATGTACACTGACACAAACACATACACAAACAAATGCACAGATAAGAAAACACACTCACACATGCCCATGTGTGTATACATATTCACAAATGCACACATACATGCATTTATATGCAAGCAATGATGTGCAAACACATGCACACTCACACACAACATGCACACACATACACTAATGTACAAGCATATGATAAAATTGAATACATACACACACATGCACACACATCTACACACACTTCCACCCACACACCCTCACACGTGCAGAAACATGCACATATGGATACACTCATGCACACTCATAGGTACACAAACTTGCATGCACACACACTCGCACACGTGAATACACCCACACACACACTTGCACACAATCACACTTGCATACACATATACTTACATACACACACATGGAAAATAAAAAAGCATACAAACATGCACAAGTACACTTGTACACACACATGCACAAGTACACTTGTACACACACATGCACATGCACACCCAAATGCCCACACATACACACACACATATACAAGCACACATACACCCACACATGCTAACACATGCACGCATTGAGAAGCACACCCATACACACACATGCATAATTGTGCACACATACAAAAAAGCTTGCATGTACACACACAAACACCCACATAGATACAAAATAACATATATGCATACACACATGCATATACGCACACATGCACACACAAGTATGCATACACTTAGATGCATTCACATGCACACACTCATGCATACACACACACACACACATGTACACATGCTCACATACACGTACACACATGCTCACATGCATGCACATGCACATACTTGAATACAAAGACACACACAAATGTACAAAACACATATACATACACACACACATGTGCACACACACATATGCACACACACAAACACTTACACATATTCAAGGCTACATGCACATACACTTCCATGCACACATACACATACACAAATACGAACACCTATGCATAGACATGCACATGCATGCAAACATAGACACATATATGCATGCACATAAACACACACACATGCACATGTATACCCACGAACACAATAACAATTTCCACGCATGCACAAAGTATTTCACAAACAAACATGCACACACATACTCTCATATGCATACACACACACACACACAGAGATGTATGCACACACATAATTACACATATTCATGTGGATGCACACATACAAACACAAACTCATGCATGTGTACACACATGTACACACCTACATGCACACATGCATACAAACAAACATGCACGTGCACACATATACATGCACACACATATGGATGCACACATGCACACACTTGCACACAACACACACATGCATACACATGCACACACATCTACACACATTACACACTAGTGCACAAAAAAACCACACACACTCATGCCTATACACACACAAAACCACACATGCACAGATACAGACACACATACAAACATACACATGCATGCGCACACACAACCATTCATACATGTGAACACCCACCCATGCACACGCACACAAAACACATGTATGCATGCACACACATACACATGTACACACATGAACACACACACACACACACCCATGCATGCACATGATCACACACATATAAACATCAATGCAAACACCAAAAAACTTGCATGCATACATGTACACACATACATGCATATGCTCACACATATAAACACATACACACACAAAAGTAGAGACACAAACATGCATGCAAGGACACACACATACACAGATATCACACATGCACAACATGTACACACTGCAAACAAGGATACATGCATAAGAGCACACAAAAAGGCAAGCTCACACACACAAGCATGCTCAAACGTGCCCATATAGGCACAAATAAATATGGTCACACACATAGATGCATTGGCATATATGCAAATAAACACACATGTACACATACATCTAATCACACACACATGCACAAAAAACACATAGATAGCGACACGCACAGACATACTCATGTGCACACACACACAAATGCACATGCACACATATACACTCATGTACACTCAAATGGACAAGCAAAGCATGCAATGAGTGCGTGCACCTACGTGCACACACACATTCCCATGGAGACACACACATTCCCACACACACACACACACTCACATTGTCATACATATGTGTACACATACATACACACACGCACACACACATGTAGACACAACTATAAGTGTTAGCACACACATACACAAACTAGCACATACTCACATGGATTGGCACACACACACACTTGCACCAACATGCATGCAAACACACATACACGAATGCATTAATGTGCACATGCTAGAACACATGAACAAATGCATAAACACAAACACATGCATGCAGACACACACAACCTTGCATATATATATGCAAGCATAAACACAAAGATGCACACATGTGGGCAAGTGGGGTAATTGCACACACACACACAAATGCACAGAAGCATGCATTCACATACACACACACACAAGCATGCATCCACACACACACACAAATGCACACACATACTCACACACACTTGCATATACATATACGCACATGCATACACATGCATTTACCTATACACAAGCACACACAGACATATGCACACACAAATGTGATCAAACATGCAAATGTACATGCACAGACATGTACGCACACATACACCCACACACACCCATACACATGCACGTGCATAGGCTAGTATATGTTTGTATAGACACACACCCACACAGACTTAGGTGCACACAAACACACTCATAATTGTGCACTCACAAACATGTAAACATTTAGATACATAAACACTTAAGTACACATACACACCCACATGCAAAATCACATATATGACAATCACATGCAGACACATACATGCACATGTGCTTGCATGCACACACACATGCACTCACAGCAACACACAAATAAATGCACACTCATAAATATCCACACACATGAACACACAAAAATGCACACAAACACATGCATATGCACATAATCATATGCAAAAACACTCGCACACACACCCTTAGACATACACTTTCACACACAAATGCATAAACATATGTATACACATTCACACACACATAAACTCACACATATGCACACTCACACATGCCATGCATGCACACATGCACATCCATGCAAACACACACACACACACACACTTATGAACACATGCACATGCATTGCTACACACATATGTAATAATACAAACACACACAATGGAATATAATCGAACATGTACGTAGACATACATGTAGACATATGCACAACCACACATGCATAAACAAACATGCATACACAAACAAGTAAGTGCACACAAATACATATGCACATACACACACATAATTACACAACCACACAAACACACAAACACACACACACACACACAGATGTGTACAACACACATGCACACCCATAGATATGCATGCATACACACAAAAAACCATGAACATTCACACACATACATGTCCAATCACACCTACACACATGCATACACATAGATATCCACGCAAAAAATACATCACACATAGACACGTGCACACTAGTGCTTGCACACATACACAAATACAAACACACACATGGATGCACACACATACCAAAACACACACAAACATAATCACATGTACATGCACATATACACACATATGTAAATGTGTTCTTGAACATATTTGTGGCATGCACACACATACACACACATATGTGCACATATACATATATGCACAGACATGTATACACACACAAACATGCATGCACATTCATACCAACACACACACACACATGCACATGTGCATATGCACATACATACACATGCATGCATAATCATAAACACATGCACACACATACACATGCATATGTACAAGAATAGGTACATACATGCACATGAATACACTCACAAACATGCACACACTCACACCCATATGCATACAAATGCATGCACAAAAACACATGCACAAACATTGATGCACACTCACATACACACTCACAAGCATGCACATACACACTTATACACACACATATCACTTGCACATGCACATGCACACATGCACACACACATGTTTGAATGTGAACATGTGCATGTGCATAAAAACATACATAAAAGCATAAACATACATATGCAAGGCTGCACACATAGAAATATATGTGCACACACACATGCATAAACACACACACACATATGCAAACACATACCTACACTCTTACACACATGCACACACAAGCACTCGTACACACAAACACGAATACACAAACACAGACACAAATCCACATATGGAACACACACACACACTTGCATAAACACGTACACTTACATGAACATAAACATATGACACACATGCACACACACATGTACAAATACATAGACACACAAACACATGCCCAAGCACTCATATGCTTATAGAACCAAACATGCATACACACACATGCACACATATACACATGCAAAAATAAGGGCACATGAATGCATGCATAATCACATAAACATGCACACACACAAACACGTGCACACACTCACACATAGACACACTTTTACATACTTTTATATGCTCACACATCAAAAAAAAGTCACCCACACAAAACTATGCACACACATCTACAAACGCACGCATGAAAACACAATTGCCCACAGCACACATGTAAGCACACACAAACCTACGCACAAACATGTATGCACACACAAATGCTCAAACACAAGCACATGCAAATATTTGCACACATGCATGCACACCTACACATGTGTGCACAAATACAAACAAATGCACACACAAATGCATACATGCACACACACACACACAAACAAAAAAACACACACCTATGTATGTATATGTGCACATACACACATGAACACGCACACACCCACATATGCAAATGTGTGTGCCTTCATAGCCATACAAATAAGTACGCTAATAGAAACACATGTAAACACAAATGCATACACACATATACACTTGAACACATACATGCACCCATACACCTACATATATATGTTTGTACATGTGCCCACACGCACAAATGCATGCATGATTACAGGCATGCAAGCACACACATACACACATACTCACGCACCATGTGCATGCTTCTTACACCAAAAGAGTACACTTACAAATCTACACTCATATGCACACACACAAACAAATGTTTGCAGACATGCATAGCAACACATAAACACATTCATGCACATAGACATGCACACATGCACAATAATATTTACACACCCACACATAAGCATACATAGATAGGTGCATATGCACACACACACAAACACACATCATGCCACATGCACATAACACATATACACACACACACACAAATGCACACACTCACATACACATGCACACATGCAAACACACAAACACGTACGCTCACATTAATACATGTCCACATATACATGCTTACATACACACATGAAAAAAAATACACATACACACACTTACCTACACACATGAAAAATATACACATACATACACACACACACATGCATGCACAAATACACATGAATGTTAGTATAAATGCACTAATCCATGCACCCACACACATATACAAGTATACACAAAAATGCACAAACACATACAAAAGCACACTTACCCATACACACACACAACACCCACACCCCCACACACACAACATCATGCACCCACATGTGGACACACAATACATGCAAACAAAACAAAACAAAACAAGCACACACACACAAAAGTATAAGTAGACATGCACATGCACGTGCACTTGTAAACACACACACACACTCACATGCACAAACATACATCCACACTCACACATACCCATTCACACTTGCATACGTGTGTGCATGAACACACACACAGTTGAGCACTAGCACACATGCACATGTGCATAACTTACACACAAATAGAAATACAAAGACACATACACACATGCATACACACACAAACCTACACACTTACATACCCATACACACACACACACACGCACACTTACATGCCCACATACATTTATACATGTGCACTTACACACATACATAAATCCGCATGCACACATACATGTGCACAAACTCGTGCACACATATACATGTAAGCACACATGTTGACCAACCTGCACATGTGCATGCACACACATGCACACAAATGCATACACCCATAAAAAACACATACGCACACACTTTTGAATGCACCAACACGTGTATGTCCTAATGAACACAAAAATGCACACATAAATTTACAACAACATTCACCTACCCATACATACACTTACACACACATGCATACCCATGCACACACACTCAAAAACACATCATATGCACTCAAATACACACACACAAGCTCATGCACACTCATTCACACACATGAAAATGCACAAACATGTATACACATGCACATGTGCATGCACACATATGCTCATGTATGCACACAAACACACACACACACAAATATACATAAACACAAACACAAATAAACGAATATACATGCACATGCACATATATTCACAAAATTGCGTGCTCAAACACATTCACATGCACACATATACAGAAATGCATACGCACACTTGCATAAACATGCACAAACTTATACACACATCCACAAGCACATGCATACAAGTGCACACATGCACATATGCACATATGCACACAACCACATGTAGACTCACAAATGCACACAAGCACACACATGTGCATCCATATGCATGCATGCACACACACACACACATGTAGACTCATTTGCACAAACACTCATACACATGCAAACACATGAAAACATGTTCGCACACACTATACACAGAAAATGCACAAACATGCAACGACATGCACCCACACCAGCACACCCTATGCACACACATGCACAGACTTGCACAAACGTACACATGCACATGCACACATAAGAACAAACATAGAGGCATATACACACACACACACATGTAGACACATGCATGCATACACACTGAAAAGTTAGCACAAATGTACACACATATGCACATCTATGAATGCTCACACATACATGCACGCACAAACATGCACACATTGAAACACACATATTCACACACAAACATGCATACGCACAGGGATGGTCACACACACACATTATATATGTACATGTTCACACACTTATAGACAAATATATGCACACATACACACATAGAGACAAACACACACATATGCATGCATGAACACACAAACATGAATAAACACTTGCAAACAAACACATGCACATATGCATGAATGTACAATCATGCACACATACACACACACACATGCATGCATACACACTCACTCTCACACACACACATATGAACATATATATGTAAACTCATCCACACACACACAAAAACATAAAGACACACACATAAGCACCCACAGGAACTCAAATACATCATGCACACATAACACAAACACACATACACACACATGCTCAATTGGATACATGCACACACGTATGCATGCTCATACCCATACACACAGAAAAGTACACACACTCATACACGTGCATTCATATGCACACACACACACACACATATTCACATATACATGCAAACATGCCCACACACACATGCAGACACACACAAACACATGCACAAAGATGCACACACACACACAAAAGAACACATACATCCAAAGACAAGCACTCTGGTACACAAACACATGTGCATATGCACACTCATCCACAAAAGCTCATGCACACTCATTCACACACATGCAAATGCACAAACATGTAGACACATGCACATGTGCATGCACACATATGCTTATATATGTACACAAACACACACACACACACACAAATATACACAAACACAAACTCAAATAAACAAACATACATACACATGCATATACATTCACAAATTACATGCTCAAACACATCCACATGCACACTTATACAGAAATGCATACACACACATGCATACACGTGCACAAACTTATACACACATCCACAAGCACATGCATACAAGTGCACGCATGCACATATGAAAACAACCACATGTAGACTCACACATGCATACAGACACACACATGTGCATACATATGCATGCATGCATACACACACACACACACGTGGACTCATATGCACAAACACTTATACACTTTAAAATACATTAAAACATGCTCGCACACACTATACAAAAAAAATGCACAAAAATACAACGACATGCACCCACACCAACACACCCATATACACACACATGCACAGACTTGCACTCACGTACGCATGCACATGCACACATAAAAACAAACACAGAGGCATATATACACACAAACATGAAGACACATGCATGCTTAGGCCCTCAAACATGACAAATGTACACACATATGCACATCTATGCATGCACACACATACATCCACGTACAAACATTCACACATGCAAACACACATATTCACACACAAACACCCATACGCACATGGATGGTCACACACACATATTATATATGTACATGTGTACACACACATAGACAAATATATGCACACATACATACACACACAAACACACACATGCATGCATGAACACACAAACATGCATAAACACATGCACATATGCTCAAATGTACACACATGCACACAAACACACACATAAACCCTCACATGCATACACACTCACTCTCACACACACACATATGGACATATATATGCAAACTCATCCACACACACACAAAAACAAAAAGTCACACACATAAGCACCAACAGGAACTCAAATAAATCATGCACACATAACACAAACACACATACACACACATGCTCAATTGGATACATGCGCACACGTATGCATGCTCATACCCATACACACAGAAAAGTACACACACTCATACACGTGCATGCATATGCACACACACACACACACATATGTACATATACATGCAAACATGCCCACACATACATGCAGACACACACAAACACATGCACAAAAATGCACACACACACACAAAAGTACACATACATCTAAAGACAAGCACTCTGATACACAAACACATGTGTATATGCACACTCATCCACACAAGCTCATGCACACTCATTCACACACATGCAAATGCACAAACATGTAGACACATGCACATGTGCATGCACACATATGCTTATATATGTACACAAACACACACACACACACAAATATACACAAACACAAACTCAAATAAACAAACATACATGCACATGCATATACATTCACAAATTACATGCTCAAACACATCCACATGCACACTTATACAGAAATGCATACACACACATGCATACACGTGCACAAACTTATACACACATCCACAAGCACAAGCATACAAGTGCACGCATGCACATATGCACACAACCACATGTAGACTCACACATGCATACAGACACACACATGTGCATCCATATGCATGCATGCATACACACACACACACATGGACTCATATGCACAAACACTCATACACATGAAAATACATTAAAACATGCTCGCACACACTATACACAAAAAATGCACAAAAACACAATGACATGCACCCAAACCAACACACCCATATGCACACACATGCACAGACTTGCACTCACGTACACATGCACATGCACACATAAAAACAAACAAAGAGGCATATATACACACACACATGAAGACACATGCATGCATAGGCACTCAAACATGACAAATGTACACACATATGCATCTCTATGCATGCACACACACACATGCACGCACAAACATTCACACATGCAAACACACATATTCACACACAAACACCCATACGCACATGGATGGTCACACAAACAAATTATATATGTACATGTGTACACACACATAGACAAATATATGCACACATACATACACACACACAAACACACACACATGCATGCATAAACACATGCACATATGCTCAAATGTACACACATGCACACAAACACACACATAAACCCTCACATGCATACACACTCACTCTCACACACACACATATGGACATATATATGCAAACTCATCCACACACAAACAAAAACATAAAGACACACACATAAGCACCAACAGGAACTCAAATAAATCATGCACACATAACACAAACACACATACACGCACATGCTCAATTGGATACATGCACACACGTATGCATGCTCATACCCATACACATAGAAAATTACACACACTCATACACGTGCATGCATATGCACACACACACACACATATGCACATATACATGCAAACATGCCCACACACACATGTAGACACACACAAACACATGCACAAAGATGCACACACACACACAAAAGTACACATACATCCAAAGACAAGCACTCTGGTACACAAACCCATGTGCATATGCACACTCATCCACACAAGCTCATGCACATTCATTCACACACATGCAAATGCACAAACATGTAGACACATGCAAATGTGCATGCACACATATGCTTATATATGTACACAAACACACACACACACACACACAAATATACACAAACACAAACTCAAATAAACAAACATACATGCACATGCATATACATTCAAAAATTACATGCTCAAACACATCCATATGCACACTTATAATGAAATGCATACACACACATGCATACACATGCACAAACTTATACACACATCCACAAGCACATGCATACAAGTGCACGCATGCACATATGCACACAACCACATGTAGACTCACACATGCATACAGACACACACATGTGCATACATATGCATGCATGCATACACACACACACACGTGGACTCATATGCACAAACACTCATACACATGAAAATACATTAAAACATGCTCGCACACACTATACAAAAAAAATGCACAAAAATACAATGACATGCACCCACACCAACACACTCATATGCACACACATGCACAGACTTGCACTCACGTACGAATGCACATGCACACATAAAAACAAACATAGAGGCATATATACACACACACATGAAAACACATGCATGCATAGGCCCTCAAACATGACAAATGTACACACATATGCATCTCTATGCATGCACACACACACATGCACGCACAAACATTCACACATGCAAACACACATATTCACACACAAACACCCATACGCACATGGATGGTCACACAAACAAATTATATATGTACATGTGTACACACACATAGACAAATATATGCACACATACATACACACACACAAACACACACACATGCATGCATAAACACATGCACATATGCTCAAATGTACACACATGCACACAAACACACACATAAACCCTCACATGCATACACACTCACTCTCACACACACACATATGGACATATATATGCAAACTCATCCACACACAAACAAAAACATAAAGACACACACATAAGCACCAACAGGAACTCAAATAAATCATGCACACATAACACAAACACACATACACGCACATGCTCAATTGGATACATGCACACACGTATGCATGCTCATACCCATACACATAGAAAATTACACACACTCATACACGTGCATGCATATGCACACACACACACACATATGCACATATACATGCAAACATGCCCACACACACATGTAGACACACACAAACACATGCACAAAGATGCACACACACACACAAAAGTACACATACATCCAAAGACAAGCACTCTGGTACACAAACCCATGTGCATATGCACACTCATCCACACAAGCTCATGCACATTCATTCACACACATGCAAATGCACAAACATGTAGACACATGCAAATGTGCATGCACACATATGCTTATATATGTACACAAACACACACACACACACACACAAATATACACAAACACAAACTCAAATAAACAAACATACATGCACATGCATATACATTCAAAAATTACATGCTCAAACACATCCATATGCACACTTATAATGAAATGCATACACACACATGCATACACATGCACAAACTTATACACACATCCACAAGCACATGCATACAAGTGCACGCATGCACATATGCACACAACCACATGTAGACTCACACATGCATACAGACACACACATGTGCATACATATGCATGCATGCATACACACACACACACGTGGACTCATATGCACAAACACTCATACACATGAAAATACATTAAAACATGCTCGCACACACTATACACAAAAAATGCACAAAAATACAATGACATGCACCCACACCAACACACCCATATGCACACACATGCACAGACTTGCACTCACGTACGAATGCACATGCACACATAAAAACAAACATAGAGGCATATATACACACACACATGAAAACACATGCATGCATAGGCCCTAAAACATGACAAATGTACACACATATGCACATCTATGCATGCACACACATACATGCACGCACAAACATTCACACATGCAAACACACATATTCACACACAAACACCCATACGCACATGGATGGTCACACACACACATTATATATGTACATGTGTACACACACATAGACAAATATATGCACACATACACACACACACAAACACACACATGCATGCATGAACACACAAACATGCATAAACACATGCACATATGCTCAAATGTACACACATGCACACAAACACACACATAAACCCTCACATGCATACACACTCACTCTCACACACACACATATGGACATATATATGCAAACTCATCCACACACACACAAAAACAAAAAGACACACACATAAGCACCAACAGGAACTCAAATAAATCATGCACACATAACACAAACACACATACACGCACATGCTCAATTGGATACATGCGCACACGTATGCATGCTCATACCCATACACACAGAAAAGTACACACACTCATACACGTGCATGCATATGCACACACACACACACACACATATGTACCTATACATGCAAACATGCCCACACACACATGCAGACACACAAACACATGCACAAAGATGCACACACACACACAAAAGTACACATACATCTAAAGACAAGCACTCTGATACACAAACACATGTGTATATGCACACTCATCCACACAAGCTCATGCACACTCATTCACACACATGCAAATGCACAAACATGTAGACACATGCACATGTGCATGCACACATATGCTTATATATGTACACAAACACACACACACACACAAATATACACAAACACAAACTCAAATAAACAAACATACATGCACATGCATATACATTCACAAATTACATGCTCAAACACATCCACATGCACACTTATACAGAAATGCATACACACACATGCATACACGTGCACAAACTTATACACACATCCACAAGCACAAGCATACAAGTGCACGCATGCACATATGCACACAACCACATGTAGACTCACACATGCATACAGACACACACATGTGCATCCATATGCATGCATGCATACACACACACACACATGGACTCATATGCACAAACACTCATACACATGAAAATACATTAAAACATGCTCGCACACACTATACACAAAAAATGCACAAAAACACAATGACATGCACCCAAACCAACACACCCATATGCACACACATGCACAGACTTGCACTCACGTACGCATGCACATGCACACATAAAAACAAACACAGAGGCATATATACACACACACATGAAGACACATGCATGCATAGGCACTCAAACATGACAAATGTACACACATATGCACATCTATGCATGCACACACATACATGCACGCACAAACATTCACACATGCAAACACACATATTCACACACAAACACCCATATGCACATGGATGGTCACACACACACATTATATATGTTCATGTATACACACACATACACCAATATATGTACACATACACACACACACACACAAACACACACACATGCATGCAAGAACACACAAAAATGCATAAACAGATGCACATATGCTCAAATGTACACACATGCACACAAACACACACATAAACCCTCACATGCATACACACTCACTCTCACACACACACATATGGACATATATATGCAAACTCATCCACACACACACAAAAACATAAAGACAGACACATAAGCACCCACAGGAACTCAAATACATCATGCACACATAACACAAACACATATACACGCACATGCTCAATTGGATACATGCGCACACGTATGCATGCTCATACCCATACACATAGAAAAGTACACACACTCATACACGTGCATGCATATTACACACACACACACACATATGCACATATACATGCAAACATGCCCACACACACATGCAGGCACACACAAACACATGCACAAAGATGCACACACACACACAAAAGTACACATACATCCAAAGACAAGCACTCTGGTACACAAACACATGTGCATATGCACACTCATCCACACAAGCTCATGCACACTCATTCACACACATGCAAATGCACAAACATGTAGACACATGCACACATATGCTTATATATGTACACAAACACACACACACACACACACACACACACAAATATACACAAACACAAACTCAAATAAACAAACATACATGCACATGCATATACATTCACAAATTACATGCTCAAACACATCCAGATGCACACTTGTACAGAAATGCATACACACACATGCATACACGTGCACAAACTTATACACACATCCACAAGCACATGCCTACAAGTGCACGCATGCACATATGCACACAACCACATGTAGACTCACACATGCATACAGACACACACATGTGCATCCATATGCATGCATGCATACACACACACACACGTGGACTCATATGCACAAACACTCATACACATGAAAATACATTAAAACATGCTCGCACACACTATACACAAAAAATGCACAAAAACACAAGGACATGCACCCACACCAACACACCCATATGCACACACATGCAAAGACTTGCACTCACCTACGCATGCACATGCACACATAAAAATAAACACAGAGGCATATATACACACACACATGAAGACACATGCATGCATAGGCACTCAAACATGACAAATGTGCACACATATGCATCTCTATGCATGCACACACACACATGCACGTACAAACATTCACACATGCAAACACACATATTCACACACAAACACCCATACGCACATGGATGGTCACACACACAAATTATATATGTACATGTGTACACACACATAGACAAATATATGCACACATACACACACACACACAAACACACACACATGCATGCATGAACACACAAACATGCATAAACACATGCACATATGCTCAAATGTACTCACATGCGCACAAACACACACATAAACCCTCACATGCATACACACTCACTCTCACACACACACATATGGACATATATATGCAAACTCATCCACACACACACAAAAACATAAAGACACACACATAAGCACCAACAGGAACTCAAATAAATCATGCACACATAACACAAACACACATACACGCACATGCTCAATTGGATACATGCGCACACGTATGCATGCTCATACCCATACACATAGAAAATTACACACACTCATACACGTGCATGCATATGCACACACACACACACACATATGCACATATACATGCAAACATGCCCACACACACATGCAGAGACACACAAACACATGCACAAAGATGCACACACACACACAAAAGTACACATACATCCAAAGACAAGCACTCTGGTACACAAACCCATGTGCATATGCACACTCATCCACACAAGCTCATGCACACTCATTCACACACATGCAAATGCACAAACATGTAGACACATGCACATGTGCATGCACACATATGCTTATATATGTACACAAACACACACACACACACACACAAATATACACAAACACAAACTCAAATAAACAAACATACATGCACATGCATATACATTCAAAAATTACATGCTCAAACACATCCATATGCACACTTATAATGAAATGCATACACACACATGCATACACATGCACAAACTTATACACACATCCACAAGCACATGCATACAAGTGCACGCATGCACATATGCACACAACCACATGTAGACTCACACATGCATACAGACACACACATGTGCATACATATGCATGCATGCATACACACACACACACGTGGACTCATATGCACAAACACTCATACACATGAAAATACATTAAAACATGCTCGCACACACTATACAAAAAAAATGCACAAAAATACAATGACATGCACCCACACCAACACACCCATATGCACACACATGCAATAACTTGCACTCACGTACGTATGCACATGCACACATAAAAACAAACATAGAGGCATATATACACACACACATGAAAACACATGCATGCATAAGCCCTCAAACATGACAAATGTACACACATATGCACATCTATGCATGCACACACATACATGCACGCACAAACATTCACACATGCAAACACACATATTCACACACAAACACCCATACGCACATGGATGGTCACACACACACATTATATATGTACATATGTACACACACATAGACAAATATATGCACACATATACACACACACAAACACACACATGCATGCATGAACACACAAACATGCATAAACACATGCACATATGCTCAAATGTACACACATGCACACAAACACACACATAAACCCTCACATGCATACACACTAACTCTCACACACACACATATGGACATATATATGCAAACTCATCCACACACACACAAAAACATAAAGACACACACATAAGCACCCACAGGAACTCAAATACATCATGCACACATAACACAAACACACATACACGCACATGCTCAATTGGATACATGCGCACACGTATGCATGCTCATACCCATACACACAGAAAAGTACACAGACTCATACACGTGCATGCATATGTACACACACACACACACATATGTACATATACATGCAAACATGCCCACACACACATGCAGACACACACAAACACATGCACAAAGATGCACACACACACACAAAAGTACACATACATCTAAAGACAAGCACTCTGATACAAAAACACATGTGTATATGCACACTCATCCACACAAGCTCATGCACACTCATTCACACACATGCAAATGCACAAACATGTAGACACATGCACATGTGCATGCACACATATGCTTATATATGTACACAAACACACACGCACGCACAAATATACACAAACACAAACTCAAATAAACAAACATACATGCACATGCATATACATTCACAAATTACATGCTCAAACACATCCACATGCACACTTATACAGAAATGCATACACACACATGCATACACGTGCACAAACTTATACACACATCCACAAGCACATGCATACAAGTGCACGCATGCACATATGCACACAACCACATGTAGACTCACACATGCATACAGACACACACATGTGCATCCATATGCATGCATGCATACACACACACACACATGGACTCATATGCACAAACACTCATACACATGAAAATACATTAAAACATGCTCGCACACACTATACACAAAAAATGCACAAAAACACAATGACATGCACCCACACCAACACACCCATATGCACACACATGCACAGACTTGCACTCACGTACGCATGCACATGCACACATAAAAACAAACACAGAGGCATATATACACACACACATGAAGACACATGCATGCATACGCACTCAAACATGACAAATGTACACACATATGCATCTCTATGCATGCACACACACACATGCACGCACAAACATTCACACATGCAAACACACATATTCACACACAAACACCCATACGCACATGGATGGTCACACACACAAATTATATATGTACATGTGTACACACACATAGACAAATATATGCACACATACACACACTCACACAAACACACACACACATGCATGCATGAACACACAAACATGCATAAACACATGCACATATGCTCAAATGTACACACATGCACACAAACACACACATAAACCCTCACATGCATACACACTCACTCTCACACACACACATATGGACATATATATGCAAACTCATCCACACACACACAAAAACATAAAGACACCCACATAAGCACCAACTGGGAACTCAAATAAATCATGCACACATAACACAAACACACATACACGCACATGCTCAATTGGATACATGCGTACACGTATGCATGCTCATACCCATACACATAGAAAATTACACACACTCATACACGTGCATGCATATGCACACACACACACACATATGCACATATACATGCAAACATGCCCACACACACATGCAGACACACACGAACACATGCACAAAGATGCACACACACGCACAAAGGTACACATACATCCAAAGACAAGCACTCTGGTACACAAACCCATGTGCATATGCACACTCATCCACACAAGCTCATGCACACTCATTCACACACATGCAAATGCACAAACATGTAGACACATGCACATGTGCATGCACACATATGCTTATATATGTACACAAACACACACACACACACACAAATATACATAAACACAAACTCAAATAAACAAACATACATGCACATGCATATACATTCACAAATTACATGCTCAAACACATCCATATGCACACTTATAATGAAATGCATACACACACATGCATACACATGCACAAACTTATACACACATCCACAAGCACATGCATACAAGTGCACACATGCACATATGCACACAACCACATGTAGACTCACACATGCATACAGACACACACATGTGCATACATATGCATGCATGCATACACACACACACACGTGGACTCATATGCACAAACAGTCATACACATGAAAATACATTAAAACATGCTCGCACACACTATACAAAAAAAATGCACAAAAATACAATGACATGCACCCACACCAACACACCCATATGCACACACATGCACAGACTTGCACTCATGTACGCATGCACATGCACACACAAAAACAAACACAGAGGCATATATACACACACACATGAAGACACATGCATGCATAGGCCCTCAAACATGACAAATGTACACACATATGCATATCTATGCATGCACACACATACATGCACGCACAAACATTCACACATGCAAACACACATATTCACACACAAACACCCATACACACATGGATGGTCACACACACACATTATATATGTACATTTGTACACACACATAGACAAATATATGCACACATACACACACACACAAACACACACATGCATGCATGAACACACAAACATGCATAAACACATGCACATATACTCAAATGTACATACATGCACACAAACACACTCATAAACCCTCACATGCATACACACTCACTCTCACACACACATATGGACATATATATGCAAACTCATCCACACACACACAAAAACATAAAGACACACACATAAGTACCCACAGGAACTCAAATACATCATGCACACATAACACAAACACACATACACGCACATGCTTAATTGGATACATGCGCACACGTATGCATGCTCATACCCATACACACAGAAAAGTACACACTCATACACGTGCATGCATATGCACACACACACACACACACATATGTACATATACATGCAAACATGCCCACACACACATGCAGACACACACAAACACATGCACAAAGATGCACACACACACACAAAAGTACACATACATCTAAAGACAAGCACTCTGATACACAAACACATGTGTATATGCACACTCATCCACACAAGCTCATGCACACTCATTCACACACATGCAAATGCACAAACATGTAGACACATGCACATGTGCATGCACACATATGCTTATATATGTACACAAACACACACACACACACACAAATATACACAAACACAAACTCAAATAAACAAACATACATGCACATGCATATACATTCACAAATTACATGCTCAAACACATCCACATGCACACTTATACAGAAATGCATACACACACATGCATACACGTGCACAAACTTATACACACATCCACAAGCACAAGCATACAAGTGCACGCATGCACATATGCACACAACCACATGTAGACTCACACATGCATACAGACATACACATGTGCATACATATGCATGCATGCATACACACACACACACGTGGACTCATATGCACAAACACTCATACACATGAAAATACATTAAAACATGCTCGCACACACTATACACAAAAAATGCACAAAAACACAATGACATGCACCCAAACCAACACACCCATATGCACACACATGCACAGACTTGCACTCACGTACGCATGCACATGCACACATAAAAACAAACACAGAGGCATATATACACACACACATGAAGACACATGCATGCATAGGCACTCAAGCATGAACACAATTGTACATGCATATGCACATCTATGCATGCACACACATACATTCACACACAAACATGCACACACAAACATGCACACACAAACATGCACACATGCAAACACACATGCACACACAAACACACATACGCACATGGATGGTCACACACACATATTATATATGTACATGTGCGCACCCACATAGAAAAATATATGCACACACACAAAAACACACACATATGCATGGATGAACACACAAACATGCATAAACACATGCAAACAAACACATGCACATATGCTCGAATGTACACACATGCACACATACACACACACATGCCCACACATTCACACACACTCACTCTCACACACACACATATGAACATATATATGTAAATTCATCCACACACACACAAACACATAAAGACACACATATACACACCCACATGAACTCAAATACATCACGCACACATAACACAAACACACATACAAGTACATGCAAAATTGGAAACATGCACACACACACACACACAAAAGTACACACACTCATACACGTGCATGCACTTGTGCACACACACACACATATGCACATATACATGCAAACATTCCAACACACACATGCACACACACACACACAAACACATGCACAGACACACACACACAAGTACACAGAGATGCACACACAAGCACTCTGGTATACAAACACATGCGCACATTCACACTCGTCCATACAAGCACACACACATACACACATGCACACACAACCATGCAAGCACACAAAAAAAGAATACACACACATATACATACATATGCACACCAACAAACTAAATAGGACATACACATGCATTCAAGTCCATACACACAAATACACACATTCACTAGCACTAGTTCACACACACACAGAGTCACTCACGTGCACAAACAGATGGATGCATGCATGCACACATGATTACATAATCATGCACACATTCACACACGCACAAATATGGGCACACAAAAATGCACATGCACATGCACACAAGCACATATACATAAGCACTCACACATACTAACTCTCATGAACACAAACATACATCATCATTTGTATGCAAATGAACAAATGCACTTTGCATAAACACACATGAATGGAAGCACACACATACATGCTCTCACACATGCAAAAATCAAAACACACACATATAAGCACTCACACAAACAAATGCATGAACATGTGCATATGTACACACATGTGAATGCATAGACATGCACACACACATGCATGCATGCATGTATACAAACACATGCATGCACACACAAACTCATGCATATGCATAGGCACATATATATAGAAATGCATGCACACACATGCATACATGTACACATACTTATACACACATGCACAAACAAATGCATGCAAAAACATGTATGCACAGATGTGCACAATGACATGCTCATTCCACATGCACACACACACACAAGTGCATACATATGTATACATGCACACACACACATAGACTCAGATACAAAAACACTCGCACACATGCAAATACACAAAAACATGCTCGCCCACACATAATTCACAAGCATGCACACATGGTCATGCTCACATATACATAAATACACACATTCACATCCATAACCACACACACATGCACACCAACATCCATACATATGCATAAGGGCACAAACATGGATGCACACATACACAATAATAAGCACAGACATGCACAAATGCACTCATGCACACACACAAAAACATGCCCACCTACTTAGACACACACATTCACACACATACATATACACTCTCTCTCATAGATACATATACACATGCATAAACAGATGCGCACATTCACAAACATACACACAAATATACATCCTCACATACTCTTAGATGCACACATGCACACACACATATCTATACACGTATGCACATGCACACACAAACACACACATGAATAAACATGGGTACACACATGCATGTAAACACTCACAAGCATATGTGCATAAGCTTACACACACACCCACTCATGTATGCATTCACATATGAAGACATGCTTGCATGCATGCATAATGGAAAACGAAATGGAATGTATCGGATTTTTAGCTATGCACACTCATAGACACATACACACACAAACAAATATACATGGTCATGCACACACACTCATGCACTCACATTTGTGCATGCACATGCACACAAACACTCATGCACTCAAATTTGCAAATGCTCACGTACACATACACATGCATGCACACATAAAAATATACACACAAGTGTCTGCATATATAAGCTCACATGCTCACACACGCATGCAAGCTTGCATGCATGCACACACACAAGAACACATGAATCGACACGCACAAACACTTACATCCATGCACTCTTCCACACATAGATGTGCACATGTGCACACCTAAACATGCATACACACACGCATAAATGTATACATACACATTCAAAACTGATGCATATACTCCTATGAACATGGGCACATACATGCACACACGTATGTGCACAAAAAATTACACCCACACACACATGTACACAAATGCATGCAAGCACATAAGAGATGCATATAGACATGCACACTCACATAAACACATGCAAAAGCACAGCCACACATATAAGCATCCTCACCCATGTGCACACACACACACATATGCATGTGGATACACACACACATAGTAACACACATGCACACATAAGCACACACGTACACATATGAACACACAAAAACAGACACATGTGCACGTGCACATACATGTAAGCTCATGCACTTGCACACACATATCCATGCCTATACACATGCACACGTGGCACCACATGCTTATGTACATGCAAAAACACACACAAACACTCACATGCCCACATGAACACTCACACAAACAGCCTCTCATTCACACTCATATTCATACTCATGCATGCACACAAATGCAAACCCACATGATAACACACTCACCTACACAAACATTAATGCACACATGCACAAACACATACAAATGCATGGACGTAAGTGCACATGTATGCAATCATATACAAACAAGCACTCACACACTCAAACACACCCACATGCACATGCACACAGACTCATACACATGCCCACACGCAAATGCATATACACTTGTATATAGGAACACACACGCATGCACTCACATGCACACAAATGCAGACAATCACAGGCATACATGCACACATAGACACACATGCATGCAAGCACACACCCACACAAACACATGAAGATGCACACCTATATGTACACACATATGTAAACACATACACGTGCAAGAATACACATGAATGCTAGTGCACAAAAACACATGCACATACAAGCACCCACATAGACTAACATGCACACATGCACACACACATGCAAACACACACAAACGAGAGCATACATACACAATCATATGCTTGCATATGTGCACACACGCACAACTACTTGTGTGACCACACACATAAATGCACATGCACACACAAACACCCACACACAACTACTCACACGAACACACACACATGCATGCACTCATTAAATATACATGTACATGCATGCCCATAAATACACGCATGTAAGTTCTCGCAAAGACCCAAATATACAAATGCACAAGCACGGGCACACGCATGTACATTTCCATACACAAAAAACCCTAGACACATGTGCACACACACCCAAACACTCACATGCATACATGCACATACATGCAGACATAGACATACACACATCCACACAAGCACAAGCACATCCACACACACACATAAAGAAACCTAAATGCACATGAAAGCATAAGCAAACACATCCACAAGCATAGGATTACACATTTGCACACAAACACACACACATGCATACACATGCATTGTCATATATACCAACAAACAACCATACACACTTGCACACATGCATACAACACACACAAACATACACACACTTGCACGTGTTCACATGCTCAACACATCCACACATGCACACATGCACACACAGACATGAAAAAATACACTCACATGCCTAATACGCCCATACACGTGCACACACCAAACATGCACAAACACCCACAAACACTCAACCACAGATATGTGAACAAATGCACACACATACATGCACACAAACACATAAAACACACATGCACATGAATAAATAGACACACATATGCAAACGAACATGCACACCCACATACACTAACACATATGCACTTGCACACACATGCATGAACAAATGCACAAACATGCACATACATGTCTGCACATGCATATGTTGACACACGTACACATAGACACACATGAATACATAGACACACATAGATAGATTCATGTAAACACATGCTTACACATGCATCCATGCACATGCACTCCTACACACTCATACATGCAGATAAAGACACAAAACAAACAACATACCCACACACACCTACTGGTGCACACATTCACACTTATGAATATAACCATTCACACACACACACACATGTGGACACACAAATATACACGCACAAACATGCACAAACACATGGGTACACACAAAAACCCATCCATAAGTACAAACATGCACACACATGCTTGCACTCATGCATAACAAGCACACGTGTATAGACATACGCACATACACGCACATGAACACAAATGCACAAACATACACACATGCATACACATGCACACACATGCACACACATGCACACATGAACAATGCATAAGTATGCATGCACACACACACTTATGCACACCCATATAGCCATACACACACACATGCACATTCACACACACTCACACATAAACAAACACACATGTACTAGCACAAGCACATGTACACATGCACATGCACAAATAGAGATGCACACACACACACAAAGGCTCTCAAACATGCACAAAATACACACATAGATGCACATGCTCATAAAAGCACACACACATAAAAATGCTTAAACAAAACACATGCCCACACACGCATGCATAATCATGCCTACACACGAATGCACACAAACTTCCACATACACAAGTACACGCACATATACACAAATACATACATGCACACCCACAAATACATATGTGCACACAACAAATGCACAAAAATAGGCACATGCACACACACACACACACGTAGATACATGAACATGCAAATATCCATGCACACACATGCCCACATACATGAATGCACAACACATGCATGCTTGCATATATACATAGATACACATATAGACACACACATGCATACACACATAATAATGCACACACACACACACATAGATATGCACACTCACAAATGTAGGCAAACAAACACTCTTACATTCATGCATGTATGCACACACACTTGCACACATACACATGCACACATGCACATGCATACACGCATGCAAATACACTCACCCCCACAAATGCTTGCATACGCAAACTCACAAGAACAAATCCACATACACACACAAGCACAAGCACATGAACAACTACTTGCATGTAAACACACCTATACACACATATGTACATGCAGACATGCACTTAGCCACACCTAAGCACATGTATGGACATGCACATTCACGTACACAAATGCAGTCACACACATGCACAGACACACACACACACACACGTACACATGTACACAAGAAGCCATGCACACATGCATACTTACACGAGTACACACATACGTGCATGCACCCATACATCTACACGAACACACCCACACCCCCAATGTAGGCACATATGCATGCACACACACATGCATGCATACACACACGTGAGCAAGCATTTACCACACCTACACAGACGCACATGCATGCTCACATGCACACACGCACACATACGCGTGCACACACACACTCTTATGCATGCACACGATGCATATAAACATAGACACACATGTGCACACATAGATACACATGTGCACACATAAAAGCATACACACACATGCACTCACACCACAAACACACACTCACACAAAAAAATAAGCCTACACATAGAGTCAAGAACACACACATAAATGAATATTCACATGCACATGTAAACATATACACACAAACACAAAGAAAACACTAACACATGTACATGCATGCACATGTACATATGCATAAATACGCACAAACTAAAAATATGCACACCCACACAAACACATAAGGTACACACATGCACAGATATGCACATGTACATGCTCACACATACACAGACATGCATGTGTGCACACACACCCACACATACACAAACACAAACATCACACAAATGCATTCACAAACAAAAGAAGGCTGGAATCAAGCATGCTAGTACATGTTCACAACTCACACACACACACACACATGCAGATGCACTCACACATATATAGGGACATGCACATATATACACATGAACTCTCTAATAGACACACACTAACCTATACACATGAATACCATTATATACATGCATAGACAAACATGCATACACTCACACACGTGTGTGCACATAAATAAATATAAACACACACGCACACATATACATGCTCGTACACAGACACATATACAAACATACATAAACACCTGCACTCTCACATACTGACACACTCACACACCATTGTGTGCATGCACAGAAGCATGCGCGTCTGCATAAATGCTTGAATGCATGCACAAATACATGCACACATGCACATACCTAAACACACAATAATACATTAACAAACAAGTACCTACAAATGTACAACTACACGCACACACACATGCACGCATGTATGAAATCACATGCATACACAACTGAATGCATACACATGCACGTACACACACACATGTACATTCCACACATAGACGTGCTTGCATACAAGAAAACAAGTAAAACACAATCAGACACACACCAAATGCACAAAGACACAAACACACATGTACACATGCACATATGCATATGTAGATAGACGCACATGCACATAGATAAGCATACACAAGCACACATATGCACATACACATGCACACACATGCACACGCAGGCACATATGCACAGCCCTAACATTCGCACACACACATGCATACATAAGCACACTCACACACACACACACATACATGCATAAACACTCGCACACACTTAGACAAACACAAACATGCTTGCACGCACACACATTCTTACACATATGCAATAATGCAAATATATACACAAACATAGTCACACACATCCACATAAATGTACACATATGTATAGGCACACATACTAGAACAAACATATGCACACAGACGTGTGCATACACATGTATAAACATACATATACACACATGCGAATGCACAAGCACTCACACATGTACACATATGCACACATGCACACATGGATACTCCCAAATACACACACACACACACACTCATATCCACACACAAGAACACACACTTACACAAATACACACTCATGCAAAATAAAATACACACAAACATGCACTCACACACAAACACAAATGAACATGTGGACATAAATGCATCCACACATAAGGACACACATAGGCACAAACACACACAAATGCACATGCATGCACACGTACAGAAAATTACAAACACACTAAAAAACACTTACACACACATGCAACCACACACACACAAGCATACACACGTGTGAATGTATAGACACACTTACACATACACACAAACACACACATATGTGCACATATTCTAACATACACTCATGCAAAATCACACACATTGACACATGCATAATTGCATGCAAACATGCCCACACACAAGCATGCACAAGCATAAACACATGCACACATATGAAAACATACACACACATCCATGCAAGCATGTACATACATATTTGAAAACACACATGCACACACACACATAAATACAAGCACTCACACAAACATATATGTGCACTGATGCTCAACAATGCATGCACATACACATGCACATGCACATGCACATACATACACACATGTATGCATAAGCACCCACAATGTGCACACATAAGCGCAAAAACTTGCACATAATGACACATGCACATGCACATCATATACACATGATCACATATGCACACATGCATAAATAGACCAACATATACACACTCTAAAGTGTGCAAACTCATGCACACATGCACAAGCACATGCACATGCACACACACACACATACACATGCTCAAGAACGGGCACACGAACACACAAAAACACACTTACACAAGTACATATGAATGTATACATGCACAAATACACACATACATACACTCAAGCATGCCAACAGATATGCACAAATAAATGTACACACACCCAAGCACCCACACACACATAAGCACTCATGTATGCAAACATAGATGCACAAATACTTGCATATAGACATACACATGTACTTGCACAAACTGGCACATTCACATATACGTGCACATATGCACTTAAAGACATAAACACACACACATAGACATGTGCATGAACACAAGCACACTACACTCATGTACACACATGCACACACATACATATATACACACACATGCATGCACACACACACAAAGACACACACATGGATACGTAAATATACACATGCATCCAACGCACACACCCACACACATGCACATGCACATGCATACACACAGGC
This sequence comes from Vanilla planifolia, assembly GCA_023846275.1. Lineage (NCBI taxonomy): Eukaryota > Viridiplantae > Streptophyta > Magnoliopsida > Asparagales > Orchidaceae > Vanilla > Vanilla planifolia. The sequence continues at coordinate 57,554 of JAIUJO010000087.1, forward strand.
ACATCCATATACACTTGCACACACAAGTACACCCACACACACAAACACATGAAGACATGTGCGAACTAAATCACACGCATGCACCCACACACATGTACTTGCCAAAACAAAGCAACACATACTCTCATTCATGCACACATACACACACACACTTGCAAACATAGACACATATGGCCATGCATGAATGCATGCACACAAATGCATGCATGTGCTTGTATGCATGTACACAAGTACACATGCACATATGCATTCACACATACTTAAAAAACATACACACATGAAGACATGCGAACACACAAATGCATATATGCACTCACACACACACACAAACATACACATACACACACAACACACACACATGGGCATGTGCACACACATGCATAACACACAAGGACACCCATGCTTACACACTTACACATGAACAGACATGGACACCCACAGGCACATAATAGCATAACAAAGGCACACATACTTATGTCCATGCACACAAACACACACACACACATACTTATGCATATAAACACATACAACCACATATGAATACATATAAACACACATACACATATGCACAAACACATGCACATAAAATGAGGTACTTGCATGCACACACAGACATACACATCTAAGCACACATTCACACACATGCACATGTACACAAACACACATAAATAGGCACACAAACACATGCACACGTGCACACACACACAGGACCCCCACACACATAGACACACATGGACACACGGACATGAACACATCTCACTAATTCACACACTAACATGCACCCATGAACGCACCGCATATTCATAAGAGTGCACACACAAGCACACACATTGATAAACAAGCACATGAATGTACACAAACACACACAAGAATACCATACACACATATGCATGCATATACATATGCACAAAAGTGCATGTTCTCAAGCCCATACACACACGAAGATACATGCACGTGTGTGCACTAACTAACACTGACCTACATGTGTGTGTCTACATTCACACATGCATACATGCAAACACACACATGTGTCCACATGCACATAAAGTCATGAGCATACACACATACACACACAATCATGCATGCACACAAACACACTTGTGCACATGCACCCATACACACACATGCACACATATACACTCACAAACATATACATAAATGTGCATACACACCCACACACATACTAGTATCAACACACACACACGCATGCACGTACGCACACTCACAAACACATGCACACACAAATGCTCATGCAAGCACATGCATAAACATAGCTTCACACTTACTCCAACACAAGCTGAGACCACATACATGTATGTACCCATAAACACATGAATGCACACACACACACATGATCACATGTGCACAAGAAACAAGCACACACATGCATAGCCACACATTAGCACTAATGCACATAAGGACAAACACACACATATACACATAATTTCGAGCACACACACACAGGCACATGCACAGACAAAAGAATCCACACATGCACACACATGCATGGATAATATGCACATGCAAGCACAAAACACTAGCTTGCATACACACACATGCAAAATACACATACACACCCATGTAGACACACATAAACTCAGGCACATACACACATATACATACATACAAAAACAAAACATGCACACCCATGCTCACAAGCACTCATATGCACACACATGCATCAACACATGCACACTCATGCACATATATAGGCAAACACAGCCACTCATGCACACGCAAACACAGCCACTCATGCACACACAAACACATAGGAGCACATATGTACACACATGTACTCATACACACATATATGCAAATATGCATGCATAGACACACATGCACACCCATGCAAACACATGCACATGAAGACAAACATATGCACATGCACTTGCACATGTACATACACAATGGTTCACACATATGCACACAAATATAAAGAGATGCACATATAAACATGCGATCACATATGCACACATGCATACACACACACAAACACATGCACAATCATGTACACAAACATATGCACACATGCACACACACATAAACACATGCACACATGTCATACATGCATATGCACAAACACATGCACACATATGCTCATACATGCACACAAATTCACACTCACAAATGCACACATGCCATGAATGCAGGCATGCACAGTATATTAAAACAAACACATACACACACGCTTGCACACAACACATATTCATGCAAACACACACAAATGCACCCACAGACTCAATAACACTCATGCGCATACATACATAGTCTCGTTAATGCGCACACACACACTAACATGTACACATACATGCACACACATGTGCAGTGCTATAACGCATGTACATTTACATATAAACATGCACAAGCACACACGTATGCAAATGCAAATGCATAAAAGTCCCTCCCCACACACATGCACACAACACATGAACATATGCATACACTGACATGCACACTCACTCACATACTTACCCATAAGCATAGCTGCTCACACACAGATCCTCAACAACACATGAAAGCACACCTACATGCACACACACGTATGACCATGCATGCATAAACATGCACACACACAACCATACACACATACATGCACACAACACAAGTACACAAGCATGCATGCACACATACACACCTTTACACACACATGCACTTATACACATGCCTAAACATATTCACACACACACAAACATGTAGACATATTCACACATGTGCACATTACAACACACACAAACAAGTATGCACACATGTACATCCATACACACAACTCCACATACTCACATATACATGCACACACACATATGCACACATGCACATACACACACACGTGCACATGCATAAATAAATGCTACAAGCATGTACACACACATATATGCATATGTGAATGTTCACACATGCATAAAACAAATGCATATGCACAAAGTCATGCACAAAAAACACATACACACATATACACAAGTGCATACACATGCACTTATACACACAAGAGCACATATACACATGCACTTATACACACAAAAGCACATATACACATGCACCCTCACATGCACATGAACACACATACACACATGTGTATACATATGAAAACACACACGCATGTGCATACACAAAAATGCTCACACGAAGACACACATGCATGCACGCATGTGTATGTATGCACACACATGCTGACACACACACCCCCACACATGAACACACAGACACGCACGTGCATGCACCCATATACAAACATGCATGCAAGCACACACACACACACATTTACACATATACACAAGCATGCACACATGAACACAAAAATGAATGCATGCACATATAGACACACACACATAGATAAACACAAACACATACACATGCACACACATGCACAAATGTTCACACAAGTAGACACACGCACACATTTACACACATGCATGTCCATAACCACACAAACACACTCACATACATGCATCAACACATGTACACATATGCACCCACAACCACATGCACACATGCACCAACATGAGTGACACACATGAACAAGTACACACCCACAAAAGCACACACAAATGCATAAACAAACACAAGTAAAAATGCACACATGCATGCACACAAGTGCACAAACACGTAGTCACATGCACACACAAAAAACACTCAGCATAAAAAATTATGCATGCATACACACATGCATAGGTGTGCATACAAACACATGTAGACACTAATGTACATAGACACAAATACACATACACACATGCATGCATGAATGCACATGCACACACACAAAAGCATACTCACACACATATATGTAAACACGTACACATGCATACACACACATGACACATGCACATGCCCACACTAATGCACACCCCCCCCCACACACGCACATTTATGTGCACATGCACGCATAAACACACATTCATGCCCACACACACACATACACACAAGCACACAAAGAAGAACACATCCACAAATGCAACAACATACACACACATGCACACATGGACACATGCACAAATGCACATGCATACACATGCACATATACATGCAAACACAACCACAAACACACACATAAGGAAAATACATGCATACATACACATGCACACACAAACACACAAGAACAAACATAAGCACACACACATATACACACACATAAACACAAATACAAGCACAGACAAGAACACACATGCATGCAAACACATACACACATGGACACAACCACACCAATTACACACACACATTCTTGTGCACATATGCAGGAAAACACTTATGCACTTACTTACACAAATGTGCACTTACACACACAAACACAAGTATATATGCTTACATAGACATGCGTAGAGACACTCACATATGTGTACAGCCATACATAGACACAAACACATGCACACACACACATGTAAGCATGCACATACAAAAGCTAACACAAGTGTACATATAGATACATGCATAAAAGGAACTTATACAATGCATGCATACAAACATGAGTACACAAACATTCAAACACAAACTGGTGCACACAAATACATATGCACAAGCATACACACCAACAACCACATATGTATACACACACATGCAAATGCATGCATATAAGCACACATGCATACACACACACACACACCTCTATACTCACATGTAAACACACACATATGAACATGCACGAACATGTACACATAGACACACACATGCACACGCACACAGACATGCACACAAATGAATATGCAAAACAACATGCACTTACGTACAAATAAATACACACACAAGTACTTGCTTACACATGTGCAAGCACACACTCAAATACAAGCACATGCAAATGCAAGCTCTTACACACACACACACACACACTGACAAACACATTTACATAAGATCATGCACATGGGCTCACATGCACATGCAAACACGTGGACATAAATATGGGAATACACATGCACTCACAACCACACATACATGCACACAAATACAAACATATACACTTACACATGTACACATGCACACAAACACACATACACACACACTTGCACACACTTGTGCACATGTTCACATACACAAAAGCATGCAAACACACCTGTGTCCATGTGCTCAGTAGATGTATGCACACATATGCACACACACAGCATGCCGCATGCATGAGCACACATACACCAACAAACACACCCCTTACACATACACACACACACACACAGAGATGAGCATAGACATGAAAACCCACATGCACATATATACACATGCAAGTATACACACAAAGCACAATTAAACATGCACGCAAACATGTACACACATGCATGCACATGCAAGCCCATAGCAACACATGCACATGCACACACATGCACCCCTACTCACACACACTCACATGTAAAAGGAACACAAATGCACATAGACACACTTACAATTGCACACATGTAAACACAAATAAGCATACAAACACATGCAAGCACATACACCCACCTAGCCATACACACAAAAACACATCATAAACACACAAATTTACACATCAACATATGTACACACACTTACACACACATGAGTGCAAATACCCACATGCATACACATAATCACACAATTAGACACATGCACTTAAACATACATACATGTACCTATGAATGCACATAGAAATAAATACACAAAAATGGGCACTAATAGATACACAAATGTACACACACACTCACGTAACACACACATAAACATACATATACACATGCATGCACACATACACAGACACACACACACATATATAAACACATGAAAGCTCTAACACACTCGTGCATACACCCACACACACACTTGCATGAATCACAACCAAATGTACATGCATGCAGACATCTACACAACCACATAAGTGCACACAAATACATACACACACATGCAAACATGCACACAAAAAGAAAAGTATGCATACATACATAAACATGCATACCCATGCACACACATGCACATGGCCACTTACACATGCTTAATCACTCACACACACACACACAAGAAAATCCACATTAACACACACACACACATGCAAATGCATAGATACACACACACTCACATATGCACCTTCACATGTGAACATGCTCTCACATGTGCAAATGCATAAACATAGAATCAAACACTCACACATGCACACACACACACACACTTATGCATATGTGCATGAACATGCACATGCATACCCACTTGCACATATTAAGACACACACACACACATACACATACACACACATGCATGTGAATGCACACACAAATGTATACACAAACATTTAGACATATAGACACAAAAATAGCAACACCCACTCACAAGAAAACATACACATACACACATCCACTCACACACACACACGAACACACATGAAAGTTATCACACACACATACACGTGGACTCACACAAAAAGCCATACATACACATGCACACTTATGCACAAGCACGTGCATGCACACACACACATACATAGGCACATGCACACACAAATAGACATAGATACATGCGCACATATGCACAACTACTATGTGCACACAAACATTCACACATGCACATATTTACATATGGACACATACACATGTAGACACACACAAATGAATGCACATGCCCGAAGACAAGCATGTACACACATATTCACACATGTATGTATGCACACACGTGCACATGCATGCACAAATACACACATACATAAGCTAACAAACATGCACCCACACACTCACATAAGATTAGATTCACATTCCCACACACATACACACACTCATATGCACAAAAACTTACACCGACACACACATACACAAACATATGCACACATATACACACATGTATATGTATGCACACCTACACAAACACACACGTGTACTAGTAGCCACACATGAATACACTTGTGCACACACGTATGGGCATGCACATTAGCACACATGCATGCATAAACACATGCATACATATACACAGACACACACACACATATGCAAACAGAATCAAACACACACCCACACCTACATGCACACATGCTTGAACACACACATATCCACATGTAGACAAATATGCACAGTCACACACATTAAGATGCAAACATGCTCACACACACGCATGCACAAGTGCCTACGTTCACATTTACACACATAACACACTCATGCAAACACACATGCACAACATAAATGTGAACTCATACGAACACATGTGTATGCACACACACACACACATACACATGTATAGGAGCATATACACATGTAGACACACAAGCATACACCTCCCCACACACACAAGTTCACACACATAAATGCATACATATGCACATACATACACACAAATCCCCCCTACACACACACACATGTGCATGTGAATATGCATACGCACACATTCATACTAGACATGAACACACATAGATAAACAAACCCACATGTACACTCACACAAGCACATGCAAGCATATACACACATTCATGCACTCTCCAACACATAGGCATATGCACACACGAACAAACATATGCATACAATCATAGACATGCAGACATGCAAACAAACATAAGCACACGCATCTAAACACATATGTAAACACACATGCACACACATGCATGCACACATGAACACACACTGAAATGTTAACACACATACATGCATGAACATAAACACACACACACTAATATACACCACCATACGCACACATGCGCATGTACATGCACACAAACATACAAATGCATACACATACATGTAGAAATGCACATTCATGCACAAATGCACATACATTCGCATGCACACACTCAAAGACACAAACATATAAACAAACATGCATATGCACATTCACACATATAGGTGCCCATGCAAACATGCATGAACATGTCCACATGTGCCCACACATCCTCACCCACACTAAGACATGCACCTATGGGTGCATGCACGTGCACATGCACAAATACACACACATATGAACACAAAGATACACACGCATACAAATGTACAAAGGCTTGTGCTTAATGCATGCATATAAGAATGCACACACACACGTACATACATATGCATACATATGTGCATACACACACACGCACTCACTCACAGACTACACACAAGAACACACACACTCAAACACACATACATGCACATATGCATAGATGTACACACACGCCCACTTGCAGACACACAAACACTCACATGCATATATGCACACACACACATGTACAAACATACACTTGCCTTCACATAAACACAAGACCACTCACACACATGCACACACATGAATAGATAGACATATGTGCACATGTTCACAAACACACACACATGCATGTGCACACACAAACGACACACACACAGTTATAGGCACGTATACCCATGTGAAAACACACATACATGCACAAACACCCAAAGACACAAACACACATGCACAAGAACACACACACATATGCACATGCATAAGCACACACACACACATGCACCCAAGCACCAACATACATGTAGTGATACACACACACACACACACACACATAGACATGCACACATGCAAATGCACACATACATGCTAATACATACTCACCATGCACAATGCACATACACACATGCAAACTTACTTGTACACACATAGAGACACCCACACACATGCATATGCACATGCACACACACACATTCACATGCACTTGCCTGGGCTCACACATACACAAAAACAAACACATGCACAAGCACACTCATGCATAAACACATACGTACACACACATGCACAAACACGTACACACATGTATACATGTACAAATGCATCACCATGCAAAAACACACACACCCACATAAGCATGCACATACACATTCATATGCATGCACACATACACAATAGCATGCACACACTCACACACACTTGTAAATGCATGCATATGCACATGCAGGTGGACACACTCACACACACACTCACACTTACACATAGACACACAAATACACAAGCACATGCACACACACACACACACTCTCATACACACTTACATAGGCACACATATGCACATACTCCCACAAAAACCCATAAGCATGCTCACATGCACACATATAGGCACACACACATAAGCATGCATGAAAACACTCACATGTATGCACACATATACAATAGCACACACACTCTCACCCATATTCAAAGGCACATAAATGCACAAACACACTTATATGTGCACTCGCACACGTGCGCACACTTACACATGCACAAATATACAAACACATACACACACACACGTACACATGCATGCATGATCACTCATGCACATACACTAAGATCCATGAACAGATACATATATACACATATTAATGTATTCATATATGCACAAACATGAATGTGCATATGCACACAAATAAATGCACTCAGATATATGCACTTACACACACACATACACATGCACATTCACATGCATGCACAAACACATGCACATTCACATGCATGCACAAACACATGCATGCACGGACACACACAACTGTATAGGAACATGCACACCCATGCAATAGATACATATACACATGCACACTGTCTCTCTCTCTCACACACACACTGCACAAATGTGCCTATACATTCACATAGACATGTACACACTCACGTACCCATATGCACAAACAAATGAACACACACCAACACAAACACATGCAAACAAATCTAGACATGCATACACACAAACATAGAAATGCACAAGCACACGCACACTCAAATACACCCATGCACACACGCAAGCACACATACACATACAACTACACTTGTGCATATACATGCACATACATGTAAACATACACACATGCACACAGAGAAACATGCATGTAAAACACACACACACACACAAAAACATAAACACATGTAGACATTCACACATGCATACAAATGTGCACACACACAAACACATGCACATTGACATACGTTCAAGCAAACACACATGTATCCACACACTCACACAAGCACACACACACACATGCATACACACTCACTTGCACATAAACATGCACAAGCACAAATGCACACACATATGTACATGCATGCACACACAAGCATGCACATCACCCACACACCCAAATGTTTTATGTGCTTGTGCACTTACACTAGAAGATAGAGGTCCATACATAAATGGCACAAACACAAGTGTATACACAAACAAACATGCATGTGCACACAATCTCTCTCACACACGCATACATACAAATACAAGCACACACACAAGAACACATACAAGTACATGTGCACACACATGCACAATCACACACACAAACACACACACGCATACGCACTCACACACATGCACATATGCACTCACACACACACACATATAAACACCCACACATAACCACACACACAAACACAAACACATATGTGCACACACACACACAAACATGTTTGCATGTGTACTCATGCACACACACACACACACACAAGTATGTTTATAAGTACATAAACATGCAAAGACATGCCCAAACATGCTTGCATACACACCACCACACACATGCACATGCACATGCACGTCCATGCACACACAGCACACTCACGGACAAGCCATCCAACACACACAAACACACATGCATAGGGATGCACACATACACTTGCATGTAGACAAACATGCACACACATACACAAACAAATGCACTGCAACACACACACACATGCACACACATGAACAAACCTAAATACACTCATAGGAGCACACGTGAATATGCACAAGCTCACACATGTAAACACACACAAGCATACATGCATATGTACACACATGCATACATAAATGCACATCCATGCATACACACACACTCATAGACATACTTGCATGCATGCACAGTACATACAAACATGCACAAACACATGCTTACACATGTAAGAGCACAAAACCACACGCATGCATGCATAGGCACATTTGCACCCCAAGCACACTTGCAAATGCACACATACACACACATATACACACATGCACATAAGCACATACACACAAACACATGTGCACCTACACATACAAACATATGAAGAGACATACAAACATGCACATACATGCAGGCACATAAGAAAAAACTATCACACATGCACAAAATAGAACTTCTATATGTGTATACACACAAACCCGCACACACATGCATACTCATAGACACACACACACAAAGAAATGCAAGAAAACAAAGACATGTACACATACAGGAGCATGCATGCACACACATACACAAGCACGTGTATGCACATATGCACACATGCACACACACACAGAAACACACATGCATAAGTACACATAAATGTAGACACACACATATACACACAAGCATAGACACACACACACATGCCTACACACATGTGCACATGCACACACAAATATGCACGCACATACATATATACACTCACACATGCATATGTTCATACATGCACACACACATACATATAAAAGCTCACTTGCACAAACACATAGAAATGCATGCACACAGACATACACTTGCATGAATAGACACACACATGCATACACACAAACACATATACACACACACAAGCATACACATTCCAACACATGCACACACACATGTACACTCACATGAACATAGGCACACACATGTACACACATGCACATATGCACTCAAACATGCTCACACATTCACACACATGTACACACACAAACACTCACACCTACGCACATCGACGAACTCCCAAACAAAGAACTAGACACACATAAGCAAAAATGCACATGCTTGCAAACACATACATGTACACACACACAAAATGAATACCTACACACATGCACACACACATATGCACACACACACATGCACACACCTATGCACATATATATGCACAAAGATATGCACACACACACACATGTACACACACACACACGTATACACAAATAAACCCACACACACAATGCACACACACACACACATATAGGTGCATAGGCACACACCCCATCACACATATGCATGTATGTATTCACACACACACAACCACACATGCACACACACATGTAAGGAAGCATAGATGCACACATGCACACACACAAAAGCACATGCACGAACACTAACTCACATTTTGACACTCATGTATGTGCAAATGCACACACATATGGATGCACACAAATACATGCACACACACTCACATGGATACACATGCACAAACACGCATATCAACATACGTGCACACACATGTAAACACACTCACACATGTATGTGTGCACATATGCATGCCTACACATGCACATTTAGACATGGATGTAAAGACATGCAAATGCACGCAAACTTGCACATGAATACACTTGCAAATACATGTACACACACACACACATCTGCATGAGCACATGGACACATAATCGCATACACATGTGTGAACACACATACACATATGTAGACATGCATGCACACATGCAAACACATGTAAACTCAGATTCGCACACATACACAAAAACACACATGCATACACAAACACACATGCATGTGCACATGCACACATACATGCATAGACATATACATATGCACACAAAGAGACACAAATGTATGTCAACATAAACATGATCACCCACACAAACATACAGACACATGCTCATGTAGTCATATACAGACATGTACATCCATACAAAAACACACACACACCAACAAAAACATGCAAACACACACAAACCCACACACACACCCATACACATGAAAACACACATGTAACCATCCACTCACCTACACACACATGTATGCATGTGCACACAGACACACGATCATGCATACATAGACACACACACACACACACCAATATACACACCCCTACATCCACGTACACACACACACATGCTTATAACTACACACACAACAAGCCCACAAAATTATGCAAACATAAACAACACACCTACATAGACACACACATGCATACACACATGCACATGTAGAACCACACATGCACATACGTAAACATAGGAAGCCACACTCGCATACACATAATTGAACAAGTATGCACACATAAGCACACTCAAATACTTACAAACCCATAGAAGAATACACACAAACACACATTTGCACATACATGCACTGACAAGTACACACACATGCATAAGCATATATGCACACCAACAAACATAGTTACACACACACACATGCACTTGAAAACTCACATGCATGCATAGGCACTCATAGATGCACACACATGCACACCCACACACACACTCTTGCATGCACACACAAATGCACACACATATATGCACAATAATGCACAAACTCATATACACACACATATGCACACACACACAAGCACACTCTCAAACACGCACATAAGCACAAATACACACACAAGTGCAGGTGAACACACATATGTAAATACATGGACACATGCACAAAAGCACACATGCACATGTACACACACATGCAAGAACAAACACATAAACACACACAAATATACACACACACTACACACAAGCACACATGCACACACACACACATGCACACATACACACATACATATATACACACATGTGTGCATTCACAAGCACACATGCATAGACACATAAAAACTCTTGCACACACGTGCACACACATACATACAAACACACATATGAATACACATGCACATGCACTCAAAAAAAGATGTGAACATGTATACACACACACACACACACCTACTCACTCACATGCACAATTATCTACACATATGTGCACACATATGCATATATACACATAAATACACCCACACAGATACACAAATGCACACACATGCATATACATGCACACACACATACACACACAAGCATACACATGCACACACATATCAATAGAAATGCCCACACATATGTGCACACTAAGAAAGCATAGGTACACACATACAAGAACACGCACAAATATGCTCAAAAGCACACATACACACATATGCACACTCTTGCACATGCACATGCATAAGCACAAACATGTACTTGCATAAACATAAGCACACACATCGGTATAGGCATACACACATAGAAACTGACACCCATGCACAAACACATGCACACACACACACAAACAACATGCACACAGATGAACACACTCATACACACACACACACATATACACAAACAATAATGTAAAAACACATGCACATGCACATGCACACAAACACACACACATATGAACACACGTACATGTCGATATGCACACATGCATGCAGATGCACACATGTTAAAATGCAATAACACACCTATGCATGCATGCAAACAACTACACACACTCAAGCATGTATACACATACACATGCCAATGCACAAACACACATGCATATACAAATGCATCTGCACACACAATTGCATGCAAATGCACATATACACACATGCATATACAGAAAGATACACATGCACAAATGTGCACACACATACATATATGTATCTAGAGACACACAGACATGCACACATATACTCACATAGGCACACATAGGAGTTCATGCACATGTGGACAACATAAACATGCACACACACACACACATATACACACATGCACACATGCATGCACATGCATACAAACACATGTGCACCAACAAGTAGACACACATGCACACACACATACACATGCACGCACACACATAAGCACACCCAGACACACACACCCTTATGCTCACACACACATTGAAACACAAAGACTCGCATATAAATGCCTATGCACATAGACACATGCTAGTACACATGCACATGTACACACACACAACTACATGCATACACATACACATGCATGCATGCACATACATATATGCACACATGTACACACATCACAGATGCATGAATGTGCACATGCACATACACACACATAAAAACACACATTCACATGTGCACGCATGCATGCAAACACACATATTGACAAGAACATAAACAAATGCACTTGCACACACCCACACATACACACATACACATACGCACATGCATACATTCATATATGCACACAAACTAACATGCATTAGTACACACATTCACACATGCAAAAACACACACATAAACACACACATAAACACACATGCTTGCTCACACAAGCTCAAATGCATAAACATGCACAAGCACTCATGCACACATATACATGCAAGCACCCATGTTCACTAAAAAATATTCACACGCACACACACAAGTGTGCACATAAGCACTTGCACACACACACACACACTCATAAACACTCACACATGAAGATGTACATGCATACGTAGACATGCTTGTGCATAAATACATGCATACACATATGTGAAGACAATCACATGCACACATAAATGCACATACACAAGAAGATGCACACAGTGTACACAAACACACACCCACACAAGTGTGTGCATGCAAACGAACACACATATACATGGATACATGCATGCATGGATGCACACAATTAGACCCACACACACCCATACACATGAACATACACACGTACACACGTAACCAATCACACACACATGGGCATCTATGCTCAAACACACGCACACTCATATACATGAATGTACACACACAAACCACCATCCACACACATAGATATACGCACACAGACACATGCATGCACAAATACATAAAAATATATGCATGTATATGCACTAACATATGAATACACAGCCCCCCCACACACACACACAGAAACGCACACACATGTAGAGGCACATGCACAAACACATACACACGTTCACATGCATGCACATACATATTTACACACACATTAAAAAAAAGGTGGACACCCAACAATTGCACACACAGCCAAGCACACATCTATAAACACTTGCAAGTATACACAAGCACATACAAGCTCCTATAAACACATGCACATGCACACATACGCACATATGAAGAAGTGAGCACACACAAGTGCACAAATGCACACACACACACACTCATAAGCACACATGCACACATGTGACACACACATGTGACACACACATGTATGCACACCCACACATGTGCATGCACACACACTCACATATGTACACTTACTCACAAATGCATGCATAACACACACATATGCACATGCACATACATGGATGTGTAAACAATGCATACAAACATGTAGAAGCAAGGACACATGCACATAAACACCCAACACACTCATAAAGACACACAAGGCTTGCACCTGCACAAGCCCACACTTGAGCAAGCATGCATGCACACACACATGCACATGCATGCATACACATACATATAAGCACATAAGCAAACACCCACACACTCCTACATAATTGAACACACTCACAAGCACATGCATGCATAAGTCTGTATGCATAAACACACTTGCCCACACATACCTGCACACACACTACTTAACATACAATGTGCACATAGACACATACACACATGCTCACAAACACACAAAAATACACACAAACATGCATGGATAAATTCAAACCAAAGTAAACACACACACACACATGAATGCATGTAGCCAAAAACACACACACAACCATAAATAAGCACATGCATATGCCCTTAAAGACATACACACATGAACACATGAACACACATGACTATGCGAGTGCTTGCACAAGCACACAAGCATACAAGCACACACATAAGCATGATGCACACATGCACACTCACACACATATGCACACAATCAAGAACATGAATGCAAGCACAAGCACAGAGTCACACACATGTGCACATGCACACAAATGCATGCACCACATCGACACAAAAGCACATGTGCACACAAAAAATTCACACATGTGCACATATGCACATGCATACACAAACATATGAACACATAATAATTCACACATGCACACAAGTATGCAAATACACCTACACATAGGCATGCACATATGCTCACACACATGCACAGAAACTTACTCTCACACATACATGTAATCTCACATGCATGCACACACACAAGCATATACACAAACATAGGTACAAACACATGTACCTACATTAACAAACACACATGCACATGCACAAGTACTCATAAAAAACCTCACACACCGACACACATTGAAGCCACACACATGCTAGCATGCACAAATATAAAAACAACCACACATGCATAAAAACATGGACATACACATACACACACACATGCATATGCACACACCCACACTCACATAAGCAAGCATGCACAAACCCATTGGCATGCACATGCACAAACACACTCACACCCATGCACACATGCACACAGACACACGCACATGTGCACTTAGGCACAAGAGCACACACATATACACGCTTGAACATATGAAAATCCACACAAGTACAAACACTAATGAATACACATAAACACACTCACATGCACTCCCACTTGTATATCCCAGATATATGCACACATAACCACATTCATCCACACACACACAAACATGCTTATACATCTAAGGACACTCACAAATGGGTCAATGCACACACACACACATGCACATGCATGCACACATGCATAAGCACACACCCACAAGCAAATGAACACATGAACACATACACACACATACACAAGCACACGCATATGCTCACATGCACACATAAACATGTTTGCTAACTCACACACGCACATGCACACTCATGCACACACACTCACACACATTTGCATGTGCACATACACAACCCACAGACACAAAGATACACATACACATACACATCCACATACACATTTACACATACATACACACACACATGCACCCACATACATGCACACAAATACACGCATAAGCACTTGTTCATACACACAGAAATACTAAAACACGCACATGCACCCACATACCCATACACACACTCGTAAAGACACACACACAAGCACGCCCTCACACACATGGAAAAATACAAAAACACATGGATGGGTGCATGCACACATGTACAAACACAATAATGCATAGATACGCACACACATATACACATAGGCATATGTAAGATTGAACACACACACACACATGCATAGAAACATGTACACACGTACACATTTGCACACACACACACACACATGCACATGTTTACACACACATGCATGCATACCCTCACACACACATACAAGCATGCACACACATGAACCTACATATGCACACTCACACATGCACACACACACAAACACACTTGTGTGTAGCCATACACACACACTCCCACACACTTGCATGCACACAAACATGCACATGCATGCACATGTCCACACACTCACGCTTGCATGCAAACACCCACACAATAGCAATAGATGCACACATACATATAAGCATAAACATACAAGTACAAAAACACACATGGGCACATAGACACATGCATGTACACACATAGACATGCTCATAAATGCACAGTGATGTTCATGCATGTGCATAAGCACACACACACACATTGATACACATGCACACAAGCAGAAGCACACACCCACACACACGTTTAGAAGCACACATACATGCATGCACACACAAACATAAGTGCACCAACATACAGGAGCATGCATACACTCATATTCACAAAAGCCTAGACATGAACATCTACAAATTCACACATGCACACACACACACATACACTTGCACACACTTATGTACACTTGTACACAAACACATGCACATGCATAGACACACACACGTACACACATACATGTGTACATTAGTGCACACATATGTATACACACATATGCATAAATACACACATACACACATGCACAAGCACACACATGCATTCATGAACACACTTATGCACACATGCTCATGCACAAACACTGACATTCACACACGTGCACTTGCATACGTACACATAGATGCACCTACATACAAAAACATATACACATGCACACACACCCACAAATGCACCAAATCATGCATGCACACACAGAAAAATGCACACACACATGCAAACAAGTATGTATACATACATACACATGCACACACATATATAGACGAACATGCATATTCAAATACATGCATAAACATGCACACAAGCATACAAACATACACACACACACACATACACACAAATAAACAAGTACACACACAAACATGTACGAACAAACACATGCTCACACTCACACACATATGCACACACACACACACATGCCTATGCACACATAGATGTATGCACACACTTATACACACATATGTAGGCACACATACACACACACAGACACTCACTCACAAACATGTATATGCACATACATAGGCACACACATATGTGCATGTACACAAATACACACATGTGCAAAAATACCCATATGCATGAATAGAAGCTTGTGTGCACATGCACTTGCACAATAATACACTCTTACACACAAGCACATGTAAGCATGCATGGTATACACAAACACACATACAAATGCACTCGCCCTTATAGACATGCACACACATAGATGCACACGCACATGTGTACACAAATACATAAATATTTGCATATGCACATAAGCACCTACATAGGCACAAACTCACACATGCATACTCACACACACACATGAGCTGACACACAAAACAAGCATACAAATACACACCCACGTGCACATATGCAAACTCAAAGCACCTATACACACACACATAGCCACAAACTCACACATGCAAACTCGCACACACTCATGAGTCGACACACAAAACAAGCATACAAATACACACCCACGTGCACATACCTGCAAACTCAAAACCACACACATGCACACTGAAAAACTCATGCACACATGTTGTCCTTAACACATACACACATGGACATGCACACATACATACACACAAACACACAAACACACAAACATGTACATACATACAAAAAAACATGCACAAGCATAGATGTACATACAAAGACATGCACACTTGCACACACTCACTCACACCCACTCATACTCATATGTGCCCACATGCATTCACACACACAACCTCACACATACACACAAACACACACACACGTGCATGCATAGGCATATACACATAAGTCTCTGCACTTGTGCATGCACATGAATATGTCCATACTTGTGTAAACGTGCACAAAAGGAAGCACATGTGCACATATAGGAACACACAAGCACACAAACATGCACATACATATACAAACACATGCATGCTCACATGCATGTACACAAATACACTCACATGCACACTTACACACACACACACACTCATGCATAACTACTTGGACACATGCATGCATACACCCATGTGCACAAAAACAAGCAGACACATATAGATAGACACACATGTGTGCACACACTTACCAACACACACACATACACATCTACATGCATTCTTGCACACTGACAGGGTACGCACACATGCGTGCACCCACATAATTACAAACACAAGAACACACATGCACACATGCATAGTTGTACACACAAACAATCATGTACGTACACAAAGGCAAACATGCACAAGGGCACCCACATGATCACACACATGCATGGATAGAAAAACACACATAGATGCACATGCTCATGCATAGAAACACATAAGCACACATATCAATTCAAAGACTTGCACACGCACAAGTAGACATACATATGGAAAGGCATGCAAATTCATGCACACACACACACACACAAACATGATCATGAACACATGCACACACATGTCCACTCGCACAAATGCATGAAAAAAATAGCACACAAAAATACACATGCACAAGTACAAGCACACTCATATGCACACTAAAATGCTTGTACACAAACCACCACACATACACATGCACACAAACACACACGAGCACTACACACACAAGTGCAAACACATGAACACAAATAGACATGTGAGCATGCACACACACATACACACACAAACACAGCAACAAACGTTCACATAGGCCCATACATACATGCTCACACATACACATGTATACATAGATGCAAGTGTACACACATGCATACTCACATATGCACACACGCATGCACATACATATATACACACTCACACACACCCCCACACATTCACACACGTATGCACACACACATGCGCATACATAGACATAGATACACAATCACTTACACACTCACATGCATGTGTAATACATATGTAAGTATATGAGCACACACAAATAGATACACACACATGCATGCACCTTTATGCATTGATACACACACAAATATAAATACACATGTACATGAATACACACAAAACCACACACATGCACACACACACACACAAAGACATGTATGTGTTTATGAATGTATCTACATGTGTGAATGTGTGTATACATGCATGTGTGTGTACGTGTTAGTGCATCAGCATCTACGACTACTTGTTTGTTTGTGTTTATATGTCAGCATTTGTAGTTGTGTTTGCATATGTGCATTTATGTTTGTGCATGTGTGGTTGTGTTTGTATTTGTGTGTATGCATTTGTATGTTAGTGTGTGTGTGTTCATGTCTATATTAGTAAGAGAGGGTATGGGTGTGTGTGTATGTTTGCATGATCATATATATCTGTTCATGTATATGCATTTGCATGTGTGCATGTGCATATGTGTGTACGTGTGTGCATGTCTGCATGTTCATGTGTGAGCATGTCCTTATGTGTGCATTTACATGTGTGTGTGTATGTCTATATGTGTTTGTCTGTATTTGTGCATGTATGTGTTTGTGTACATATTTGTTCATGTGTGCATATGTGTGTGCATGTGTACATGTTTTTGGGTATGTGTGTGTTGTATGATCATGTCTTTTTATGTTTGCATGTGTGCATTTGTGCTTTTGTATGTGGATATGCCTGCATGATTACATGAGATTGTGTTCATGTTTGTGTGCACATATGTGCATGTGAGATAGTGTGTGTCTATGCATGTTTGTAGTTATGCATGTGTGCAAGTTTTCAAATGTGTATGTCTACACGTGTGTGTTAATTCTTGTATGTGTGCATAAGTGTGGTCATATATATGTGGGTGTGTGTGTATGGCTATGTACATGCGTGTGTGTCATCTTTTGTGTTCAAGTGTATATGCATGTGTATGCATCTGTGTCATGCACTTTTATGTAGGGGGTATGTGCATGGACATGTTTTTGTGTGTGTGCATGTGTGTGCTTGTATGCACATGTGTGAATGTTAGTGCATATGCATGTGTGTGTATGCTCATGTACATGTGCATTCATTTATGCATGTATGTATGCGTGAGAGTGTACATTTGTGTTTGTGCATGTCTGTGTGCATGTGTGTGCTTGTATGTACATGTTTGTGCATGTGTTTATGCATCTATTTCTTCTCATGTGTGTGTACATGTGTGTTTGTTTGTTCATGTTCATGTGTATTTGTGTGCATGAATTTTTTTTATGTTATTAAGGGTGAGCATATGCATCCATGTGTTTTTGCATATGTGCATATATGTGTGTGGTTTTATATTTTTGTGTGTGTGTGCGTGTTTGAATTCATAGGTGTGTGAATGTGTGTCTACGTGTGTGTGTGTGGCTTTGTGCATGTGTGCTTGTTTGCAGGTGTCTATGTCTATGTGTGCATGCATGTGTGTATCAATGGTTGTGTGTGTATGTGGGTGTATGTATACATGCTGTGTGTGTGTGTGCAAGGGCATGCATCTGTTTGCCTTTGTGTGCGTTTATATATATCTATGCATATTTTTATGTGTGTGGGTTGTGGATGTGTGTATGCAGGTGTATTTGAGTTTGTGCATGTGTGTACCTAGGTGTGCATATGGATGTGCATGCATGTGTATGTGTATGTTTGTTCAAGTTGTTTATATGCTCATGTACATGCATGTGTGGATACATGTGCATGTCTATGTGTGTGTGCATGTGCATGATTGTGAGCATGTGTATAAGTGTTTATACAAGGGGGTGTGTGTGTGCATGTGTGAATGTATGTGCATGTGTCTATTAGATTGTGTGCTTGTGTACATGTGTGTGTTTGTGTAATCGTGCATACATGCATGTGTGTGCATACATGTGTATGTGTGCATTCTATTGATTGTGTATGTGTATGAACACATGTGTAAGTTTATGTGGATGTGTACATGAGTTTGTGTATGTGCATGTGTGTCTGTGTGTGCACACATGTGTGTGTATCCTTGCATGATCATGAGCATGTGCTTGCTTGCTTGTGTGTGTGCATATGTGTTAATTTATGTACATGTAGATGTACCTGTGTAGGTGCATGTGCATGTATGTGTGGATGCATGTCTGAGTCTATGTTAGTGCATGTGTGTGCATTAGTGTTCATATGCGCATGTGTGTATGTGTGTGTGTGTTTGTGTGTGGATATATGTGTGCATGTGTGTAGGTATATGTGTGCATGCATGTTTGTTGATGTGTGTGCATATTTGTTCATGTAAGCATGCATGTGCATGTGTGTGTGTGCATTTACACCTTTTTGTGTATGTATGTACACGTGTGTGTGTGTCGATTCGCACTTTTGTGTACCCACTCACACATGTGTGTGTGGGTGAGTTTATGTAATTGTGCATGTGTTTATGTCGGTCTGTGTGTCTGCGTGCATGTGTGTTTATATATATATATATGTATGTCTATGCAAATGTGTGCCTATGTTATTATGCATGTGTCCATATGAGTATTTGTTCATGTGCATGTGTGTATTTGTGCATGTGAGTGGATGCATGTGTATGTGTGTGTTCATGTATGTATATGTACATGTGTTTGTGTCTGTGTGTATGTGTGTATGTATGTCTAGGTGCATTTGCTTGCATGTGAGTATGTGCATACTTTTACATGTGAATGTGCATATGCATGTGTTTGTACATATATGTTTATGCATGTGTGTGCTTTTGTGTATGTGTGCATGTGTGTGTGTGTACATGGTAAGAGTGTGTGAGTATGTGAATGTGTGTATGTTTGTATGTGTGTATGTGTGTGTATGTGTGAATGTGCATGCATGTGTGCTCATGTACATACATGTGCATGTGCATGTTTGTGCCCTTGTTTGTTTGTGTGTTGTGTGCTTGTGCATGTGCAGACATGTGTGTGTGTGTGCATGTGTGCATGTTTTTATGTATAGGTGCACATGTCTGTATGGCTATGCGTATGCATGTATGTGTGTGTGACTGAGTCTATTTGTCATTATGTGCATTTGAGGGAGAGTTTGTGCATCCGTGCATGGTGTTTGCATGAGTATAAATGTGAGTTTGTGTGTGAAAGCACGTGTATACATCTAGAAGCATGCATGTGTGCAAACATTTGTGTGTGCTAACATGTGTTTGTGTGTGTGCATATGTTTGTGTGTATGAATGTTTGTACTTGTATGTGTGCATGTGCACATTCTTGTGTGCACGTGCATGTTTGTGTGTGTGCATGAATGTGTGTGCTTGTATGTGCATGTGCAAGTGCATTTGTGTGTGTTCATTTCTACTTGTTTGTTCATGTGTGGGTGCATGAGTGTGTACATGCATTCATGTGTGAGTTCATACACGTGTGCATGTGTGTATGTATGTGTTTTGGGTGGGTAGGTAGGTGTGCATGTTTTTGGGTGGGTGGTGGGTGTGTGCATGTAAGTGCATGCACATGTGCTTGTGTGTGTGCATTTATATGTGTGTCTGTGTCTTTGTAAGTGCATTTTTTGTGTGCATTTGTGTGTGTCTGTACGTTCACATGCACTTGTGGGTGTGATCATATACGTGTGTGTTACATGTACATGTGTGCACAGTTTCATGTGTATGTGAGTGCTTACATGCTTGTGTTGCCTCTATGTGTATGTGTACATACGTGTGTGTGTTTCTTTATGTATGTTTGTATAGGTGTAAGTGTGTGCGAACTTGTATGTGTATGTGTGTGCATGTGCACACATGTGAATGTGTTTTGGTGTGTGTGAGTGTGTTCAAGATAGTGCATGTGCATATGTGTGTGTGTATGCATGTTTTTGTTTGTGTGTGTATGTGTATGTGCATGTGCATGGAGGTGTGTGTTTATGCATGTGTGTATGTGTGTGGGTGCATTCGTGTGCATGTGTGTGTGCATGCATATAGGTGTGTACATGTTTGCTTGTCCTCCTGAGTTTATGTGTAAGCTCATGTGAGTAAGTGCATGTGCACATGCATGTATGCATGTCTGTACTACATGTGCATGTGCATGGTGTGTGGGTGTGTGTGTGTGTTTGTACATGCATTTGTGTGTGTATACATGTGTTAATGTTTTTATGTGTCTGCAAGTGTGCATGTGTGCTTATGTTTGTCTTTGTATGCTTGTGTCTATATGTCTGTGTGTGCATACCCACTTGTGTGTGCACATGTATGTGATGCACCGACAAGTGCATGCAGGTGTGGGTGTGTGTGTGCATGGTTATGCATGTGTGTGTTTGCATGTGTGCATGTGTGCTTATGTTTTTGTGCACATATGTGTGTGCATGTGTTCTTTTGTGTAGGTGTGAGTATGTGTGTTTGTATGCATATGTGTGTGCTTGTGCATATGCATGTGCACATGCATATGTGTGTATGCATGTCTATTTATGCATATATCTTTGTGCAAGTTTATGTGTGTGCAAGTGTGCACATGTTTTTATATGTGTGTATACATGAACATATTTCAGTTTGTTCATTTATGCATGTGTGCATGCACATGCTTGTACATCAATGCATGCATTTGGATGTGTGTGTGTGTATGTCTTTTTACGTGCTTGTGTGAGTGCACATGTGCTTATTTGTGCTTTTTGTGTGTGGGTGTATTAGTTGTGCACGCTTGTGCATGTCTAAATGTGTGTGCCTCAATGTGTGCATGAGTGTGCATGTGTGTGTTTATTAATGCATGCAATGGCTTTCATATATATTTGGGTGCTTGTCTATATATATATATCTGTGTGTGTGTGTGTACATAAGTGTGCATATCTATGAGCTTTCGTATGTGTGAGTGTGTGCCTATGCTTATGTGTGTACATGTTCTTATGTAGGTGCATGTGTGTGTGTGCATGCATGCATGTGCATGTTTGTGTGTGTGTGTGCAAAAATGTATGTGTATCTATGCATGTGTGCACATGTGTGCTCATGTGTTCCTATGTGTGTATTTTTGGTTGCCTACCTATGTGCATGTTGCGCATGTGTAGAAGCATGCTTGTGCATGTGTGCATGTCTACTTGTTTTGGTGTACGTGTGTATGTGTGCATTTATTTTTATTCCTTATACATGTATGTGCATGTGCATAAACAATGTGTAAGTTTGTGTGCATGTTTGAATTGTGTGTGTGAGTATGTACATGTGTGTGTTTTCTTTGTGTGTATGTGTGCATATGCAGGTGTGTTAGTGTGTCTATTGGCTGTGTTGTGTCTATTGTGTATTTGTGTGTCCACATGTGTGCATGTGCATAGGTGTGTGTGTATGCATGTGCATGTGAGTGTGTACGTGTATGTTGCATGTGCACGTGCATTTATCTGTGTGTGCATGCAAATGTTTTTCACACATGCATGTGTGCATTCATGCACATATTGATGTGGACGTGCATGTGTGTGTGTGTAAATGTGTGCATGCAAGTGTGTGTTTGTCCATTTATGTTTTTTTGTGCATGTGTTTGTACACTTGCATGTGATTATGTGTTTGTGCATGCATGTGTGTGATTGTGTGTTGGTGCATGTGTGTGTATGTGTTTATGTGACTATGCGCATGCATATGTATGTGTGTATGTGTTTTCATGCATGTGTATGTGCATGTGTGTACCTTCATGTGTGTATGTAAGTGTTCATTTGGGGGTGTGCAAGTGGGTGTGTGTGTGTGTGTGTGCATCTATATATGTGACCTAATGTGTGTCGATGTGCATGGTGTGTGTGTGTGTGAGTACAACTATGTGCATATGCATTTTTGTTTACACACGAGCATAATGCATGTGTGGGTGCGTGTGTGTGTGCATGTGTGTGTGTGCATATACATGTGTCTATATGTGTGTGTGTGTGTGTGATTGCATGTGCCTGTGTTAGTTTGTATGCATCTGACTTGCATGTGTTAAGTATGCTACCAGTGTTCATCTTGAGCTAAAAAGAACTCTCCATGAAATTCATAGTTGCATTACTTATAGCTTCCTTGTTTATAGGCAAAGCTAATTTGGAATTTTCATTCCAAGACCAAAGAGAAGGCTTGTATCCATGTGCTTCGTAATACATCAATCATATTCATATATTTCAAAATCATATTTAGATACTTCAAAATCATATTCAAATACATCAAAATCATATTCAGATACTTCAAAATTCATATTCAAATACTTCAAAATCATATTCAGACGCTTCATAACCATATTCAAATACTTCAAAATCATATTCAGATGCTTCATAATCATATTCAAATACTTCAAAATCATATTCAAATATTTTATAATCATATTCAGATACTTCAAAATTATATTAGAAAACTTCATAATTATATTCATATACTTCATAGTCATATTTAGATACTTCATAATCATATTCAGGTACTTCAAAATACAATATAAAATATAGCCATCCTCACCCTATTATGTCAACATCACAAGGCTCTTATCGATTCTTGTTTAAGCACAATGGGGGAGCAAGCCAAAATAGAAAAACTTAAATTTGGTTTAGGGATAATTAGGCTCAAAGTGATGACTTCTATTGCATAAAGGTGACACTCTACCACAAAGTTATATTCCTTCTCAAACCCATTAAGAAATAGAGCTAACGAACACAAACTAAGAACTAAGACTAATCTAATTAAAAAATCAACTCGAAATTTGAATTTATAGTCTAATAATTTAAAAAAATTCTAATAATCTTAATAAAATATTAAAGATCTAAAAAATAATTAAATAAATCTAAATCTAAATATAAATAAACCTAAATATAAATAATAATAGTAATATTAAATAATAATAATAAATGATAATAGTAATAGATTAATTAATAATAATAAACTAATATAATATATAATAGATATAAATAAATACATAGATAAATAAAATAATAGAATAGAAATGATATAATATATAATATATAATAGAAAATATAAAAGATATAATAGAAAATAACTATCTTTTTTTGTATACTTTTTGCTACCGTGCCCTTACATAATCGATAAGATCATATAGATATCCCTTCAACACAACATAGGTCATCGAAAGGATCTGAAACGACTCACCAAAGAATAAAAGCCAGGATCTTTCTTATCATCAAATAAATTCCCTATTGAATAGTGCATAACCGCATGGATGAGCTCACACTAACCTATCAATTTTTTATCCAATTTGGAATTTTCCTTTGGAGGTATCAGGAAGGCATTGGAAATTGAAAACGTGAATGGATTGGGCTGATTACTCTTTAAGATAGAGTGGAAGAAGGGAGGAGATTCCCAAATGAAGAAAAGGATAAAATTCTTTTGAAAGAATTTAATGAGGACTCGTATGAGGTGAAAATCTCACGTACAGTTCTGTAGAGTGATAGGAAAGGTGACTTATCTGTCAAAGTTTCTACTATCACCCTAAAAAAATCAAACTCTGTCTTATGTAAAGTTGCCAGAGTATGATTAACCTCTGGATTGCAAATTACTACTTATATACATGATTAACCTTTGGATTGCAAATTACTACTTATATGGTATTGGCCATAACTTATCTAAAGATTTTGTATCTTTAGATATGTACCCACACATGCATGCATAGCAAACACACACATGCCCACACACCTATGTGTGCATACGCATAGACACACACACCCACTCACATGTGCACACATGTAGGCATGCACATGCATGCATACACACTCCTAGGCACACATACATTTACACACTCACACATGCACATCGACCCACACACACATGCAAACGCACATGAACACATACAAAAACACATGCACACATGTAGAAAAAAGAAAATTCCCACATGCACACATGTAGAAACAAGACAATTCACATATGCATACAAATGCAAAATCAAACATAGACACAAACTTGTTGACATACACTTGCACACATACATGCACACACACAAACACACTAACACACAAACACACACACACACACACACACACACACACATCTCCCGCCACCACACTCACACATGCACATGCAAATACATGCATGTGTGTACACACACACCCAAACCCACATTCATATAGAATCACACTACAATCACATAGATATTCATAAACATGCACGTGCATGCTAACAAAGACACCCAACACATGCAAATAAACACAAACACATGCACACATGCAGACACAAACAAGTTCACACATGCATACAAATGCGTAATCAAACAAAGACACAAACACATTCACATATACATGTACACATACTGCACACATGCCAACAGGCACACACACACACATCTCTCACACCACACACACACATGCACACATACACATGCATGATGTACACACACACTCAAACTCGTATTCACATGAGGACACACTATAATCACATATAGACATTCGTAAACATGCACATGCATGCTGAAAAAACACACATGTATATAGATGCATGAGCACACCCACACATACATATGTGCACACACACACATATGCACACTCACACATATAGAAAACTACACCCACACATTCACATGCAAACATGCAAACACACACAAGCATACACACATGCATACTCGTACACACATGTGAGCACATACACACCCACAGATACACACACACACAACATGCACACACACATGCACACACACATGTGCATGCATACACATAGACACACACACGCACACACACACACATATGAACAGCCACACTCATAAACACACATGCTCATGAAAGCAAGCATGCAAACACACATGCCCACAACCACACAGAAAAGCACAAATGAACACATAAATGTATACACACACCACCCACACCCACACATGCACACACAAATTAGCACTCATACACATAGAAATGTATACCCCTACACAAACATGTACACATACATACACACACCCATACTTGCACACACACACACACATGCACATATTGAGGCACAGACACATGCACACATAGGTACACAATCGCATATGCTTGCACACACACATGCAGACACTCACGGATAGATAGACACACATGTAGAAAAACACAACATCACACTCACACGCACTACCACACACATACACATGCATACATAAACGTGTACACACATTCTTGCACACATATACACATGAATGGACATGCACATGCCTTAATACACACACACACATACACAGTCACGCACAGGCAAGCACACACATGCAAATGGGCATACAGAGATGCACACACATAGAAATTCACATAAACTTATAGAGACTCAAGCATCTGAACATAGTAATGCACACACATAGACATATACACACGTGTGTGATCACTCACCCACATAAATATGAACACATACACTCACATGCACACACATACAGAAATGCAAAAATATGTGCACATATACTCACAAACATGCATACACAAAGACACACATGTTCACACACACTAACATACATGAACACACATTCCCATGAACATGGACATAAACCTACACAAACAGAAATACGCCCACATTGGCACACACAACCACACTCATGCATGCACACACACACATAGACACTTACAAACAAGCACACACACACATGCACACATGGATAATGCACAAACATACTTGCCTAGATGCTGACAAAAACATACATACACACACAAGCACACCCACATACTAACACATACTCGCACACACAGACACACAAACAAACATATAGGCATAAGAGCACACATAAACACACACACAAATGCACACACATAGGCTTACATACACATGCACACACACCCATGCATGTGCATTGTGCAAATGCTCACATCCACACACATACAAACAAATGCACGTGTACACATACACAGACATAAACACACACAACCAAGCAAACAAGCAAGCACAAACACACACATGTGTATGCACACACACTAACACTCACACACACATGCACATGCACACACAGACATGCTCACAAGTAGACGTGCACACACACACACAAATACACCTAGACCAACACAACTACACTCGTACAGATAGACACCCATAAGCACACACACAAATTTGTTAACACACATACATGTACAGACACAAATGCACACACACACACATGTGCACCCACGAACACACACACACATGCATACATGTACACACAAACCCACACATGCACAACCACACACATGCATATGCTTACACACACATAAACATACACATACACATGCATAATGACAACCACACACATACACACACACACATAATGACATCCGCACACACATACACACACACACACATAAAACCCACACATGCACTCATGCATACATGCACATAGACAAACAAAAACAAATGCACGTGGACATGTAAGCACAAGATGTACCCTTACACACTTATAAATAGCTAGATGCACACATATGCATGCACATGCATACACATTTACATACACATAAAAACAAACACAAATACACACATGCTTACATATGCACTCATGCATGCACACCTACACAGAAGCACACATGCATAGAAGCATAACCTACACACACACACAAACATATAAAGACATACATAGACACATGAACACACATATATAAATACATACATACACACACATTCATGAACACACTTACACACTCACCCACATGCTCACACATGAATAACCACACACAAATGGACACACACAACACGCATGCACATGCACACATTGGAATGAGTGTACACAGAGCCACAAGTACACAAAGGCACACTTGTACACACAATCAAGCAAACTCACATGCACACACACATACATGCAAATTGACACATACACACACATATACACATACTTGCACACACACACGCACACACACACACACACTTATACAAATGTGTACACATGCATGAAAATATGCTTGCATGTATGAACACATAAACAATTGCATGCACACAAGTGCACACCCACACATAGACAAGATCACACATACCCACAAGTACACATGAACACACTCAAACACACAGACGCACACTGCACACGTGCATGCACACACATAAGAATAGACATTGGCATAAACACCCACACATGCACATACATATACACACATCTATGCACATATGCTTGGATAAATGTGCACACCTACACACATGCATGCAAATACATGCACATGCATGCACCCAAACACACACACACACTTGCACAAGCACTTACACATGCACATGCACATGTGCACAAAATCTCATACATATGCCAAAAACACAAACCTACTCAAACACATACATGCACAAGCACAAGCACATTGATACAAGCACCAACACATGCACACACAAGCATGTACACATGCACATGCACACTGAAAGGAACACACATAAACAAATAAATGCATATGCACACACACACATGCAGATGCATAAGAACTCTTAGACACATACATTTGCAAGCATGTACACGCACGTATGCACAACCACACATGCATAGTCACTCACCGACATACACACACTCTCAGTCATGCATATGCACACACACACACACACACTTAAAAACCAAACACAAACACAAATGAACGTGCACAAACACGCATACACACACTTAAAAAGAAAACAAATATGCACACATGCATACACATACATATACACATGCACACCCACATGCATGCACACACGCACACATGCGTATTTAATAAATAAGACAAATTTATAAGAAATATATTTTTTTTCTATGATGTTGTACCTTGACTCTAGTGTAGTACCTAGGTTGATTTGATGATCAAAGATCTTATTATAAATCTTCTTAGTATATTGGAATATAATCTTACTATACAACATATATCATTTCTTTAAATGTTTTGATTTATATTTGTTATATTAATATATAACTCTAAATCTTATCTTGTTTGACCATTATGTGCCTTTGATTTTGTTATACTACATTAATTTAGTTTTCCTCACCACAACATTAATATTATTTAGTTTATATTAAAATAGTAATATATTATTATTTATAATTATTTACGTTTATAATTCATAATAATTTTGAATGAGGACTAATTGAGATAAAATAAATATTGTTAAATTCATCTCGATTAACTCTATCCATTCAAATATATATATTTTTAAGATTTTCAAATAATTTATTTTTAAAGTTTAAACATTCTTTATTAGATGTTTTAATTCATTCTAGATGAAATATTAGAGGATGTTGTACTTCATTTTTTAGTACCTTGGAATAGAATATTCCCATTTAATTTATCTCATTAATTAAATGTTCTTGCTTTGATTTCATTATATTATTATATAACTCTAAATCTTCTCTCTCGTGAATATTAAATGTCTTTGATTTGATTATATTTGTTATTATTTATTCTGATTTAATTCAATAATTCACTATAATTCTAAACAAGGTCTAATCAATATGAAGTAAACATCATTAGACTCATGTTAATAAACTTTACGTAATTAAATTTTTTTTTATTATTTTTTAAATATTACATTTTCTTAGGTATTTATTTTTTTATAAGAAATTTTAATTTATACTTGATTTAATGATAAAAAATGATAAACACAATCTTCTTAGTATCTTAAAATGTAATTTTCTCATATAATTTATGGTGTTCATTCAAATTTCTTTTGTTTTGATAGGTTATGTTACAATGTAACTCCAATTTTTGTCCATATTTGACCTTTACATTTTTTTTGGCCTTATTTCATTGTCTCAATTTATCTACTTTTAGTTTTAATATATGTTTCCTTAACTTTAAAGTAATAACATTATTATTTTTTCTTATTTAATGTGGTGATTCACAATAATTTCTAATGACATTCACCTAAGAAATAAATGTCAATGGACCCACCTTAACAAGCTCTAATAAATTAAAAATTCATTTTCATATTTCAAAATATTTTATTTTCTAGTATTTTATTATACTCTGCGAGATATTTTTATTTGTACTAAAC
Source organism: Vanilla planifolia (assembly GCA_023846275.1). Classification (NCBI taxonomy): domain Eukaryota; kingdom Viridiplantae; phylum Streptophyta; class Magnoliopsida; order Asparagales; family Orchidaceae; genus Vanilla; species Vanilla planifolia. The sequence goes on from JAIUJO010000087.1 coordinate 91,067, forward strand.
TTGACCATAAGGGATGTTACCCTCGAACTCCCCAATATCTTGGAATATAACTTTTTTGTATAATGTATCTCATTTTTTAAAATTTTTAGGTTTGATTTGGTTATATTATTATGCAACTCTAAATTCCTTATTATTTAACCTTCAGATGTCTTTGATTTGGTTATATTACATTCTTTTAATTTATCTTTTTTCAATTTTAATTTTTATTTACTTATTATTAAAAAATAATTTATTATTATTTATGCTTATTCAATTTGGTAAATAGTTTATAAATTTAAATGAGGTTTGATGGAGACAAGACAAACATTTTTAGAATCATCTAAATGAGCTTAATTTAAGTTTATATTTTTTATATTTATTTTAATATTTTTATTTTTTTGGATATGCTTTGTGTGAATTTTTAGCTTTGCATATGATTTAATGATTGGTAATATTACACATGATATCATTAATATCTTATAATGTAGCTTTTCGATATGATTTTTCTTATGCATTAAAAATCTTTACTTTGATTTTGATATATTGTAATTAAAATATTAATCTCCTTTTGCTGGATGTTTATAATGCTTTGAGTTGGTTATATTATATTACTTCAATCTATCTCGTTTCAATTTTGATACATTTATACTCAATATAAACATAATAATTTATAATTTATTTTTATTTTTTTCTTTTGTAATTCACTGTAATTCTAAATAAGGTTAGATGAAGATGTAATAAATGTTATTGAATTCACTTTAACAAGGTTTATTTAATTACTTATTCATTTTATCAATTTAGATATTTAAATTTTTAGTTTTTTTAGCATGTTCAATGTGATATTTTGAATCATACCTTATTTGATGAACAAAGTTGTTATGCTCAATCTCTTTAGTATTTTGAAATAAAATTGTCTAGCACAATTTATCTCATGTTTTCAAATTTTTTGAGTTAATTTGGTTGTATTGTTGTCAAACTCTAAATCTCATCACATTTGACTTTTCATATCTTTAGTTTTATTATGCTACATTTCTTTAAATTATGTAATTTCATCTTTAATGAATTAATTAGAGTAATAATTTATTATTATTTATATTTATTTAATTTGCTATTTAGCAATAATTCCAAATGAGGTTTTGAAATAACAACTCTGGAATTTTAAATTTTTTTTAGAGTTTTAGTATGTTGTAAGAGACATTTTGATTTGTACTATTTAAAAAAACATGTTTCACTTCATCTCATTAGTGTCTTGGAAGCAATGTTTCCATAAAATTTATCTAATTTTTTTAAAAAAATTTTCAATTTAATTTGAATGTAGTATTGTGAAACTCTAATTCTCCTATCATGTGGCCTTTATATTTTATTGATTTGGTTATATTTTATTACTTTAATTTTTTTTATTTTAGTTTTAATATATGAAAATAATAATATATTATTATTTATTGATATTTAGTTTTGGGTTGTTATACCATGCAAAGCCTGATCAAGACAAAAAAACGTTAATGGAGAAGTGTCGATGTCCTTTATTTATTTAAATAATAATTTTTTATTTTTAAGTATTTTCTTTTTTTGGGTATTAGAATGCTTGTTTGATGATAGGGGTGTTACAATCATTCTCTTTGTTGGTGTGAGCATTCTAATACAATTTATCTCATTTGTTTAAATGTTTATGTTTTATTTCTTTATATTATTAGGTACCTAAATCTCCTCCCGTGTGACCATTACATCACCTTGATTTATCTTATTTTTGTTTTAAAAGTGTTTACATAAAATTTAAATAATAATTTATCACTATTTATTCTTATTTTGTTTGGTAATTTTTAGTACTTTTGAACGAGGTTTAAACGAGAGAAATAAGAGTCGTGGAAAAAATCTTGGCATGCTTTATTGAATTACATAATTATATTTTTTGAAATATTTTCTTTTCTAATGTATTAACATTTTATGAGACATTTTTAATCATACCTTATTTGATAATTGAGGATGTTACACTTGATCTTCTTAGCATCTTGAAATGTAACATTCTTATATTATTTATCTTATTTTTTCAAGTTGTTTTTGATTTTATTATGTTGTTATGTTACTCAAAATCTCTTATTCTATAATTGTTTCTATGTTATGATTTAGTTATATTATATTATATCTATTTTTCTCATTTAATTTTTAATATACATATTTATTTAATATTAAAATATTAATTTACTATTATTCATGCTTATTTTGTTTGATAATTCATAGTAATTACAAACTAGGTTTGATAAAAAGAAATATTGTTAGATATTTTTACAGTCAATATCTAGTTAAATATTCATATTCATAATTATTTTTTTTATTATTTATGCTTTTTTAAAATTGTACATAATGTTTTTCTATAGTGTTGGCAACATTCAAGAAATTTTGATTCGTGGCTTATTTTTTATTGAGGATGGTACAGTTAATCTTCTTTGTATTGTTAAATACAACTTTCCTGTATAGCTTAGCAACTTTTTTCAAAATTTTCAATTTTAGTTCATTTTATTATCATGAAACTTTAGTTCTCTTTTTTGTGCAAGCTTTATATCACATTGATTTGGGAGTTCATTTAATTTCAACTTTAATATAAATTATTTGACATTAAAAAAATAATTTATTATTGTTAATGCTTATTTAGTTTGATAATTTGTAGTAATTCTAGCCAACTTTTGATCAAGATGAAAAGGAGTGCCAATGGACTCAACTCTACAAGCTTTACCTAATTAAATATTCATATTCATGTTTTTATATATTTTACTTTCTATAAATTTTTCAAACTTTGTGAGATATTCATACTTGTTGTGATAATCGAGGCTGTTACACTCCATCATCAAACTTTCTTAGAATACAACTTTACCATATAATTTATCTCAATTTTTTATAGTTTTTTTCTTTGATTTTGTTATATTTCTATGACACTATAACTTTACTATTATGCGATGTTTACACCTTCTAATTTGATTATATTACATTGCTTCAATCGAGGCATAATTAAGGTTTGATCCTAATGAAACAAAAGATTTTTGACTAATTTGATGAGCTTTATGAAAGAAAATATTAATTTTTATATTTTTGAATATTCTTTTCTATAATTTTCGCATGCTTTAAATGACATCTAGATTCTTATCCAATTTCAGAGATTCTTATCTAATTTCATGATCGAGGATTTTACACTCGATTTACTTAGTATATTGGAATGTAATTTTCTCATATAATTTCTCTCATTCTTCCAAAGTTTATATTTTGATTTGGTTATGTAACTTTGTAATTCTAAATCTCCTCTTGTGTAATTCACTCCATACTCTTAATATCTTAGAATGCAACTTTTTGGTACAATTTATCTAATTTTTTCAAAACTTTATCTTTAATATATATATAATTATATAATATTAAAATAATAATAATTGTTATTATTTATGATTATTTAATTTGATAATTTTTTATAATTGTAAAATGGTTCTAATCAAGTTTGAACAAATGTCATTGTACTCTTCTCGATGTTTTCTATCCAGTTAAATTTCATATTTATATTTTTTACTATTTTATTTTCATTGTTTTTCGCATGCTTTATAAGACATTTGAATTCATAACTTATATGGTAGTCTCGAATGTCACACTCATTCTCCAAAGTATCTTGGATTGTAACTTTGTCATATAAGTTACCTTATTTCTTAAATGTTTTTCTATGATTTTATTATGTCACTATGTACCTCTAAATCTCATCTCATGCTTCATTTATGTCGCATTAATTTAGTTTTATTTAATTAATTTAATTTATCACATTTTAGCCTTAGTATTTTTTTAAATATTAAAAAATATTATTATTATTATTTATGCCTATTTAAATTGGAAATTAAAAAATAAGTCTAAACTATGTCTGATGGAGACAAAACAAAAATTGTCTAACTCATTTCGATGATCTCTATCTAATTAAATAATTTTTTGATTTTTTCAATATTTTATCTTTTAGGGCATTGTAATGTGTTATAAGATATTTTGATTGAAACCTATTTGAATGATCGATAATGATACAGTTATTCTACTTATCATCTTTGATTTTAACTTTTGCATATAATTTTATTTTATTTCTAAAAAGTTTTGCTTTGTTTGGTAATGTTACAGTACACCTGTAAATCTTAACACATGCTACATTTATATTTCTTTGATTTGGTTATATCACATTACATATATTTATTTTTTTTTTCTTTAACATATATTTATTTAATATTAAAATTATAATGTCATTATTTTTGCTTATTTGTTTTACTAATTTCTACGAATTCCAAAAAAGGTATTATGATGACAAAATAAACATTGTACTCATCTCGATGAGTTTTATCCAATTCAATATATAAGTTTATTTTTTTTCTAAAATTTTGATGTGTTTTATTAGAAATTTGGATTTACACTTGAACTTTTGATCGAAGATGCTACAACCATTGAATTCAACTTTTGCATGTAGTGTATCTCATTTTTTAAACTTTTTCGTTTTAATTTTATTATGTTACTATGTTGCTTTAAATTTCCTCTCATGTGACACTTATATCACATTTTTATATATTATATTATTTTAATTTATATTATTTTAGATCTAATAATATATTTAATTAAAATGAAATAATAATTTATTATTATTTATCTTTATTTACTTTTGTAATTCATAGTAACTCCAAATGAGATTTGATATAAGTTAAACAAACTCATTAGACTCATCTTGGTGAACTCAATCCAATTAATTATACTTTTTTTATATTATTAAAAAATTTATTTTCTTTTTTTTGGTACTCTTTATGTGATATTTTGATTCGTACCTAATATGACGAATGAGGATGTTATACCAATCTCCTTAGTATCATAGAATGATGTGTATAACTCTTGACCTCCACTAATTTGACATTTACAATACTTTCATTTATTTATATTATATATTTTCAGTTTATATTATTTTAACTTCAATATATAATTACTTAATATTAAAATAATACGTTAATTTTATTTATGCCTATTTAATTAAATAATTTATAATAATTCCAAGTAGGATTTGATGGAGATGAAACAAGCATCAATGAACTTATCATGACAAGTTCTATCAAATTAAATATAACATTTTATGTTTTTAAAAAAATATGTTTTCGAGTTTTTTGAAATACTTTATGAGAAATTATTATTTGTGCATGCTATGATAATCGAGGATGATAAACTCGGTCTCCTTATTATCTTGGAATGCAACTTTGTCGTATAATTTATCTCATTTTTTTCAAATGTTTTGCCTTTGTTTTTTATATTGCAATGTAATCTCCTTTTATGTGATGTTTACATCAATTCATTTGGATACATTGCATTGCTTAAACATATCTTATTTTACCAATAGTTTTTTTTAACTTAATATTAAAATAATAATTTATTAATATTTGTTTTTAATTACCCTGGTAACCATAGTTATTCCAAATGAGGTCTAATGAGGAATAAACAAATGTCCTTGGACTCATACAAACAACTTTTATCCAATTAAATATGCATTTTTATATATATTTAAATATTTTATTTTCTATAATTTTGAGACACTTTAGAAGATTTTTTTATTTGCAACAATTTAAATCATCGAGATTTTTACACTTGATCTTCTTAAGAACATGGAATGTTGCTTTCCCATAAAATTTATACCATTTTCTTAAAATATTTTATTTGATTTGCTTATATTACTATGAAATTCTAATTCTCCTTATTTTTTACCATTACATATTATTAATTTCAATATATTATATTGATTCAATTTATCATATTTTAGCTTTAATATATATATATATATAGTTAGTAATAAAATAATAATTTATTATTATTTATGTTTAACTACTTTATTAATTCGTCATAATTTCTTTGCAAGCTCTTCATTATTATTTTTTTAAAATATTAAATTTTCTAAGATTTTGGTATGTTTTATGAGATATTTTGATTTAAATTGCATTTTATCATTGATGTTATATAAAAATAATTATTTTTTTAAGTTCATCAATATAAGTCAAACATAATAATAAATTATTTTGTAAATATTAAATAAATATTTATTAAAGCTAAAATAAGATAAATTATAGTAATGTAATTAACCAAATTAATGAGATATATGTCACATAAGAGGTGAATCAGAGTTTCATAGTAATATCACCAAATCAAAATACAAAATTTGAAAAAATTTGTTAAATTGTAATCAAAAGTAGCATTTTATGACACTAAGGAGATTGAGTGTAACATCATATCATAAAAATTAAAAATTAATTACAAAATACTCATAAAATATGCTAAAACTTTAGGAAATAAAATACTTGAAAATATAAAAAAGGTTAATTGGTTAATTCTTATCGAGATGAGTATAATGATGTCTATTTTGTCATGATCGAACTACATTTGGAATTATTATAAATTTAAAAAATAAATGAACATAAAAAATCATAACTTATTATTTTAATAAAAAGTAAATTTATAATAGTGCTATAATAAAACAAATTGAAAGAGTTTAAGTGTGACTTAATGGTCACATGAGAGAAAACTTAATTTTTCATGGTAATATAACCAAATAAAATTGAAAATTTTGAAAAAATGAGATAAATTGTATGGAAAATTTGCATTTCAAGGCACTAAGGAGAAAGAGTGCAAGATCCTCAATCGTCAAATCATGTATGAATCAAAATGGCTCTTCAAGCATACCCAACCACAAAAACTAAAATATTTAATAATATAAAAATAAATATATGGTTTAGTAAAGTTTGTTCATATGAGTCCAATAATATATGTATTATTTCAATTGGCGTTACTATGAATAACCAAAAAAATAATAATAAAAAACAATAAAATATTACTAGAAAGTAATATAAAGGTCAAACAAAAAGACATTAATAATTACAAAACATATATTGCCATATTGAAGTAAAACATTTGAGTAACGAGATAAATTTCTCGAAAAAATTGCATTTTATAATACTAAGGAGATTGAGCCTAACATCCTCGATCGCCATATTTGTTATGAAATGAATTATGTCATAAGTCATGCTTAAACATTAGAAAATAAAGAATTGAAAAATATAAGATGAATATTTAGATGGATAAATTTTTATGAGGCAAGTTTAACGACATTTATTTTGTGTTGATCTAATATCATTTGGAATTACTACGAATTATAAAATTAAAAGCATAAAAAATTACATAAATTATTTTTTAATATTTTATAACTCTATGCTAAAACTAAAATGAGAAAAATTTATGTAATATGACATAACAAAATAAAAAGGAAAAATATAAATATATGAGATAAATGGTAAAAAAATGCATTCTAAAATAATATGTTGATCAAGTGTAGCATCATTAATCCTTAAACCAGGTGCAAATCAAAATGTCTTATAAAGAAAGCCAAAGCCATTGAAAATATAATATTTAAAAATGACATTTTTTTCATCTTAATTGCACATCGTTTTGAATTATTAAAAATTACTAAATTAAATAAGCATATATAATAATGTAAAATAACTAAATCAAAGCAATATAAAGGTCATGTAAGAGTATATTTTAAACTACATTGTAATATAACAAAATAAATTTAAAATAATTTAAGACATGTAAAAAATTGTATGAAAAAGTTACATTCCAAGTTATAATGTAGATCAAGTGTAACATCCTTAGTCAAAAAATGAAGTACAAATCTAAATAATTCATCAACCATGCATAAATATAAAAAAATAGATGTTTTAATAATAAAAATAAATATTGTTTTGTTGCAACTCTTTAAGAGGAGTCTAACAAAGCTTTTTTCATGATTGGACCTCATTTAAAAGTTTTGCATATTACTAATGTAGATAAACATAAACAATAATAAATTATTATTTTAATATTAAATAAGTATATATTAAATTTTAAATGAGACAAATTGAATTATTAAAATATAACCAAATTCAAGGGATTTAAATGTTAAGAAATGATTTAGAGTTACAAAATAATATAAACAAATTAAAACAAAAACTTTTAAAAAATGAGATAAATTGTATGACAAAAGTTACACTCTTAAATACTAAGGAGATCGAGTGAGACCAACACATTCGTTCAATAAGGTACAAATCAAAATACCTTGTAGAGCATACTAAAACCATAGAAAATAAAATATTGTACATTTTGAACAAACCAAAGTGAAATAAATATTACACTAGATGAGATTTATAGTTACATTATAATACAACCTAATAAAATTAAAAAACTTGAAGAGTAAGTTAAATTGTACTAGTAAGTTGCATTCTTAGATACAACCAAGATCAAACATAACATCATCGATTTTAAAATATGAGTATTGTGCCATCAATCAAATTGACTCATATAGTGTACCAAGACCCAACAAAATAAAATATCTAAAAACATAAAAATGAATATATAGTTTAGTATAGTTCATTGAGACGAGCCCAAAGACATTTGTGTCATCTTGTTTGAACCTCATTTGGAGTTACTGTGAATTACCAAACAAAAAACTCATAAATAATAATTTAATATTAGGAAATGAAAGTAATGCAAAGGTTAAAAATAAAGTGATTAAGAGTTTTATAAAACTATTAATGAAATCAAATTGAAACATTTAGAGAAATCAAATAAATTAAGAAGGAAAGTTGCTTCCAAAGATGTTAAGCAGTTTGGACATAACATCCTTGATCATTAAATTTGGTAAAAAATTAAAATAACTTGTAAATCATTCTTTAACATTAGAAAAAATATTTAAAAATATAAAGCTTATATTAAGCAGGATAAAACATGTCGAGATCAATCTAATTATGCTTGTTTCATCTCTATTAAACATGCTTTAGAATTACTACAAATTACCAAAATAGTATGCATAAATAATAATATATTATCAATTTAATAATAAGTAAATATATTTTAAAAAATAAGAGATGTAATGGTAAGATGATTAGAACTTTGGAGTTACTTACTAGTATAATTAAATCAATGAAAAAATATAAATAAATATGATAAATCATACAAAAACTTTGCATTCAAAAATAATATGGAGATAAAGTACAACATCCTTGATCATAATATCATGCATGAATCATAATACCTCATAAAGAATGCTAAAACACTACAAAAAAATTTAGGAATAAAAATTTAAATAATTGATTACATTTAATAGCTCATCAAGGTGAGTTCAATGATTTTTTTGTCTCACTTGGACATTCTTTGGTATTACTGTAAATTACATTAATAGATACTAAAGCTGAAAATTAGATAAATTAAAGTAATGTAATATAACCAAGTCAATGCAATGTAAAGATCATAAAAAAATATATTTAGAGGCACATTATAATATTAACAAATATAATAAAATAATTTTAAAAATTACTTAAAATGTATGGAAAAGTTGTATTACAAGATGCTAAGGAAATTTAGTGCAACATCCTCGACCATCTAATTAGGTACGAAACAAAATATCTTATTAAGCATATTAAGACTCTAAAAAAAATATTTTGGGAAAAAAATGAAAATGAATATATAATTGGATAGAGCTCATCGAGACAAGTCCAACAACATTTTCTTCATCTGGAAAAATCCTCTTCTAGAATTAGTACTAATTACTAAAGTAAATAACCATAAATAATAATAAGTTATTATTTTAATATAAAATAAATTATCATTTTAATATTAAGTAAATATATGGTAAATATTAAATGAGATAAATTAAGATGATATAAAGTTGAATAGTGATGTAACAAATTTAAAATAAATTTTTTAAGAACTAAAAAAATTTGGCGAGAAAATTACATTCCAAGATACTAAGAATATTGAGTGCAGCATCCTCGATCATCATATCATGTACAAAGACAAATGTTTCATGAAATATGTAAAAACTAAAGAGAATTAAAGCACCTTTAGATGAGTCTAATGACATTTGTTTTATCTTGATCGTATCTCATTTATAATTGCTTCAAATTACTAAAAAAATGAGTTTAAACAATTATAAATTAATATTTTAATGTTATCTAAGTGTATACTAAAGAAAAATTAAGATAAATTAAAGTAATATAATGATCACACTATAAGAGATTTAGAGATAAATTGTAAAATAACCAAACCAAAATGAAACATTCGAAGAGATGTGAAAAACTATATGTGAATGGTAAATTTCAAGATAATAAGGAGTTCAATGGTGCATCCTTGATTGCAAAGTTAGGTATGAATTAAAATATTTCATAAAGCATGCTAAAACCACTAAAAATGAAGTATTTAAAAGTTAAAAAAATAGAAATCTAATTTCTTAAAGCTAGTGAAAATAAGTCCAATCATGTTAGTTCCATCTTGATTGAACCTAGCTTTGAATTACTATGAATTAGAAAATTTAATATACAAAAAATAAAAAAATAATAAAAAAAATTAATATTTTAATATTAAATAAATTTATATTAAACCTAAATTATGATAAATTTAAGTAATGTAATTTAACTAAATTAAAAAACATTTGAAGAAAGGTGATAAATTGTATAGGACAGTTACCTTGCATGATACTAAGATGATAAAGTGCAACATCTTCAATTATTAAATAAGGTACGAATAAGAATGCCTAAGTAAAAAATATTCAAAAATATACAAATAAATATCTAATTAAATAGTTCTTATTAAAGAATTGTTTAATGGTATTTGTTGTCTTGATAAGACAACATTTAGAATTACTATTAATTAGCTAATTAAATGAAAAAATGATAATGAAATAATATTTAAATATTATGTAAACTTATATTAAAACTAAATATTTATAAAACTATATAATATAATATAAACAAATCAACATAATATAAAGGTCACAAGAGAGAAGTTTAAGTTACATAGTAATTGAACAAAATTAAAAAGTTGTATAAGAAAGTTGCACTCCAAAGTTCTCAATTGATCAAGTGTAACATTCTTAACTATCAGATCATGTATGAATCAAAATGTGTCATAAAGTGCGAAAAAAAATTTGAAATAAATTATTTAAAAATTAAAAAAATATTTTATTGGATAAATCTCATCAAGATGACTCCAATAATATTTATTTGATCATAATAAAGCCTTGTTAGGAATTTCTTTTCATCAACAAATTAAACAAAAAATAAATTACTATATTAATATAAAGTAAATTTCTTTAAAGTTGAAAGGAGATGAATCAAAGTAATCTAATTTATGATACAAAATGATGTAAAGGTTACACCAGAGAAGATTTAAGGATATCAAGTATAACATCCTCAATCATTGTATCATGTACAAATCAAAATATCTTGTAAAATATGCCAAAGCACTACAAAATAAATATTTAAAAGAATTAAAAAAAATAATATTTACTTGAATAGAACTCATTGAGAAGAGCCCAATGATATTTGTTTTATCTCAGTCAAACCTTGTTTAGAGTTATTATGAATTACTAAAATAAATAAGAATATGTAATAATAAATTTATATTAAAGTTAAAATTTGATAAATTAAAACAATATAATATAACCTAATCAAAATGTTGTAATGGTAAAATGAGAGAAATTTTAGAGTTACATAGTAGTATAACAAAATAAAAAACAATTTAAAGAAAGGTGATAAATATTATTGAAAAGTTGCATTTCAAGGTTCTAAGGTGATCTTGTGTTACATGCTCCATCATCTTATCAACTAAAAATCAAAATATCTTATAAAATATACTAAAAACTATGAAAAACAGTGTATTTAAAAAAAATACAAAAAATAAATATTTAATTTGATAAAGCATGTTAACATAAGTCCAATAATGTTTATTCTATCTTAGTTAAACCTCATTTAGATTTGCTACAAATTAAAACAGTAAATAAGCTTAAATATTAAATTACTATTTTAATTTTAAGTAAATATATAATAAATATTAATTGAGTTGCAATGAATTGATTTGGATATAACACTATGAAACTCTAATTCTCCTCTATTATGAATTAATTGATTTGATATTTATTTTTATAATTTTAAATAGTTTATTTTTTATGGTCTTTGCATACTATATAAGTCATTTTGATTTATACCAAATTTGATGATGGAGGATGTTGCACTTAATCTCTTTATTATCTTTCTATTACAATTTATCATTTCTTCAAATTATCTTTACATCACATTGAAATTTTTATATTACATTCTTTCAATTTCTCTCATTTTAGCTTTAATATATATTAACCTTATATTAATTAAGTACTTTATTATTATTTTATCTAATTTATTCTTGTAAATCATAATAATTTCAAATGAGATCTAATTAAGATGAAATAAATGTCATTTGCCTCATTTATACATTCTTAATATAATTAAATAGTCTTTTTATATTTTTAAATATTTTATTTATTAGTTTTGGGTTGTTTTACAAGTCATTTTGATTCATAATTTATGTGATGATCTAGATGTTGCACTTGATCTCGTTAGTATGTTGGAATGCAATTCTCTTATATAATTTATCTCATTTCTTGCAATGTTTTTGCTTTGATTTGGATATTTTTATTATGAGAGATTAATTCTCATCTTATGTGACATTTACATCACTTTAATTTGGTTAAATTATATTATTTAAATTTATTTTATCAAAAGTTGGTTATATATTTACTTTATATTAAAATAATAATTTATTATTATATGTAAATATTTATTATGGTACGTTGACAAAAATCCAAAAGAGGTCCGACCGAGAAGAGACAAATGTTGTCAAGCTCATCTCCATGAGTTATATCCAATAAAGTATTTTTTTATATTTTTTTAAATATTTTATTTCCTTACACACTTTAAGAGTCATTTTGATTTATACATTATTTGATGATCAAGGATTTTGCACTCAATCTCTTTAGTTTATTGGAATGTAACTTTTTTTAATAATTTATCTCATTTTTTTTCGAACATCTTGTGTTGATTTCATCATATTATTATGAAACTCTAATTCTCCTATCGTGTAACATTTACATTGCTTTGAATTAATTATATTTTATTATCTAATTTATCTTATTTTACCTTTAATGTATATTTACTTAGTTTTAATTTAATATTTTTTTATTTATTTTTCTTTTTTTTGTTATAAGTTATAGTAATTCCAAATGAGGTCTAATTGAGATTAAAAAAAATATTACCAACTCATATCAATGAGCTCAATATAATCAAATATTAATTTTAATATTTCTAAAAATTTAATTTTCTAGATTTTGGAATATCTTATGAGGTATTTTGATTCATACTTAATTTGATGAACAAGGTTATCACACTTGACGTCCATAATATTTTGTAACATTAGTTTTATGTGAACTTTATGGCATTCGTTAAAAGTTTTTTTAATTGGTTATATTCCAATTTCACTCCAAATTGTTTCTTATGTGGCCTATGCATTACTTTGGTTTGGTTATACTACATTATTATTTGTACTTATTTGCTATGAAAATTCATAATAGTTCCAAATGAAATTTGATCATGATAAAATAAACATCATTAGACTAGTGTTAACGACTTTATCTAATTAAATATTCAATTTTTTATATTGAAATATTTATTTTTGATAATTTTTGTGCTTCTAATGTGGAAATCTTGTTTCATTCTAGATATGACAATTAATGATGTTACACTTGATCTCTTTGATATCTTTGTTTATAACCTAGTAGTATAATTTATCTAATTTCTTCAAATATTTTGTTCTGATTTGGTTGTATTATCTTCCTTCAACGTATCTCATTTGATATTTAAATTTATTTTACTGAATATTAAAGGATAATTTATTTATTTTTATGGATGTTTACTTTTTTAATTTATAGTAATTCTAAACGATGATTGATTGAAAGAAACAAATGCCTTAGACTCGTCTCAATGAGCCACACAATAAAATAATCATTTCTATAATTCTAAATATTTTAATTTCTATGGTTTGGCACATTTTATGAATCATTTTAATTTAGATCATATTTTATGTATGAGGTTACTACACTTGATCTCCTCAAAATTTTGGGATGCAACTTTTTCAAATAATTTATCTCATTTCTTTAAATATTTTTCTTTTATTTTGTTATATTACTATGTAACTCTAAATCTTTACTTGTGTAACCATTATATTACCTTTATTTTGTTGTATTTTATAAATTTAATTTATCTAATTCAAATTTTAATAAATATTTACTTAATATTAAAATAATAATGTATTATTAGTTGTGTTAATTTACTTTGATAATTCATAATAATTCCAAATGTGGTATGATTGTGGCAAAACAAACATCATTAGACTCTTCTAGATGAGTTCAACTATATTAATTATTAATTTTACATTTTTAAAAGATTTATGTTCATGTATTTATGAATGGTTTGTGAATCATTTCATTTTGTACCAGACTTTTTTGAAGGCATTGCACTAAATTATTTAGTATCTTTTAATGTAATTAAACATTCATTTTCATATTTGTAAATATTTATTTTTTAATATTTTCAAATAATTTATTTTATATTTTGATTCATATTGGATTTGAGGATCAAATATATAACACTCATTCTCTTTAGTATCCTGAAATGCAACTTTGTCGTATAATTTATTTTATTTATTCAATTTTTTTTTATTTAGTTATATTGCTAAGGAAAATCTAATTCTCCATGTGTGTGATCATTAAATTACTTTTATTTTGTTGTATCATTTGCTTCAATTTATTATATTTTAGCTTTATTTTATATTTAATTAATATTAAAATATTCTATTATTTATGTTTATTTATTTTTGTAATTTTTAGTATTTCTAAATAAAGAACAATCAAGAGAAAAAATAGCATGTAAATAAGCCCAACAAGTTCTACTTAATTAAATATTAATTTTTATACTTTCAAATACTTTATTTTTTTTTGTTTGGGTATATTTTATGAGGTATTTTTATTTACATCAAATATGATGATCAAAGATGTTTCACTCGATCTCCTTAGTATTTTTAAATGTAACTTTCCAATATAAGTTATCTAAATCGGCCCAAATTATTTTATTTGATTTTGTTATATTATCATGAAACTATAATTCTCATATCATGTGACTTTATCCATCACTTTGATTTGGTTATATTACAATGCTTAAATTTTTCTTTTTTTCTTTAATATCTATTTGCCTAATTTTAAAAAGTAATTTTATTATTTTTGGTCATTTCATTTAGTAATTCATAGTCTCTCCAAACAAGGCCTGATGAAGATAAAACAAACATCATTGTGCTCGTCTTGATGAGATATATCAAACTAAAGATTATTCATTAGTATTTTTTCAAATATTTCATTTTCTTTAATTTTGATAATCTTTAAGAGCTATTTTGGTTCAAACCCTATTAAATAATCAGTGATGTTATACTTGATCTTCTAAGCATCTTGGAATATAATTATCATATTGTTATATTATTTGTTCAAAGTTTTTACTTTTTTTGGTTATCATGTTATGTACTTGTAAATCTCCTCTAATGTGACCTTTGCATCGTTTTGATTTGGTTATATTATTATGTAATTAGGATAACACAATATAACTCAATCAAAGTAATACAAAATTCATATAAGAGAAGAATTAGAGTTTCACTGTAATATAAATAAATCAAAGTAAAACATTTGAAGAAATGAGTGAAAGTTTTGTAGAAATTTATGTTCCAAGATATTAAAGAGATCAAGCATGATATGTACCCCAAAGCATACAGTAAAACTAGAAAATAGAATATTTAAGAATATAGAAATGAATAACTAACTCGATAAAGGTAATGGGATGAGTTAAATTATTTTTTTATCTTGATCATGCATCATTGGAATATTGTTAATTACTAATGTACATAAGCATGCATAATTAGAAACTATTGTTGTAAAATTAGGTAAATATATTTTAAAGCATAGATAAGATAAATTGAAGTAATGTAATATAAACAAATCAAAGTGATGCAATAACCACATGACAAGACATTAAGTGTTACAAAGAAATATAACCAAAGCAAAACAAAACATTTGAAGAAATGAGATAAATTAAATGAGGAAATAATATTCTAAGATACAAAGAAGATTAAGTGTGAAATCTTTGATTATCAAATTAGGTATGAATAAAATTTTTCTTAAAGCATGCAAAACAATTAAAAATTAAATGTTTAAAAAGATAAAAATAAATAGTTAATTCAATAAAGCTCGTTAAGCTAAGTCTAATGACATTTGCTTCATCCCTATCAGAATCCTTTTGAGATTATTATATATTACTAAAAAAATAAGAGTAATAATAATAAATTATTATTTTAATTTTAAGTAAATATATATTAAAGCTAAAATGAGATAAATTAAAATAATAAAATATAACTTAAATTGAAGTGATGTAAAATTCATATAATAGAAGAATTATAGTTTCATAGTAATATAACTAATTCAAGGCAAACAAATTTTAAGAAATGCAATCAATTATATGCAAAAGTTGTATTCCAATATGCTTAGGGTGTCATGTGTAAAATCCTCAATCGTTAACACTAGTTCATACCAAAATGTCTAACTAAGCATGCCAAAGCACAAGAAAATAAAATATTTAAAAATATACAAGTTTTATGTATTATTAAATAAACATCATCAAAAAGTGTTTAATAATGCTTATTATCTTCATTGAATTTTTTTGGAATTACTATGAATTGTGAAAGTAAATAATTAAAAATAGTAAAATAATTATTATTTCATGAATAAGTTAATATATATTAAAATTAAAATGAGATAAATTGAAGTAATATAATATAACTAAATCAAAATAATGTAAAGATCACATTAAAGAATTAGAGTTTAACAGCAATATTATCAAATCAAAAATACTTTAGAGAAATGAGATGAATAGTATAAAAATATGGTATTGAAAGGATATCAAGATGATCAAGTGTAACATCTTTATTATCAAATGTGCTACAAAATGAAATGTCTCATATAGCATACCCAAATCTAAGAAAATAAAATATTTAGAAATATAAAAATTGATATTTACTTTAATGAGGTTCATGAAGATAAGTGTAATGACGTTATTTTGGTCTTGATCAAACCTCATTTAGAATCTTTGAAATTATCAATTCAAATAAGCATAAATAAAAATAAATTATTTATTTAATACTAAGTATATATATTAAAGTTAAAATTAAAAAAAATTGAAGTAATGTAAAAAAAAATTAAATCTGAACAATTAATGGTCAAATTATTGAAAAATAATAGTTTCACAACAATATTAGCAAATCAAAGCAAATACTATTGAGAATTTAGATAAATTATGGGTGAAAGTTGCATTACAAGTTGTTATGGGGATCATGCAAAAACTCCTTAATCGTCTAATCTATACGAATTGAAAGCCTCTTAATGCATGCTTGAATCATAAGAAAAGAAATATTTGATAATAAATAAAATGAATATTAAACAAGTTAGAGCTCATAAGATGAGTACAAAGACATTTTTATCTTGATTGTACATCATTTGGAATTACTTTGTACTTCATAAGTAAATAAGCATAAACAATATTAAAATAAAATTCTAATATTAAATAAATATATAGCAAAAATTGAAATAAGATTAATTGAAGCAATATAATTTAAAAAAAATAATTGATTTAAAGGACATACAAGAGGTGACTTATAGTTATGTAGAAATATAACCAAACCAAAACAACAATTTTGAAGAAATGCAATATATTATATGTGAAAGTTAGATTCTATGATCCTAAGGAAATCAAGTGTAACATCTTCTTTTTTCAAAAAAATTATAAATTAAACGTCAAATAAATCATGACAAAATACCAAATAAGATATTTAAAAATATAAATATAAATATTTAGTTAGATAGTGCTTATTGAGATAAGTCCAATAAACTTTTATTTTGTCATGATCGAACCTCATTTGACAATACTAAGATCATCAATGTAAATATAAATAAATAATCATAAATTATTATTGTACTATTCAGTAAACATATGCTAATGTTGAAATATGATAAATTAAAATAATACATTATAACCAAATCGATGTGATACAATGGCTACAAAGGATGAGAAATAGTGTCTAATAATATAACTAAACCAAAGCAAAAAATTTGATGACTTTAGTTAAATTTCACACGAAAGGTGTATACAACGAACAAAGAGGAACTAGCTTAAAATCCTTGATCATGAAATTAGGTACGTATATAATTGTCTTATAAGACATGTAAAACATCTAAAAAAGTAAATATTTAAAAAATATAGAAATTAAATATTTAATTAGAAAAGCTCATCGAGATAAGTCTCTTAACATTTTTTTTGTCTTGATCAAACATTGTTTGGAATTGCAATAAATTGTTG
The DNA here is from genome assembly GCA_023846275.1 of Vanilla planifolia. Lineage (NCBI taxonomy): Eukaryota > Viridiplantae > Streptophyta > Magnoliopsida > Asparagales > Orchidaceae > Vanilla > Vanilla planifolia. The sequence continues at coordinate 109,369 of JAIUJO010000087.1, forward strand.
AACTTAAATAAGTATAGATAATAATAAAATATTATTTCAATATTGAGTAGATATATATTAAAACTAAAAAATGATAAATCGAAGTGATGTATTATAACCAATATAAGTGATGTAAAGGTCACATTATAGAATAATTAAAATTCATAATAACTTAACCAAATCAAAGTGAAAATTTTGGAAAAATATGATTAATTGTAATGGAAAGTTGCTTTCCAAGATATTAAAGAGATCAAATGTGACATCCACAATCAAAAAATTAGGAACGAATCCAAATATCTCATAAAACATACCTAAACCCTAGAAAATAAAAATATTTAAATATATAAAACTTAATATTTAATGGGATAAATCTCATCAAGATGAGTTCAACAAAGTTTTTTCTTCTCGATCAATCCTTGTTTGGAATAATAATGAAAATGAAAGAAAATATATAGAAATAATAATAAATTATTATAACTAAATATATATAAAATCTAAAATAAGGTACATTAAGATAATATAATAAAACTAAATTAGAGCTATATAAAATTGACATGATAGTAGATCTTGAGTTATAAAAAAATTAATCAAATCAAAGCAAAGGCTTTGAAGTGAAATAGATAACTTATTAGTGAAGTTTCATTCCAAGATACTAAGTAGATTGAGTATAAACTCCTTGGCTATCAAATCATGTACAAATCTAATGTCACATAAAGTTTTCCCAAATACTAAAAAAAGTTACTTAAAAATATTAAAATAAATTTTAAGTTGGATAAACCTTATTGGTATGAGTCTAATTATGTTTTTTTCCTTGATTATTACTCATTTAAGATTACTATAAATTTCCAAAGGTTTTAAACTTCAATAATAATAAAATTTATTTTAATATTAATATATATATATATATATATATATATATATATATATATATATATATATATATATATATATATATATATATATATATATATCAAAGATATAATAAGTTAAATCAAAACATTATAATATTACCAAATCAAAATATGAAATGGTCAAAGGAGAGGAAGGTAATACTTTCATGTTGATACAACCAAATTATAATGAAACATTGGGAAAAATATGATAACTTTTATGAAAAGGTTGTATTCTAAGGTATTAAAGAGATTAAATATAAAATCCTTGATAATCAAATCTACATGAATTTAATATCTCAAAAAGTGTGCATAAACTATACCAAATAAAACATTTAAAAAATTAAAAATAAATATTCAATTAGACAGCACTGATCAAGATGAGACTAATGAAGTTTTCTCATTACAACTAATGATTAGTTGAATTTGTAAATAATTACACATTAAATAATTATAAATAATGATAAAATATAATTTTATTATAAAATAAATATACATAATAAAGTTAAAATAAGAATAACTAAAGCAATGTTATATAATAAAATAAAAGTGATTTAAAAAGTACATAATACAGGATTTAAAGTTGCATGGTTGTATAATCAAATCAATGCAAAAACTTTGAAAAAATGTGATATATTATACATGAAATGTGCATTCTATGGTATTAAAGGTATCAAATATAACATGCTTGTTCGTCAAATTAGGCATAAATTGAAATTTCCCATAAATTATAACAAAAACCTACAAAGTAAGATATTTAAAAAGTTAGAAATAATCATTTTATATGATAAAGCTTATTGAGATGACTACCACAAGATAGCTAAATTCCAAGCCCTTAAGGGATCAATGGTAACCTTCTTGATCATCAAATTAGGTATGAATAGAATTGTCTTGAAAATAATCTTAAATCAATTAAAAAATTAAAATATTTAGCAAATATAGAAATGCATATTCAATTGCAAAGATTACATTTAGAGAAGTCAAATGACATTTTCTTTCTTTTAGAGTACACCTCATTTGGTATAACTAAAAATTTAAAACTTAAATTAGCTTAAATAACAATAAAATATTATTCTAATTTTAATTAGATTTATATATACACATATACATATATATATATATATATATATATTAAGGTTAAAATATAGTAAATAAAATCAATATATTATAACTAAATGAAAGTAATGTAAGAGTCACACGTGATAAGAATTAGAGTTTTATATTATTATGACCAAATAAAAGCAAAAAAGTTGGAGAAATGAGATAAATTATATGAGAAAGTTGCATTCTAAATTACGAAAGAGATCGAGGGTAACGTCCTCAATCTTGAAATTATGTATAAATTTAAACTGCAAAAAAAACCTTAACAAAAATATAGAAATTACAATATTTAGAAATATTAAAATTAACACTTAATTTGATAGACTTTATCAAGAGGAGTTCAATGACATTTGTTTCATCTAGATCACACCTCTTTTGGAAATACTATGAATCACTAAAGTAAATTATAGTAAATAAATGCAAACTTTTATTTTAAAATTATTTAAACATATACTAATGTTGGAATAAGATAAATTGAAAAAATATAACATAACTAAATTAAAGCTATGTAACGGTCACAAGAGAGGAGAAATAAAGTTCCTTAATAATATAACCAAATTAAAATGAAAATTTTGAAAAAAAGATAAAATTATCACATAAATATTACTAAACTTTTAAAAAATAAAAAATTAAAATATATATAACTGAATATTTAATTGAAAGACCTCATCAATGCAAGTCCAATTTCTTTTTTCATTTCATTTAACATCCTTTAGAAACACTACAAATTTTAAAATTGAATAAACATAAATAATAATAAAGTGAATTTTAATATTAACTAGATATATATATTAAATTAAAATAAGATAAATTAAAAAAATATATCATAACAAATCAAAGCAATGTAAAGGTGATATCAAAAGAGAATTAGAGTTTTATAGTAATTTAACCAAATCAAAATAAAAACTATGGAGAAATGAGATAAGTTGTATGAGAAATTTCCATTCAAAGTTATTAAAGGTATGGAGCATAGAATCCACAATCATCAAATTAGTCTCAAATCAAAATATCTTAATAATTGTGGCCAAACATTCAAAAATAATATATCTAAAAACATAAAAATGAATATATAAATATATAAAGCTTATCAAGACAAGTCTAATGAAGTTCATTTCATCTTAATCAAACTTTATTTAGAATTCTTCTGAATAATAGAAGTTAAAAAGTATAATTAATAATAAATAATAATTTTAATATCAAGATAATATATATTAAAATAGAAATGAGTTAAGTTGAAGTAATGTCATATTAGCAAATAAATGTTATTCAAAAGTCATGGGATAGCATATTTTCAATTATATAGTAATATAAACAAATTAAAGGAAAATATTTGAAGAAAAAAGATAAATTGTGAGGGAAAACTATATTCCGAGATACTAAGGAGATCAATCATTAAATCCTTGATTAACAGTTCATATATGAATTAATGTTTTTGTAAAGCCTACCTAAATTATGAAAAAATAAATTTTAAAAATATTGAAATGAATTCTTAGTTGGATAGAGTTCACCCAAAAATGCCAAATGATATTTGTTTTAATCTTAATTAGATCAATTTTGGAATTATCACAAATTTCTAAAAGAAGTAAGCTAAAATATTAATAAATTATTATTTTAATATTAAGTATATATATATATATAAAACAATTATTTTGATCTCTTATGACCATTACATGTTTTGATTTGGTTATATTATATTTCTTTAATTTAACTTATTTAAAATTTAATATATATATATATATATATATATTAAATTTTAAATAAGTTAAATTAAAGAAATATAATATAACCAAATCAAAACATGTAATGGTCATAAGAGATCAAAATAATTGTTTTATATTAATACAACCAAATTAAAATAGAAAATTTGGAGAAATGAGAAATATTGTGTGAGAAACTTGTATTCCAAGATATTAAGAAGATCGAGTGTAAAATCTTAAAAACTCAAATCATGTGTATATGAATGATTATAAAGCATTCTTAAACTATAGGGAATAAGATATTTAAAAAATATAAGAAGAAATGTTTAATTTGTAAGAGTTCATTGAACAAGTCCAACATCATTTCTTTCCTCTTTATAAAATATCACTTATAATTATTACACATTACAAAGTAAATAAGTATAAATAGAAAAAAATAATAAATTTAATATTAAGTAAATATATGTATTAAAACAAAAATGTGATTAATTGAAACAATGTAATATATTCAAATAGAAGCAATTTAAAGGTCATATAAGAGGGGATTAAGAGTTACATAGTAATATAACTAAACCAAAGGAACAATTTTGAAGAAATGAGATAAATTGTACATGAAAGTTGTATTTCGTGATAGTAAGGGGCTTGTGTGTAAAATGCTCAAATATTAAATCAAGTATAAATTAAAATATTCATAAAGCATATAAAGATCTTAAAAAATAAATAATTTGAAAGTACTAAAATGAATACTTAATTAGACAAAGCTAATCATAATAAATGTTGAAATGTTTATTACTACTCGATTATACCTCATTTGTAAATAGTATTAATTTTCAAAATAAATAATAATAAATAATTTTTAATATTATCTAAATAAATTTTGAAGTTGAATTTAGGTAAATTGAAGAAATATAACCTAACCAAATAAAAAAAATGTATAGGTCACACAATAGTTAATTAGAATTATATAGTAATATAACGAAATCAAAGAAAAATATTTATAGAAATGAGATAAATTATATTAGTAAGTTGCATTGGAGGATACTAAGAGCTTCAACTGTAACATCCTTAATCATCAAATAGGTACGATTTAAAATGTCTAGAAAAGTATTCCTAATAGTAAAAAATAAAATATTTAAAAATATTAAAATAAATATTTAATTAGATAGAGTACTTTGAGATGTGTCCAAAGACTTTTTTTTATTTTATTAGATCATGTTTGTAATTAAAGTGAATTACCAAAACAAATAAAATAAAATATTTAAAAATATTAAATTAAATATTTATTTGGATATAGCTTGTGTAATATTGGGAGCAACAATATTTGTTTCAACTTGATTAGACCTCATTTAGAATAACTATAAATTACAGAAGTAAATAAGCATAAATAAAAATAAATTAATATTTTAGTACTAATAAAATATATATTAAAGTTAAATTAAGACAAATTAAAAAAATAATGCTACCAAACTAAAGTGACATAAAGGACACATGAGAGGAGATTTTTATTTAGTGAATAAGCATGAACCAAAATGACATCTAAAACATGTAAATATGCTAAAAAAATTGAAAATTATAAAATGGATATTACCTTGGACAGATCTTGTCGAGTTTAGACTAATGGCATTTCTTTCATCTTGATAGGACCACATTTGGAATTATTTCCAATTACCAAAGGAAATAAAATAAATAAAAACTAAACTATTATTTTTAATTTTAAAATTATATATATAAAAAATAAATTTAAAAAAATATAAAACAATGTAATATAGCAAATTGAGTGATGTAAAGGTCACACATGAATAAATTTAGAGTTACATAGTAATCTAATAAAAAAGAAGACAACATTTGAAAAAAAATTAAATAAATTGCATTTGAAAGATGCATTTCATACTAAAAAGATTAAATGTAATATCCTCGATTATCAAATCAAATATGAATCAAAATCACTCAAACAAATCTGTTAAAATAATAAAAACAAAATACTAAAATTATATAAATGGATATTTAATTGGGCAGAGCTCATAGAGATTAGTCATCAATGCTTTTTCATTTCAGTCTGACATCAAATTTATTATAATTATCAATGATAATAAAAATAAATATAAAACAATATTTTAACAACATATATTAAAGTTGAAATAAGATAAATAAAGTTTTGTATGTAATTGAATAAAATAAAAATTATGACAAAGACACACAAGAGAAGATTAGAGTTTCATAAAAATATAGCCAAGAAAGCAAAATATTTGAAAAGATTTGAAAAATTATGCAAAAATGATGCACCCCAAGATATAAAGGAGAGAATCTAGCATCCTTATTTGCCAATTGAGGTCTGATTTGGGTTGTCTCATGAAGCAACCCCAACATTGGAAACTAAAATATTTAAAAATATAAACATGTTTAATAAATTGGATAGAGCTCATTAAGACTAGTCCAACAATATTTGTTTAATTTCAATTAGACCTAGTTATGAATTACTATAAAATATGAAAATAAATAAACATAAATAATAATTAATTTTTATTTTAACATTAAGTAAATATATATTATTACAAAAACAAGATAAATAAAAAAATGTATTTTAATCAATTTAAAGTATTACAAATGTCAGATGAAATGAGATTTATAATAACATAATAATATAACCTAATCAAAGTAAAATATCTGCAGAAATGACATATATTGTATAGGAACGTTACATTTCAAGATGTTAAAAAAATTGAGTGTAACATTCTCGATTGTTAGATCATCTACAAATTAAAAATATTAATAGAGCATGCCAAAATCAAGTAAAATAAAATATTTAAAAATAAAGACATGAATATTTAATTAGATAAAGCACGTAGAGATGAGTCCAACAACATTTGTTTCAACTCAATAAAAATTTATGTGGAATTTTTACGGAGTACCAAAGCAAACAATAAAAAATAATGAGAAATTAATATTTTTATATTAAGCAAATATGTTTTAATGCTAAAACAAGATAAATTGAACTAATATAAGACAATGAAATTATAGCGATCTAATGATCACATGAGTGAAAATTTAGAGTTAAATAGCAATATAACCAAATAAAAGATAAACATTTTAAGGAATAAGAAATATTATATAGAAATGTTGCATTCCAAGATGACAAAATGGTCAAGTAAAGAGTGCAAAAATACTAGAACAAAAAATAATTTGAAATATAAAAATGATTATTTAATCGAATATTTCTCATCGAATGAGTTAAATGAAATTTGCTTCATATCCATTAGACCACATTTCTAATTGCTATAAATTGTCAAAAAAACTAAAACATTTTAATAAATTATTATTTTGATATAAATAAATATATATTAAAGCTAAAAAGCACTAAATTGAAGCAATATAATATATGAAAATCAAAGAAATATAAAGGATACACAAGAGTAGAATTAGACTTTTGTAGTAATATAACCAAATCAAAGCAAAAAAATTTAAAAACATAAGTTCAATTGTGCAAAAAAAAAATTACATTCCAATATAAATAAATATGTAATTACATAGATCTTGTCGAGACAAACCCAATAATGTTGTTTTATCTTGATAGGACCTCGTCCAAAAATATTTATGAATTAATAAAGATAATAAACATAAATAAAGATATATTATTATTTTAATAATAATAAATAGCTAAATGAAAGTAATGTAAATGCCACACGATATGAGAAATAGACTTTCATAGTAATATAAAAAAATTAAAGTAAAAAACTTTAAAGAAATATGCTAAACTTAATAGGAAAGTTACAATCCAAAAAACTAAGGAGATCAAGTGTAATATCCTCGATCATTAAACTAAAGATTTAAAATAACTTGTAAAGCATGCCAAATCTATAGAAAATAAAGTATTTAAAAAAATTAAAAATTATAATTTAATTTGATAGAACTTGATGAGTTAAGTCTAATTACGTTTCCTTTGTCTTGATTATCACAAATGGAATTGCTACTTAATACCAAAGTAAATAAGCCTAAATTATAATACATTATTATTTTAATTTTATGTAAATTAATATTAAAAATTAAGATAAATTTAAGTAATATATATATCTAAATCAAATATGTAAAAGTCACATTGTAGTAGATTTAAAGTTAGATATTAGTATAATCAAATTTAAGCAAAAATATTACAAAAAATGTGATAAATTGTACAAGGAATTTGTGTTCCAACATACTAAGGTGATCTACAGTGACATCCCCAATCATCAAATCAAGTAAGATTAAAATGTCTAGTAAAGGTTGCATGAATTATAATAAATAAAATATTTTAAAAATATAAAAATAAATATTTAATTTGATAGAGTTTGTTGAGATGACTCCAATAACGTTCACATTGTCTTAATCAAACCTTGTTTAAAAATACTATAAATTAATTAAGTAAATTACCACAAATAATAATAAATTATTTTTATATTAAGTAAATATCTATTAAAATTGAGAAGAGATAAACTTAAGTAATGTCATATCGTCAAATCAAAGAATTTTAAAGGTCACATGAGATTAGATTAAGTGTTAAATAGTATAACAAAATAAAAGTAAAAATTTTGATGAAATAAGATAAATTGTACATGAAAGATGTATTGAAATATACGAAGAAGATTGAGTGTAACATCCTTGATGATCAAATTAGGTATTAATGAAATGTCTTATAAAGCATGCCAAAAGCCTAAAATAATATATTGTTTAAAAATATAAAAAAGGCATTTTTTTGTTAAATAAGGCTCATCAAAACAAGACTAACGACTTGTGCTTCATTTTGATCAGACCTCGTTTAGAATTATGGTGAAGCACAAAAATAAATTATTATTTTAAAATTAAGAAAATATATTTTAAAGTTGATTTTAGAAAAATTAAATCAATACAATATATCCAAATCTAGGTAATGCAAAGGTTATAATGTGAGAACTTTGAAAAGAAATGAGACAAATTATCCTAGAAGATTGTGTTCAAAGATAGTAAAAAGTTAGAGTTAACAACCTCGATTCTCAAATCACGTATGAATAAAAGTTTCTTCAAACATATGCCAAAAAATTAGAAAAAAAAATATAAAAAAGAAATAAATTAATATTTAATCGATTATAACTCATTTAGATGAGTCCAATGATATCTGTTTCATCTAAGTTGAATCTTATTTGGAATTACTTACTATGAATTCTTAGAGTTAATAAATAAAAATAATAAGAAATCATTATTTTAATAATGAGTTAATATATATTAAAGTTGAAATGAGCTAAATTAAAGTAATATAATTTAACAAAATCAAAAGGATTTTCACACAAGATGAGATAAATTTATAGGAAAGATGAATTCTAAGAGACAAAAAAGATGGACTATAATATCCTCGATTGCCAAATTTGATATGAATCAAATTATCTCATAAAGCTATCCAAATTTTAAAATTTAGCTTATGTAAAAATATAAAAACGATTACTTAATTAGAAGAGCTCATGAAGACCAATGCAATGATTTTTGTTTTGTTTCAATCTAATATCTTTATTAATTTTTAGAAATTACCAAAACAAAAAGCATAAATAATAATTAATTATTACTTAAAAATTAATAAAATGAATTTTATCACTAAAATGAGATAAATTGAAACAATATGATACGATCAATTCAAAGCAATGCAAAGGTCATACAAGAGAAGATTTACAATTACATAGTTATATAGCTAAATCAAAGCAAAAAGGTTGAAGAAATTAGATTAATTGTATGACAATGTTGCATTCCAAGATGTTGAGGAGATAGTGTATAACATCCTCAATCATGAAATCATGTATGAATCAAAATTGCTGATAAAACATACAAAAATTATAGAAAATGGAATATTTAAAAATTTAAAATAGGACTATTTAATTAGATGGAGGTCATGGAGACAAGTATAATGGTGTTTGTTTCATCTCAATTAGAATTTGTTTGGAATTACTAAAACTATCAAAGTAAATAAGAATAAATAATAACAATTATTATTTTTTATATTTAGTAAATTTATATTAAAGTTAAAATGAGATAAATCGAAACAATTTAGTTTGACCAAATTGACGTGATGTAAGATCACACAAGAGGTGATTTTAGAGTTAAATAGTAAAATAACCAAATCAATGATACAAATTTTAAGGAATGAGAAAAATATTTTGTCAAAGTCATATTCTAGGACACTATAGGGATTTATGACAAAATTCTCAATCACCAAATCATATAATTTAAAAATACAAAAATAATAGAAAATAAAAGTATTTAAAATATAAAAAATGAAAAATTAATTAGATATTTCTTATCAAGATAAGTCTAATGATTTTGTTTTTTTCAATTAAACTCTATTTCTAATTATTATGAATTAGCAAAATAAATATTCATAAATATTAATAAATTATTATTCAAATTTGAAATTAAAATATAATAAAGCTAAAATGGGATAAATTGTAGAAATATAACATAAAAAAATCAAGATGATGTAAAGGACATATAAGAATTGAATTTGAGTTTTATAATAATTTAACCAAATAAAAGCAAAATATTTGAAGAAATGAGATAAAGTGTTCCAAAAGTTGCATTCCAATATACTACAGGTATCGATATATGATCAAAAAATTAGATACGCGTCAGAATGACATTTAAAGTGTGTTAAAACCAATAAAAATAAAATATTTAAAAATATTAAAATAATATTCTATTTTTATATGGCTTTCTGGAGGGTCCATCGATATTTCTTTGTTTCGATCAAACCACGTTTGGAATTACCACAAATTTTAAAATTAAAAAGGAATAAATAATAATATATTATTATTTTTTGAACAATAAAAAAATAATATGTTGAAGTTAAAATGAGATTAATTAAAACAATGTTATAAAATAAAATTAAAGGATGTAAAAGTTACATAAGAGCTTAAGTAGAATTTCATAGTTGTTTAACTAATATTAAGTAAAAATTTTGAAGAAATGAGAAATTATTTGTGAAAGTCATATTCCAAGAAACTAAAGAGATCAAATGTAATATCTTTGATTATCAAATAAATTATTAATAAAAATAACTAGCAAAAGATGTCAAAATCATATAAAAAAGTATTTAAAAATATAAAAGTCAATATTTAATTAGATGGGACTCATAAAAAATAGGCCAAATGATAATTTGTTATTTTAATGCTATATAAATGTATATATCAAAACTTAAATGAGATAAATTGAAACAATGCAATATGTCAAAATCAATTCATTGTAATAATCACACGAGAGTAGATTTACAGTAACATATTAATATATCCAAATCAAAATCAAAACTTTAAATAAATGAGATAAAGTTTATGAGAAAATTCCTTTCCAACATATTAAAGCAAAAAAAGTAACATCATTGATAGTTGAAAAAAGTACGAATGAAAATATCTCGTAAATAAATAAACATGAATATTAATAAATTAGTGTTAATATTAAATAAATATTTAGTAAAGTTGAAATGACATAAATTGAAATAATGTAATAGAACCAAATCATGTCCATTTAAAGGATGCATGAGAGTAGATTATGAGTTACATAATAATACAATAAAATCATAGTAGAATAAGATAAATTATATAGAAAAGATGTATTCCAAGATACTAAGGAGATCTAGTGTAACATCTCCTATAATAAAAGCAAGTAATAATCAAAATATCTCTTCAAAAATTCTAAATGTTTTAAAAAAATATATTTGAATACTATAAAATGGAATATTTAATTTGATATAACTCATCATGATGAATCCATGGATGTTTGTTTCATCTCAATTGGACATTGCATAGAGTTATTATGAATTATAAAATGAAATAAACATAAATGATAGTAAATTATTATTTTTAATATTAATCTAATATATATTGAAGTCAAAAAGAGAAAAACTAAAGGAATATAATATAGCTAACATAAAGCATTATAAAGGCCACATAATAGGAGATTAGAGTTATAAATCAATTTAAGCAAATAAATGCAAACAATTTGAAAAAATATGCTAAATTTATAAACAAGTTTCATTACAAGATATTAATGAGGCCTAAAGTTAAATCCTTCATCAATAAATCAAGTACAATTACAAATGCCTCATAAAATAAGCCAAATCCAAAGGGAATAAAATATCAAAAAAATTTTAAAAAGAATAATTAATAAGATTAAGCTTATCTAAATGAGTCTAATGACATTTTTTGTCTCAATCAAACTTCATTTGAAGTTACTAAAAATTGCCAAAGTAAATAAAGATAAATAATAATAAAATATTATTTTAATATTAAGTAACTATATAACAGAGTTGAAATGAGATGCCATGAAGCAAAGAAATTTAACCAAATCAAGCTGATGTAAAGGTCACACAAGATGAGAATTAGAGTTTCATAAAAATATAAAAATTACTTTTAAAATAAGATAAATACATAGAAAATAAACTTGTAAAAAATTAAAATTGAACATTTAATTTGATAAAGTTTGTTTAGATGATTCAACATGTTTGTTTCATCTATATGAGATCTTATTAAGAAAATATATATTTTAACTAAAATGAGTTAAATTGAAGCAATGAAATACAAGCAAATAGAAGAGACACAAAGGTCAAAAAGCATGATAATTAGAATTTTGTACTAATATAACAAAATTAGTTTAAAAAATTGATGAAATGAGATGAATTATTTTAATGTAAAGCAAATTTCTTTTCAATCTAAAATGAGATAAATTGAATTACTATAGTTGAACCTAATAAAGGTGATGAAAAGGTCATGTGAGAGTAGAATTAGAGTTTAATATTATTATAAACAAATGAATATCAAAGTTTTGAAGAAATAAGTAAAAAATGTATGAGAAGTTGTATTCTATGAAACAAAGGGGAATGAGTGCAGCATCTTAGATCTTCAAATCTATTACAAATTTAATTGCCTCATAAATAATGCAAAAATCATATAAATAAAATAATTTAAAAAATATAAATAAATTTTAAATTAGATAGAGCTTCTTAAGATGAGTTGAACAATATTTATTTCATCTCAATGGAGCCTTGGTTGTAATTTTTTGTGAATTACATAAATAATTAGGATAAATAATAATAAATTATTTTTTAAAATATTAAGTAAATATAAATGAGATAAACTATAGCAATACATTAAAACAAAATCAAAGCATTATGAATGTCACACAATATGAAAGTTAGAGTTACATAGTAACATACATAAGCAAAATAATAAATTTGAAAAAATGATAAATTACATAGGAAAATTTAATTCAGAATAGCTTGTAAAGCATACCACAATATGATAGCATAGAATATTTTAAAAATATTTAAGAAATGAATATTTAATAGGATAAAGTTTATCGATATGAGTTAATAACATTTGTTTTGCATACGTGTGCATGTACATGCATGCATTTGTTTGTGTGATCATGAGTGCACATGTGTGTGTACGCATATATACATTTGTGTGTTTTTGTTTGTACGTCTACATATATGTGTGTATGGATTTGGGTGCGTGCATGTGCAAGTGTCTATGCTTGTGTGTGTCTAATTGTTTGGACTTCTGTGTGTGTATATGTTTGATAGTGTGAGTATGTGTGTGTGTACATCTGTGTGTGTGCATTTGTGTATGTGTGAGTGTGTGTGTGTGAGCATATGTGTGTGTGTCTATGTTTTTGCATGTGCCTGTGCATAAGCATCTGTGTGTGGACATGTTTGCATGTTTTCTATGTGTGTATGTGTGTGTGTGCTTCTATGTGCATATGTGTGTATGTATGTGCTTGTGTGTATGCATTTGTGTGTGAACATTTGTGCACGTGAATGCACATGTGTATTTATGCATGTGCTTGGGTGTGTTATCTATGTTTATATGTGTATGTGCTTATGTGTGTGTTCCTGCATGAGTGTGTGTGTGTATGCTTAAGTACGCGAGTCTATGTGCGATGTGTGTTTATGTTTGTGTGTGTACATGCATGTGTGCATGGGTGTGTTTGTTTGCATGTGTTTGTGATTGTGTGGATGTGTACCTACTATTGTACATGTGCATGTGTGCTTGTGTGGGTGCATATCTATGAGATTATGTGATTTCTTGTGGATGTTTGTGTGCATGTATATGCATTTGATCATGTGTGCATGTGCATATGTTTGGATGTGAATTTAATTGTGCATGCATGTCATTGGGTACATGCTTGCGTGTGTCTTTGTGTGTGTGCATTGTGTGCACTTGTGCTCTTGTGTGCATGTGTGTGTGTGTGTGGGTGGGTGTGAGCATGTGTGTGTGCATGTTTGCATGCATGTGTGTGTTGTGCTTTCATGTTTCCACACATAGGTGTATGCTTATGTGTGTGTAATGTGTGTGTGTCTATGTGCATATGTGTGAGTGCATGTGCAAGTCTGAACGCTTGTGTTTCCTTGTGCATTTGTGTGTGTGTGCATCCATGTGTGTATGCTTGTGGATGTATGTGTGCATGTGTATGTATGTTTTTGTGACTTTTGTGTGTCCATTTTTGTGTGTGATTTTGTATGTGTATGCATGTAGACATGTGTTCATGTGCCTGCAAAAGTGCTGACATGTGTGCATGGGCCATTACATGCATTTGTGCATTTTTGTGTGCATGTGTGTGTTTGTGCATGTGCAAGAATGTGTTAGTTCATACATGTATTTGCATATAGGTGTGAGCTAGTGTGTGTGCATGTGTGTGCATATGTGATTGCATACATGTATAAATGTATGTGTGTCTTTATGTGCACATACAGTTACGGGTGTGTGCATGTGTGCACCAGTGCATGCATTTGAATATGTTGTTTGTGTACATGTTTGCATATGTGTGTTTATGTATGTGTGGGGATGTGTGGGTGCATGCATGTGTATGCTTGTGGGTGTGAGCAAGTGTGTGTGTGGGTGCGCATGTCTTTGAATGTGCATGTGCATTTGTGTTTGTCTATCCATGAGCATGTGTGCAATCATGTACTTTGTGTGTGTTTGTATGTATGTGTGTATGTCCATGTGTGTTCGTGTGAGTTTGCATGTTTGTTGTTTGTGTGTGTTGCTATATGTGAGTACATGTGTGCCTATGTGCCTATGTGCTTATGTGCACATAGCTACATGCATGTGTGCAAATGTGAATGTCTTCATGTGCATGTGTGTGCATGAGTTTGTGGTTGTGTGTGTGTGCATGGGTGGGTATGTGAGAGCATATGTGTATGGGGTATTTATTTGTGTGAGCAAGCATGTGTGTGTATGTGTGTGTGTTCATTTTTATGTGTATTATGTATGCTTATGTTCATGTGTGGGTGTGTCAGTGTGTATGTGTCTATACGCAAGTGTGTGTGCCCATATGTGCATGCATGTGTGGATGCATATGTGAATGTTTATGCATGTGTGTTTGTGTATGTGTGTGTATGTGTTTGTGCTTATGTTTGTGAGTGTTTACTTATGTGCATGTCTATGTGTGTTTGTGTGCACCTATATGTGTATGTGCATGTGTGTTTGTGAATATATGTGTTCATGTTTATCTCAGCATGTGATTGTGTGCGTATGTTTTCATGTGCATGGGCATGTGCATGTGCAGATGTGTGTTTGTGTGCATAGGCATATGTGTGTGTACACCTGTGTCTACGCATGTGTGTGCTTTATGTGTGTGCAAGGGTGTGTGTGCATGTGTGTGTGTATAGTTGTGTGTGCATGTGCATGTGTGTGTGTGTGCAATGCATGCATTTTTGCATGTGCATCATTGTGCATGTGTGTGTGCACCTATGTGTGAGCGTGCTAATGTGTTTGTGTGTGTGTACATGCACACATGTGTGTATATGTGTGTACATTTGTGTGTTTGTGTACATAAGTGTGTGCATATATGTATTTGTGCGTGGGTGTGTGCATGTGTGTTTGTGCAAATGCATGTGCCTGTGTGCATGCTTTGTGCTTGTGTATTTGTGTGTGCACATATGTGCATCTTTATCTATATGTGTGTACATGAGTTTCATATCTATTTGTTTTCATGTTAGTCTATTTATGAATGAATGTGTGAGCATTTGCATGTAATTTTGTGTGATTTTGTGCTTGTATGTGAGCAAGTTTGTATATGTGTGTGTGTATGTTTGTGTGCATGTGCATGTGTATGAGTGCATGGGTGCATGTGTGTGTACATGCATGTTTGTTTGTTTGCACTTATGTGTATGTGTTTGCATGTGTGTATGTGAGCATGATTGTGTAGCTATGTGTGCATATATTCTTGTGTGTATGCATGTTTGGGACATGTATGTGTGTCAGGCTAGTGTGCAAGCATGTGTTTACTTGTGTATGTTTGCATGTGTGGGTGTGGGCTTGTGTGTGTGTGTGTGTGTGCATGTGTACGTCTACATACTTGTGCCTATGTGTGTGTGTATAAGTGTATGCATGCACCTATTTGTCCATGCGCATGTGTGTATGTGCATTTGTTTGTGCATGTGATTATGTGTGAATGCACATTTGTGTGCATGTGTTTGTGTGTGTGTATGTGTGCATTCTTATGTGTATGCAAGTGCATTATAGGTTGTGTGTTTGTGAGAGCTTATGTATAGATTTGTGTATGTATAGATGAGTTTGTGTGTAGATGTGCATATGTGTGTGGGTGTGTGTGTTGGTGTGTGTCCATATGTGTGTATGCAAGTGTGCATGTGTGTGCACATTCATGTGCGTGTGTGCTTGTGTGTGCACATTCATGTGTGTGTGTGCATATAAGTTTGTGTGTGGATGTGCATCTATGTGTGTGTGTGTGTGTTTTGCATGGACGTGCTTGTGTGTCTCCGTATATGTGTGTGCGTGTGTGCATATTTGAGAGTGTGGCATTGTGTTTGTGTGTGTGGTAATGCATGCTTGTATGGATGTGTTTATTTTTTTTTGTGCACATTTGTGTGTATGTTTGTGTACATGTGTTTGTGTGTGTCAGTGCATGCATGTGTGTGTGTGTGTGTGTTTGTGTGCATGCTTTGTATATGTGTATTTGTGTGTGCATGTATGTGCATCTATGCATGTGTCTATGTGCGTGAGTTACTTGTGTGTGCATGTGTGTGTATGTGCATAAAGGTACATGCATTTGTGTTTGTAAATGTATGTTTTTATATGAGCCTTTCTATACATGTGTCTATGCATATGCATGCATGTGTGTAAGTTTGTGTATGTGCATATTTATGTGCATGTATACGTGGGCCCATGTGTGTGTGCATGCATATATGTTTGTTTGTGTATATGTGTATGTGTGTATGTCTGCATGTGTGTTTGTACCTATGTGTCCATGTGTTCTTATGTTTATGCATGTTTGGGTCATGTCTACATGCCATGCAAGTGTGCAAGCATGCATGTGCATGTGTACATGTGTGTTATGTTGGTGTGGGCATGTACGTAAGTTTGTGTGTGTGCATGCACACGTATGTATTATTGCAAGCATGTACAAATGTGTTTGTGCGTGCATTTGTATTTTTTGTGAACATGAATGCATGTGGGTGTATGCATATTTGAGTGTGTGTTGTGTGTGCGTGTCTTCTTATTTGCATGTGTGTATGTGTGTGTCTCTTTACGTGTGTGTGTATGTATGCATGTATATGCACATGTATGTGTTTATGCATGTGTATGTGTGTGTCTGTGTGCATGTGAGTGCATGTGTGTACTTGCATGTGTGTATACATGTATATGCATATATTTATGTGTGCATGCACACATGTCTGTGCATTTGTGCATAGCTCTTATTCTCACAAAAGTGTTGGTGTTTATTTGTGCTTGCATGTGCGTGTTTGTGAGCATTTATGCTTATGTGCATCCGTGTGTGTGATTGTGTAAGAGCTTGTCGGTGTATTTGAGCCTGTTTGGGCGTGTGTTTTTTGCATGTGCTATTGTTTTTGTGTGTGTCAATCCATGTGCATGTGTCTGTGCATGTGTTTTATATGTGTGTGGAAGTATTTGTGTGTAAATGTGTTTTTTGTGTTGTGTGTGCATTTTTGTGTACATGTGTTTGTGCATGTGCATGCCTATGCATGTGTCCATGTGCTTGTGTGTGCATGTGTGTATGCATGGGTGCATACATGTATAGATTTTTACATGTGACATGTACATGTGTGAGTGTATGGCTATGTGTGTGTGTGGGTGTGTGAGTGCATTTGTGGGTGCATGTGTGCATGTGCACTTATGTTTAAGTGCAAGCATATGTGTGTACATATTTGTGTGTTATGCATCTGTACATGCTCATATTTTGGCATGTGCGTATGTGAGTGTAATTAATGTATGCATGCATGCCTATGTGTGTGTGTGTGTGTTTATGTACATGCATGCTTGTGTCTATGTTTGCAAGTTTATGCTTCTATGTGTGCATGTATGATCTTGTGTGTGTGTGTGGGTATGCATTTGTGATTTTGCATGTGTGTGAGAGTGAGTGTGTCCATGTGTTGTTGCATACATGCATGTGTACATATGTTTGTGTGTGTCTACATGCATGTGCTTTTGTGAACTATATGCATGTGTTCTTGTGTTTGCACGTATTTGCATGTGTGTGCACATGTGTATATTCATTTGTGTTTGCATGTGTGTGTGCTTGTACATGTGGATGTGTGTCTTTGCATGAGTGCATGTGTATGCATGTGCATGTGTTTTCATGGGGGTAAATGTGATCATGTTTGTACTTGTGTGCATGCAAGTGTGATTTTGTGTGTGTTTGCATATGCATGTGTCTGTGCATAGGGATATTTTTGTGTGTGTGTGCATGCAAGTGTGTGATTGTGTGTGTGTTCTTGTGAGTCCGTATTTGCATGTGAACATGTGTGTGTGTGTGTGTATGTATATGTGTGTATTATTCTTGCTTATGTGCATGTGTGTAGGTTTGGGTGTGAGTGTGTTTGAGTGCATGAGCTTACATATGTGTGTGCATGCACAAGTGTTTATCATTGTGTATGTTTGTATGTGTGCATGTGTATTTGTGTGTGTGTACATGTGCATGCATGTTTCTATGTGTATGTGTGTGCAGACATAGGTGTCAGTGTGGGTGCATGTGTATGCAAGTGTGTAAGAGTATATGTGGGATAGTGCTTGTGCACGTGTATACATTTGTCTTTGCCAACATGTATATCATGTATCTATGCATGTATATATGTGTGTGTGTGTATGCACACACATGTGTATATAAGGGTGTGTGTGTGTGTTCATGAATGTATTTACATACATGTATGCATTTTTGTGTGAGTGTAGGCATGCATGCATATGTGCTTGTGTGTACATAAGTGTATGCATTGGTGCATGCTTGTGCGTGTATGCATATGTGTGTACATGTGCGTCTACAAGTGCATGTGTGCGAGCCTATAAGCATGTGTGTGTGTGTGCGCATTTGTATGTGTGCTTTTATACATATGTTTGAGTTCATGGGTGCAAGTCTATATTTCTATGTGTGTGTGTGTGAGTATGTGTGTTTGTAAGTACTCATGCTTATGTATGTGTGCATGTGTGTGTGTGTGTGCATTTGTATGTGTGCTTCTATACATATGTTTGAGTTCATGGGTGCAAGTCTGTGTTTCTATGTGTGTGTGTGTGAGTATGTGTGTTTGTAAGTACTCATGCTTATGTATGTGTGCATGTGTGTGTGTGTGTGCATATTTGAGTGTGTGATTATGTGTCTATGTATGTGCATGTTTGTGTATGCATGTGTACATCTATGTATGTGTGCTTGTTTACCAATATGCATGGGTTTGTGTATATGTGAGTCTATGTGCATGCATGTGTGGGCAAGCATGTGTATGTGTGCATGTGTATTCTTGTGTGTGATTGTGTGTGCATTTGTTATGTGCATGTGCATGTGTCTATGTATATGTGTGTTTGGGCATATGTGTGTGCATGTCCAAGTGTTTATATGTGTTTGTTCATGACTATGTGTGTAAGTGTGTGTGCATGTACATGTGTGCAGGTGTTTATGTTCTTCTATATCATCTATGTGTGTGAATGTGAGAGTGTGTGTGCATGCATGTCTATTCATTTTTGCATTGTTCATGTGTGCATCTATATGTGTTTTGTGCATATGTGTGTGTGCATGTGTGTTTCTACACACACACACACACACACACACACATATATATATATATATATATATATATATATATATATATATATATATATATGTGTGTGTGTGTGTGTCTCTGTGTGTGTGTGTGTGTGTGTGTGTGTGTGTGTGTGGCATTTTTGGTTGTTAGTGTAGGTGTGTGTGTTTGCATTTGTACATGCATGTGTCTGCATGTGTGTGCATGAATGCATGTGTGACATGTAATCACATGCTTGTGTGTATGTATGTTCATGTGTGTGTTGCTGTGTGCTTATTTTTAATGCATATGTGTGTGTGTGTGTGTATGTCTATATTCATGTGTGTGGGTACGTTTGTATGTGTGTGCTAGTATACCAATAGTTTTGTGTCTATGCATGCTTGTTAGCATGAGTACTTGTTTATATGTGCGTGTATGTGTGCATTTGTGCAAGTTTGTGCGTATATGTGTGCATGAATTTTTATGCATGTGTGTGTGTTTATATGTGTATGCATACATGTGTGTGCAATTATATGCATGTGTAGGAGCATCTGTGTCTTCATGTGTGTTAGTGTGTGCATGTGTGTATGCATACATGTGTTAGGTTTGTCCATATGTCTTTGAATACATATTTACGTGCATGTGTTTATGTGTGTGTGTGTGTGTGTATACATGTTTGTTTCTACGTGTGTGTTTGTGCTTGCAAGTGTGCATGCACATGATTACATGTGTGCTTGTGTATGACCATATTCATATACTTGTGTGTGTGTGTATGTGTGCGTGCATGTGCATCTACATTTGTGTATGTGTATGTATATGTTCATGCACGCATGAGCTTATCTGCTTGTACATGTGTCTATTTGTGTGTTTTTGCATTGGTGTGTGTGTAATCTTATGTGTGTGCGTCTACATGTATGTGGGAGCATGTTTGTGTGTGCATGTACTTTTGCATGCATGTGTGTGTGAGGGCACGCTTCTATGTGCGTGTGGACGGGTATGCCTTTTATGTGCATTTAAATATGTGCATATGTGTCTACAAGCTTGTGTGAGTGTGTGCACATGCTCGTGTGCATGCATGCATATGTGCATGTGTATGCATAGGTACGTGTGTGTGTGTGCATGGATGCATATGATTGTATGTGTGTGTGTGTGTGCATGCATGTTTGTTTCTGTGTATGTCTTTGGGCATCTGTGCTTTTTTATCTATTTGTGCATTCATATTTGTGTTGACATAGGTGTGTGTGCAAGCATTTGTGCATAGATTCATGTGAGCATATATATGTGTGTTTGTTTGTGTGCATGTGCATGCATGTATGTGCTTTGTCTTGTGTGTGTCTGTGCATGTATGTTTGTGAGCATGTTTACATGTGTTCATATGGAGGTGTGTGTGCTTGTATACATGTGTGTACAGGTGTGCATGCATTTGTTTGTGTGCAGCTATCCACATGTGTGCTTCTATGCATGTATGTGTCTTTGAGTGTGTGTGCATGTGTGGGTGCATGTTTGCGTGTATGCATGCGTGCATATATGTGTGCATATGTGTGTGTCTGTGTGCTCGTGTGTGTGTGTGACTGCCTGTGTGTGATAGTGGATGTGTTCATACATGTGCATATATTTATGTGTGTGTGTGTGTGTGTGTTCAACTAGATGCATATGTGTGTGTCCTCATCCACATGCATGAATAGATGCATATGTGTGCAACTATTTGTGCTTGTGTGTGTGTGTGTGCATGTGATGTAAGGTGTGCATATATGTGTATGTGTGTGTGCTTACATGTGAATGTGTATGTGTGCGGTTGTGTGTGTATATGAGTGAGTGTATGCTTAGGCACGATTGTGCACGTGTGTGTGTTTGTGTAAGCATGTGTACATGTGTGTGCATATGTGTGAATGTGTGTGCATGGATTTGCATGTATGTGTGCATGTGTGTGATTGTGAGCATGCATGGTGTGTTGTGTGTGTGCAAGTGTGGATGCATGTAAATTCATTTGTGCATGTGCAAGTGCATGCACATGTGTTTGGATATGTGTATGCATCAATGTGTGTGTGCATATGTGCGCATTTGTACATCTATGCATGTCTTTGTGCGCATGTGCATGTGTGTGCATGCCTATCTATAAGTGTCTATGTGTGCGCATATGCATATGTATACATGTATGCGCACTTTTGTGTGTGTCTGTGTGTATGTCCATGTGTATGCATAAGCATGAATGTGCGCATGTGTGTGTACAAGTGTGTTTGTGCAAGGCTATGCTTATGTACATATGTGAGTGTGTGTTTGCATTCTTGTGCACATGTGTGCATGCTTTTTCATGCATGTGCATGTGTGTACACATGTATGTGTTTTTTTATGTTTACGTGTGTGTGTGTGTGCTTGTACATATTCGTGCACATGTTTGCATAAGCACATGTGCAACTTTGTGTGCGTGCATGTGCATGTGTGTTTTTATGTGCTTATGTTTGTGTGGGTGCATAAGTGTGTGTGTGTTTTTATGTATGTGCATGCATGTGTGAGTGTGTTTGTGTGCATGTGTATCTTTGTAAATCTTTGTGTGTTTTCATGCACATTAGGTGTATGCACATTTTTATGTGTGTGCATGTGTGTGTGTATGTATATGTGTGTGTTCATGTGTATGCAGATGTGTTTACACATGTGTGTGTGCGTGCATGTGCTCATATTTACATGTGTGTAAATGCACAGGCATGTGCATGTGCTCATATTGTGTATGAATGTGCGAATGTACATGTTTGCAAGCACATGTCTTTATTCATACTTTTTTATTTGTAATTACATGCCTCTATGTGTGTGTGTGTATGTGTATATGCATGTGTGTATGTGTGCATATATGAGTGACTGTTCTGCATGATTGTATCTATGAGTATGTGTACATATGCATGTGTGATTATGTGTGGGCATTTATTTGTGTGCACGTCTATGTGTGCGTGTTTGTGCATATGTTTTTTTTTATTTACGTGTGTGTGTGTGTGTGTGTGCATGTGTGCTTGTGCTTAGTTGACCATTTATGTGTGTGTGTGTGTGTGTGTGTGTGTGTGTGCATGTGAGCATGCATGTTGGTATATGCATAGGGGTCTATGTATTCTTCTATATGTGTGCATGTGTGTGTCTAAGTTTGCATGTATGCATGATATTCATGTCTACATGTTTGTGTGTGTACGTGTGTGCCTATGCATGTGTGTTTGTTGACGTGCATGTTTGATGTGTGTAAGAGTACGTGCATGCCTGGGTGCATGTTTGTGCATGTGTGTGTATATGTACATGCATGTGTGAGTGTGTGTATGTACATTTTTATGTTTGTGTGCATGTGTGCTTGTGGTGTGTGTGCACAAGTGCATGCATGCATGTTTGCAACCATGTGTGTTGATTTATGCAGGTTTGTGTATCTATGCATTGGTGTGTGTATTTGACTGTGTACATGTGCTTGTATATGTGTATGAGTATGTGTGCATGAACATGTACCTCAGTGTGCTTGTGTGTTGCTTAAATGTATTTGTATGTGTGTTTATATATGTGTGCCTACATAAGATTGTGTTTACATGTGCATAAGTGTTTGTGTATGTGTGTGTTAGTTTGCACTCATATGTATGTGTGTTTGCATGTGCATGTGTAGCTGTGTATAGGCATGTGTTGGTGTGTGTGGGTATACATCTGTTTGTGTATCTGTGTGTATGTAGTTGAGTCTGTATGCATGTGTGAATGTCTGTCTGTGTTTGTGTTATGCATTGGAGTGTGCCTACATATGTGTGTGTGTGTATATGTGTATATGATTGTGCACATTTTTATGTGTCCATATGCGTGTTTGTTAATGCATGTGCGTGTGTGTACATGCATAAGGGTGTGTTTGTACGAGTGTGTACACACATGTGTATGTGTGTGTGTGTGTGTTTGTTTGTTTGCGTGTCCTAGTACGCATATGTGTGTGTGGACCTTCGTGTGTGCATGTGCACGTGTTTGTGCTTTTGTGCATATAAATGTGAGTGGTTGTGCATGTATGCATGTTTACATGTATGAGTGTGTGTGTGTGTGTGTGTGCATGTGTATTTGTGGGTATGAGTATGCATGTGTGTATGCGTTCCCATATGTGTGTGTGTGTGTGTTTGCATTCTTGTGCACATGTGTGCATTTTTTTATGCATGTGCATGTGTATGCACAGATGTGTACACATGTATGTGTTTTTCTATGTTTACGTGTGTGTGCTTATACATACTCCTACACATGTTTGCATAAGCACATGCGCATCTCTGTGTGAGTGCATGTGCATGTGTGTTTTTAGGTGCATGGGTTTGTATGGGTGCACAAGTGTATGTGTTTGTATGTGTGTCCATACATGCATGAGTGTGTCCGTGTGCATGTGTATCTTTGTAAATCTGTGTGTTTTTATGCACACACATGTATGTATAAGGGTGTGTGTGCATTTATATATGTTTGCAAGCACATCTCTTTATTCATGCTTTTTTATTTATGATTGCAATACCTCAATGTGTGTGTGTGTGTATGTGTATATGCATATGTGAGTGTCTGTTCTTATGCATGATTGTGTATGTGAGTATGTCTATATATGCATGTGTGATTATGTGTGTGCATTTATTTGTGTGTGATTATGTGTGTGCATTTATTTGTGTGCATGTCTCTCTGTCTATATTTGTGCATGTGCGTGTTGTTATTTATGTGTACGTATGTTGTGTGCTTGTTCTTATTTGCTCATGTATGTGTTTGTGTGTGTGCATGTGAGCAAGCATTCTTGTATATGTGTGGGGGTCTATGTGTTCTTCTATATGTGTTCATGTGTATGTCTAAGTTTGCATGTATGCATGAGTGTTGGTGCATCTATGTATGCATGTCTACATATATGTGCGTGTGTACGTGTGTGTCTATGCATGTGTGCTTATTGGCTTGCATGTTTGATGTGTGTATGAGTGTGTGCATGCCTTGGTGCATGTGTGCACATGTGTGTGCATATGTGCATTCATGTGTGACTGTGTGTATGCACATTTTTTTATTTGTGTGTACGTATGCATGTGGTGTGTGTACACGAGTGCATGCATGCATATTTGCGACCATGTGTGTTCATCTATGCAAGTATGTGTATCTGTGTTTCTGCATTGGTGTGTGTATTTGACTATGTGCATGTGCTTGTGTGTGTATATGTGCTTGAATATGTGTGTGTGTGTGCTTGAAACTATGTTTACATGTGCATATGTTTTTGTGTATGTGTGTGCTAGTTTGCACTCATATGTATGTGTGTTCGCATGTACATGTGTAGCTGTGTATGGGCATGTGTTGGGGTGTGTGGGTATACATGTGTGTGTGTAGTTGAGTGTGTATGCATGTGTGTATGTGTGTTAGTGTTTGTAGTATGCATGTGAGTGTGCCTACATATGTGTGTGAGTATATGTGTATATGTTTGTGCACATTTCTATGAGTGCATATGCATGTGTGTTCATGCTTGTGAGTGTGTGTACTTACATAAGTGTGTGTTTATATGAGTGTGTACACACATATGTATATGTGTGTGTATGTTTGTTTGTTTGCATGTCCTTGTGCACATATGTGTGTGTGGACCTTTGTGTGTGCATGTGCTCCTGTTTGTGCTTTTGTGTATATAAATGTGTGTGCTTGTGCACGTGTGCATGTCTACACGCATAAGTGTGTGTGTATGCATGTATATGTGTGGGTATGTGTATGCATGTCTGTATGTGTTCTTATATGTGTGTGTGTGTGTTTGCATTCTTGTGCACATGTGTGCATGCTTTTTCATGCATGTGCACATGATTGCATAAGCACGTGTGCATCTTTGCGTGAGTGCATGTGCATGTGTTTGTATGTGTGTGCATGCATGCGTGAGTGTGTTCGTGTGCATGGGTATCTTTGTAAATCTTTGTGTGCTTGTATGCACATCATGTGTATGCACATTTTTATGTCTGTGTGCATGTGTGTGTGTATGTGTACATTTGTGTGCATGCATGTTGGTGTTAATGTGTGTGCATATGTGTTTGCATATGTGTGTGTGCGTGCATGTGTTCATATTTACATGTGTGTAAATCCACATGCATGTGCATGTGCTCATATGTGTTTATGCATGTAAAATGTATATGTTTGCAAACACATGTCTTTATTCATGCTTTTTTATTTGTGATTGCATGCTTCTATATGTGTGCGTGCATGTGTATATGCCTGTGTGTGCATATGTGAGTGTCAATTCTTATGCCTGATTGTGTGTGTGAGTATGTGTACATATGCATGTGTGATTATATGTATGCATGCCTATGTGTGTGTGTGTGTGTGTGTTTGTGCATATGTGTGTGTTGTTATTTACGTGTGTGTGTGCATTCTTGTTCTTATTTGTCCATGTATGTGTATGTGTGTGTGTGCATGTGAGCATGCATGCTTGTATAAGCATGGGGGTCTATGTGTTCTTCTATATATGTGCATGTGTGTGTATATGTTTGCATTTATGCATGAGTGTTAGTGCATCTATGTTTGCATGTCTACATGTGTGTGTGTACGTGTGTGTCTATGCATGTGTGTTTATTGACATGCGTGTTTGATGTGTGTATGAGTGTGTGTATGCCTGGGTGCATGTGTGTGCATGTGTGTGTATATGTGCATGCATGTGTGAGTGTGTGTTTGAATATTTTTATGTTTGTGTGAACGTGTGCAAGTGGTGTGTGTGCACGAGTGCATGCATGCTTATTTGAGAACAAGTGTGTTAACTTATGCAAGTACATGTATCTATGTTTTTGCATTTGTGTGTATATTTCATTGTGTGAATGTGCATGTGTGTGTATATGTGCTTATATATATGTATGTGTGTGTGTATGTATGAACATGTACCTTTGTGTGCTTGTGTGTGTACTTACATGTTTGTGTGTATGTGTGTGTATATGTGTGTGCGCATGAGACTATGTTTATATGTGCATATGTGTTTTGTGTATGTGAGTGTTAGTTTGCACTCATATGTATGTGTGTTTGCATGTGCATTTGTAGCTGTGTATGGGCATGTGTTAGTGTGTGAGTATACATGTGTTTGTGTCTCTACGTGTGTGTAGTTGAGTGTGCATACATGTGTGTATGTGTGTCTGTGTTTATGTTATGCATGTGAGTGTGCCTACATATGTGCATGTGTATATATGTTTATATGTTTGTGCACATTTCTATGTGTGCATATGCATGTGTTTTCGTGCATGTGAGTGTGTGTACATGCATAAGTGTGTGTTTGTATGAGCGTGTACACACATGTGTATGTGTGTGTGTGTGTATGTTTGTTTGTTTATATGTCCTTATGTGCATATGTGTATGTGGACCTTTGTGTGTGCATGTGCTCCTATTTTTGCTTTTGTGTATATAAATGTGTGTGGTTGTGTGCATGCATGTACATGTGTGGATATGTGTATGCATGTGTGTATGTGTGCCCATATGTGTGTGTGTGTTTCTAGGTGTTCATGTGCATGTGTTTGTGTGTGAATGTAGGAGTGTGGGCATATTTGTGTGTGTGTGTGTATTTGTATGCATATTCATACAAACATGTGTGCATGAGCACATGAGTTTGGAGGTGTGCATTTTTATGCATGTGTTTGTGCTTGTGTGTCTGCATATTTCTGAACTTATGTATCATTGCCTATGTATATGCATCTGCATATATGTGCATTTTTTTTGCATGAATGTGCATGTGCATGCATGGGTGTGTGTATGTTTGTATATGTGTGTGTGTGTTAAATCTTGTTTGTCTATGCATCTATTCATTGTGTGTATGTCTGTTCTTGTGCGTGTGCATGTACATGTGCATGTGCATGTGCATGTATGTCATACAAGTTTGTAAGAATGTGTGCATATGTGTTTGTGTATCTTTTTGAAAATGTGTATGTGCATGTACACATGCATATGTGTGCATGTAAGGTTTTTACATTGACATGTATGTGTGTGTGCACATGTGTGTTTTTGTGTGTGTGTAAGCATAGGTGTTTGGTTGTGCATGTCTACTATGCATGTGTATATGTGTGCATTTGCATGTGTTTATGTGTTTGTGTTCATTCATGTGCGTGCTCTTGTATTTATATACTACTTTGTGTGCTTGTGTGTGTGTGTACATGTGTGTGTCTAATTATGTACAAGTATGTGTGCATGTGTGTACGTATGTGCACATCATTATGCATGCACGTGTGCATGGATACATATGTTCATGTGTGCAAACAAATGCTGGCATGTGCATGTGTGTGACAATGCATGTGTGTGTATATGTCTATGTGTGCATGTGAGAATGTGTGGGTGCATGCATATGTGTACATGGCATTCAAGCAAGTGTATGTGGGTGTGTGTGTGTTTGCATGTGCTTGTGCATATGTTATTTCTTGTCCATGTGCAGTGTTCATTTATGTGTGTTTGTGTGTGTGTGTGTGTGTGTTTATTTATGTGTGCATATCCAAGTATGTTGATGTTCATGTGCAAATGTTTGACTATGTTTTTGTGGGTGTATATACTTATGCATGTGCATGGGTGCAAGCATATGTGAGATGTGAAAACATTCAAGTGCATGTGTATGCATGAGTCTGTAGCTATGTGTGTGAGTGTGTGTGTGTGTGTATAAGCATGTGCATATGTGTATGTATGTATCTGAGCAAGTACATGTGCTTGTGTATGCTTGTGAGTAATTGTGTGTGTATGTCTGGGTTCAAGTGCATACGTGTGCATGTTTGTGTGTGCATTGTCTGTGCTTGTGTGTTTATGTGTTGGTGTGTGTATTGACACGTGTGTGCATGAGAGTGTGCTCGGGCATCTGTGTATGCATATGTGTTTGTTTGTGCATGTGTTCATATATGTATGCGTGTTGTGTGTACATGTGTGTGTATGCATGTGTGCATGTTTCTACATATATGAGTACATGTGTACCTCTATGTGTGTGTGTATGAGTGTGTGCATGCACTTAAGTGTGCATGTGCATATGTGTTTATGTGTCTATCTATGTGCATTTATTTGTGCTTCTGATTGTGTGTGTATGTGTATGTGTGCATTCTTATGTGTGTGTGTGTGTGTGATTGTGTGCATGCGTGTAGATGTGTACATGTGCATTTGCATATGCATGCGTGCATGTGTTTATGTGTAAGCTTATGCATATATGATTGTGTTTGTGTGTGTGTGTGTATGCTTGTGCATGTGTGGGTGTTTATGATCATGTGTGTGTGTTTTTGTGTTTGTTTGTGTGCATTTGCATGTATGTTTGCATGAGCATATGTGTGCATGTGCGTGTTTGTGAGCATGTGTGTACAATTGTGTATGCGCATGTGTGCATAATTGTGTTTATAGATGTGTGTGTGTGTATGCACACATGTCTATATGTTAGTGCATTGGTGCATACGCATTTTTGTGTTCATGTGTGTGTCTACGTACATGTGTGTGTGTGTGTGCATGTGTATATGTGTGAGTGTGTGCTTGTGTATGGGTTTGTGTGCATGCTTTGTGTGTGTGTTTTTATTTGTGCATGTGCATGCATCTAGTTTTATGTGTGTGTGAGTTGCATGCATGTGCGTGTGCATCCAAGTGCATGTATGCATGTGTATATATTTATGTTACCTTTGTGCAAGTTTGCATAAGTATGTGAGCCATTCTATAGATGCATGTGTGTATGTCTATGAGAATGCATGTTCTTGTGCTTGTGCATGCATGCATGCATTGGTGGATGTGGATGTGTATATGCATGTATGTTTATTTGTGCATGTGTGTTCATGTGTGTTTGCATATGTGTATGTGATAGTGAGTGTGTACCTATGTGTTCATGTGCTTTTGAGTGTATGCATGTTTGGGTCATGTCTATACATTATGCAAGTGTATAAGCATGAGTGTACGTGTGTGTGTGTGTGTATGATTGTGGGTCTGTGTGTGTGCATGTGGATGTGTGCATGTATGTGTGTGTGTGTGTATGAGTGTGGGAATATACATGTTTGTGTGTGTGCTATGTGTCTGTGTGTCTTCTTATTTCTGTGTGATTTTATGCATGGGTGTGCATGTGCATGCACGTTTGTGTGTTTATGCATGTGTATGTGTGTGTGCATATGTGTACTTGTGTGTGTGTGTGTACAAGTGTGTGTATATGTACATGTGTGCATGCACACACATGTGCATGTATTCTTGTGCTCACAATAGTGCATGTGTATGCTTGTGCCTGTTTGTGTGTATATGTGAGTATGTGTGTATCTGAGTGTAGTTGTGTGTGTGCATAAATATGTAAGCAGGTGGAAACATGCTAGCGTGTTTGAGTATGGGCTTGTTTGCATATACAAATGTGTTTGTATGTGTATATACATGTGCATGTATGCGTGCATGTGTTTTGTGTGTGTAGTTTGTGCATGTGTGTATACATGTGTTTGTGCATGTGCATGTGTGTTTGTGTAAGTGTGTGTGCACATGTGTGTCTGTGTGTGCATGTGTTTGTGTGTGTGCATGGATGCATGAATGTGGGCATGTTTGCATGCGATCATGTGAGTTTGTGCATGTGTGAGTGTGTGGTTATATGCTAGTGTGTGTGTGTCTATGTGTGCATGGGCATGTGTGTATGTGCATGTGTTCTTCTGTTCTTGCAAGCATATGTCCATGTGCATGTGCATACATGTGTGCCTGTGTTAGTGAGTTGTGAATATACATTTATGTTTGTGTGCGAGCATATGTGTGTGCATATTTGCATGTGCTATGAGTTCATGCATATGTGAGCAAAAGGGTGCACATGCTTGGGTGTGGACATGTGTATGTGTGCATGTATGCTTGTGTGTGTTGATTTGTGTTTGTGTTTGTGTGTGTTTATGCAAATGTGTATGAGTGGCGTGTGCATTAATATGCATGTGTTCTTGCATGTGGCTATTTGTGTGTGCATAAGTGTGTGTTCAGGTGCTTGCATATGTACATGTGCACATGCATTTATGCTTACTCACATGTGTGCATTTGTGAAAGCCAGAGTGTGAGTCCATATGTCTATTAGTGCATGCATGTGCATGTATGGGTGTGTGTATGTGTTCATATTTATATGTATATTTTTTCTATGCTTGCATCTGTGTGCATGGATGTACATGTTTGTGAGTGTGTTTTCTTATGTGTAAATGAGTGCATGTGTGTGCATGCTTACGTGAGTTTGTGGGTGCATGTATGTGTTTTTGTGTGTGCATATGTGCATGTGATTGTTTATGTTTGCATATGTGTGCATGTGTGTGTGTGACTTATGTGTGTACATGTGAGTTTGTGTGTACATGTGGATGCAAGTGTTTGTACTATTAGATATGTATACATGCATGCCTATGTGTATGTGTGTGCTGCTAAGCATGCTTTGGCATGTGTGTGCATATCTGCATGTCAGTATGAATGTGTATTTGCCTATGCATTTTCTTGTGTGCATGATTCTATGTGTGTGTGTCTATACATTTGCGTGTGAGTGTGTGTGCATGTGCATGTGTGTCTGCATCTTGTGTTAGTGGGTGCGTGTGTGTACATGCACGCACATGTCTATATGTGGCTGTATAAGTGTGTGTGCAACCATGTGTACTTGCATATTTGTATGAGTGTGTGAATGTGCCTATGTGTGTGAGTACTAATACACGTTTGTTTGTCTTTGCATATAGCTATGTACATATGTTTGTGTGTGCTTGTGCATGCATGTGTGTGAGCATGTTTGAGCATTTTCTTATGGGTATGTGTGCATGCATGTGTGTGCATGCATATTTGAGTGTGTGTGTGTATAGGCATGTGTACGTATGTGTATGTGTGGGTGTGTGGTTATGTTTGTGTGTGTACTTGTATGTTTGTGTTCTTATATGTGTATGTGGGTCCATGGGTATTTGCATGCATGTGAGCATATTTCCATTCATGTGTACATGTGTACTGCATGCATGTACTTGCATGCATAAGCATGTGCATATGGGTAGCTGTGTCTCTTTGCAATTGCATGTATGTGTGTGTATGTGTATGTTTCTGCACATATGTGTGCATGTTGCATTATTTGAGTGTGTCAGAATACGTAAGTGTGCATGTGTGTTATGTGAGTGTGTCTGCACGTTTGAGCATTTATGTGTGCATATGGGTTTGGCATCTATGTGAGCATTCAGATATATGAGTGCATGTGTTTTTGTCCAAGTTCTTGCATTTGTGTTTGTGTTTAGGTGTATGTGTGCATACATGTTTTTGTGCATGCACATGTGTGTGTTTGTGCATGTGTCCATGTGTTTGTGTGTGTATATATGTGTTTGTGTGCATATGTGTGCTTGTGTGTGCAATTATATAAGTGAGTGCATATGTTATTGTGTGAATGTGCATGTGCATACATGTTTGCGAGCTTGTGCATGTGTGTGTGTCTGTATACAATGTATGTGAATGTGTGTGTATGCATGAATATGCTTGTGTGTTTATGCTTGTATATGTATGTTTATGCATGTGTGTGCATGTGTATGTGTCTACACAAATATGTGTGCCTCTGTCTTCATGTGTGTCTGTGTGTTTATGCTTGTGCATGTGCATTTTTGTCTGAGCATGTGTGTGTGTGCGGGTGTTTTTGTGACTGCATGTTCGTGCATGAGTATGTACTTTTTTATATGTATGTGCATGCTTCTATGTGTGCATGTTTATGTGCATGAGTGTGTTTGCATATGTATACATGCATGTGTAAGTCCATTTTTATGTGTGTATGTGTGTGTGTGTGTTGTGTGTACATTCATGCATATGTGTGTATGAGCGTGCATATGCCTATGCTTACATCTATACATGTGTGTGTTTTTACGTGTATGTATGTGTTTCTGCATGTGTGTGTTGTTTGTGTGTGTATCATTTTGTCTATTTGTGTTTTTGTATATACGTGTGTGAGCGTGCATGTGAATGTGTGTGCATGCATGCACTTTTGCATACTTGTGTGCATGTTTTTTTAATATGCATGTGTATGTATGTGTTTGCATATGCATGTGTGTTTTTGTGTGCATGTGTGTATTATGTGTTTGTGGGAGGGTGTGTGTGTGAATGTGCACATGTGTGCGTGTTTGCAAGTGAACACACTTGTGCTTGTTTGCATGTATAGGCATGCGTGTGTTTATGTGTAAGTGTGTGTTTCCAGTGCATGTGGTTGTGTGTGCATGGAGTGTGTGATTATGCATGTGCATATTATTTTGTGTCCATGTGTGCATGTGTTTGTGCTATACATGGATGCGTGCACTTGTGTGTGTGAGTGCATGTGCCTATGTGTGTAACTATGTGCATAGGTGTGAATGCTAATGTGTGTTCATATGTATTCTTTTGTGCTTGTGTGTGTGTTTGTACATGTGCATGTGTGTGTTAGTGTGGTTGCATGTATGTGCATGTGTGGACTTATGCAATTGTCGTTGTGCACATGAATATGTGTATGTGTGTGTGTATGTGCATCTTCATGTTCATGTATGTATACACATGTGTGAATGTGGGAGCCTATTTACATGTCTATGTGTTCTTGTGTTTGTGCCTGAGTTTGTATGCATGCAAGTGTGTGTGTGTACGTGCTTACATATGTGTGTGTGCATACATCTATGATTGCATGTGTGTGCGTGCATTTATGCATGTGTATACATGTGTGTGTGCATGTGCATGCACATTTGCACACTTGTTCATCTATGCTTGTATGCATGCATTTGTGTGCATGTGTAAGTGGGTGTGTTTGCATGCGCATGTGTTTGTGTGCATGTGTTTGTGAGGGTCCATGTGTGTGTTTGTGTGTATGTACACATTTTAATGTATTATTCTCTATGTGTGCATGCATGCATGTGTATTCTTGTGTGCATATGATTGTGAGTGTGTGTGTGTTGTGCATGCATGTTTGCATATATGTGGGTGTGGTTGTGTGTCACATGTTCCTACGTGTGTCTGCATATGTGCATGTTTGTATATGTGCATGCTTCTATTTGTTTGTAAGTATGTAAGTGTGCTTATGCATGTGTGTATGAGTGTGAGTGTGTGTGCATGCTTGCTTGTTCCTCTATGTGTGTGTATGTGTACGTGTGTATATGAGTGTGGCTACATGTGTTTGCTTGTGTACATGTGTAGTTCTACATGTGCATGTGTGTATAAAAGTGTGTGTGTGTGTGTTTGTGTGGGTCTATTGTGTGTGTGCATGTGCATGAGTGTGTAGGTTTGTTATATGTGTAGTTACAAGCATGTGTGAGTGTGTGCATATGGATGTGGGGTGTGCGTATTGGTTTGTGTGTCTATGTGCACATGTGTACATGTGTGTGCAGGTGAGTGCATGGTTACATGTGTGTGCAGGTGAGTGCATGGTTACATGTGTGTGTTCATGTGTATGAGGGCATCTGTATGGGTTTTTGTGTGTGTGTGTGTGTATTCTTTTGTTGGTTTGTGTGTGTGCTTGTATGCACACACATGTCTGTATGTGGCTATATGTGTGTGTGTATGTATGTTTGTGTGTGTGGTCATGTGTATGTGTGCATAAATTTGTGTCTCTTTGTATGCATATGTATATGTCTATACCTTTATATGTGCATGTGTGGGCACTTGCATGTGTGTTTGCGTGTGTGTGTGTGAGTGCAAATGAGTTTACACATGTGTTTGCATGTGTGCATATGTGTATGTGTGTTCACAAATATTTGTACAATTATGTGTCCATGTGCTTGTGCAAATGTGTGTGTGTGTGTATATATATTTGCATGTGTATCTATGTGTGTGTTTGTGTGCATGTGCATTTCATTACATGCATGTTTGTGCATGTGCATGTGTCTGCATGCATGTGTGTGTGCATGCATGTGTGCATGTATGTATATGTAAGTGTGTATACATGTGTATGCACATTTATGTGTGTGTGTGTGCATGCATATCTACGTGAGCATGTGAGCATGTATTTGTGTGCATTCAGCATTCATATGTGTGTGCATTTGAACATACATGAGTGTCAAAATGTGTGTTAAAATTTTTGCACGTGTATTTGTGTGTGTGCATCTATGCATTTGTGCATGAATGTGTGCATGTGTGGTTGTGTGTGTATGTGTATGCATACATGCATGTGTTTGTTGAGGTGTGTGCCTATGCACCTATATGTGTGCACGAGTGTGTCTATGTATGTGTGTGTGTGTACTTGCGTGTGTGCATGCATATCTGTGTGTGCTTGCATGTGTGTTTATATATGTGCTTTTGTGTGTGTGTGTGCATATATGTATGGTTGTGCATTTGTGTGTGTGTGTGCATATATTTATGGTTGTGCATTTGTATGTGTGTGGGTATTCTTTTTGTGTGTGTGTGCATGTACATGTTTGTAAACATGTGCATTTGTGCTTATGTGTGTGTAGTTTTGTGTTTAGGGGTTTGTAGGTGTGTGTTGGAGTGTGTTAATGTGTGTGTGCATGTGTGTGAATGGTAAGCTTGTTTGAGTGCATAGGTGCATGTGTGTACATGTGTGTGCATGTGTCCATGGGAGTGTACATGTCTGGTATGTATGTGTTTGTGCATGTGTGTGCCTATATGTCCATGTGTATGTCAATGTGCTTTCATTTCTATGTGCATGTGCATGTGTGTTTGTGTATATATGTGTGTGTATGCATGTGTTAGTGTATATATGCATGTGTGTGCATTTGTGTGTACGTGTGCACATGTGTGTGTGGACATGTGTGTCTCCATGCTTGTTTGTATAGGTGTGTGTCTGAATTTATGTGTACTTTTGCTTGTGTGTATGTACATGTGTGTGTGTATGTGTGCATATGTGCTTGCACATGCATGTGTGTGCATGAATGCTCAAGTATGTGAACATGTCTTTGTTTGCTTGCATTTCTTTGTGTGCATGTCTATGAGTGTCCATGTGTGTGTGTATGGGTTTGTATGTATGCATATGCAGAAGTGCATTCTTGTGCATGCATGATTGTTTTTTCTTGTTCGCATGTGTGTGCATGTTTGTCTATCTCCTCATACTTTCGTATATGTTTGTGCACATGTGTGTGTGCATATGTGCATGTGTGTATATTTGTGTGTATGTTTGCATTTGCGAGTGTGCTTGGGTGTACATGTGCTTATGCATGCATGCATGTGCATTTCTGTTCTTACATTTGTGCATGTGTTCGTGCTTGTTTGTATGCACTATTCATGCATGCATGTCCACGTGTGGATGTGTGTATATTCATAGGTGTGCATCAATGTATGCATGTGCATACCTATGTATGTGTGCATGTATTCTTCTGTGTGTTTACATGTGTGAGCTTGTGTGTCATGTGCTCTTGTGAGTGTGTTTAATTTTCTTCATGTATGTGCATGAGTGTGTGTGTGTGTGTGTGTTGTTGTACATATGCTTTTGTATGTATGTGGTTGTTTGTCCACATGCAAGTGTATATGTGCGTCTGTGCATGTGTAAGTGTGTGTGTGTGTGTGGAATGGCTTGTATGTAAGTGGGCATGTATATGCATGTATGTGTATGTGTGTGTGGTGGTGTGTATGCATACATGTCTAAGCATGTTTTTGTGTGCCTTTGTACTTGTAAACATACTTGTGTGTGTGTGCATGAGTACATATACGTACATGTTTGTGTTTTTATGCACGTATGT
The DNA here is from genome assembly GCA_023846275.1 of Vanilla planifolia. Lineage (NCBI taxonomy): Eukaryota > Viridiplantae > Streptophyta > Magnoliopsida > Asparagales > Orchidaceae > Vanilla > Vanilla planifolia. The sequence continues at coordinate 145,598 of JAIUJO010000087.1, forward strand.
GTTTGTGTGTGGTTGTGTGTGTCTATGTGTGTGTATGTTTGCGTTGTGGCCATATATGTGTGTGTGTGTGTGATTATGCATGTATGTTTGTATGTGCACATGTACTTGCATATGCTTTTGTGTGTGTGCTTGTGCATGTGCATATGTTTTTGTATGTGTCCTTGTGTGTACATGTGAGCGTGAGAGTGTGTGTGCACATGCATGTGTGTTTGTTTATGCACTTGTGCTTGTATATATTTATGTATGCATCTTTGTCTTCTAGTGCAAGTACATAAGCTAATGTATGTGTATGCATTTGCAGTGCAAATGTGTGTATGCTTATACATGTGTGTGTGTGTGTTTATGCATGTTCATGTGTAAGTGAGTGTGTATATGTGTGTGTGTGCTAATGTGAGTGTGGGTAAATGTGTTTCTACTTGTGTGCATGTGTTTGTGTGTGTGTGTGTGTGCATGTGTGAATGTGTGTGTGTTTTACATGCATGTTTGTGTGCATACATGTGTGTATATTTACATGCATGTGCATGTAGATGTAGAAGTACAGTTGTGTGTGTAGGTGTGCTTGCGTTTGTGTGTGAATGTGTGTGTGTGTACCTGTGTGTTTCTATGTGTTTGTGTATGCATTTGTGTGTGTTGGTTTCTTTGTGCTTATGTGTACTTGAGTGTGTGCATGTGTATGTGAGTGTATGGGTACATTTGTGTGGTGTCTGTGTGTAAGAGACAATGTGTGTGTGCATGCATGTGCATATGTGTCTGTCTGTATGGGTGTGCATGCATGCATGTGTGTGAATGTGCATGTGTGTCTATGCAACTACATATGTGTGAATACATTTATGTGTGTGTGCATGGGCATATTGATGTGTGTGTGTGAGTGAATGCATTCACATGTGTATGTATGTATGTGGTTATTGATCTTTGTATATGTGCATGAGTGATCGTGTATGCATGTGTATATGCGTGTGTGATTGTTTATGTGTTTGAGCATGTGTATGTGTGCACATGTAGATGTGTTCAAGCATTTATGTGCCTATGAATATGGGTAAGAGTGTGCGTGCTATTGTTTATATGTGCATGCATGCTTGTGTGTGTGTGTGTGTGTGTGTTTGAGCATGCTTGTGCATGTGTACATGCGTGTGTGCCTATACGTGTGCATGTGAGTATGCTTATGCATGTTTGTGGGAGTGTATGCATGTGTGTTCCTATGCAAGTGTGTGTGTGTGCATTTGTGTTTGCATGTGTGTGTCTACTTGTGAGTGTGTGTGGGTGTGTCTATGTGCATGTGCATGTGTGTGGATTTACAAGTGTGTTATGTGTGTGCGTGTTATTGTGTGTGTCTGCATGCACGTGAGTGTGTATGTGCATGCTTGTTTGCTTGGTTTTGTGCATGTGTGTGTGTGTGTTGCATGTTGATTATTTATATGTGTGTGTATGTTTGTGTGTGTGCCTATGCATATGTGTATATGTGTGTTGTTTGTGTGTATGTGTTTGTTGTGTGCATGTGTCTGCTTAGGCAAGTGCATGTGAGTGTGTGTGTGCATGTGCATGTGTGTGTGATTACCTATAGGTGTGTGTACATGTGAGTTTTTGTGTGTATTTTTGTGCATGGCATGATTGTATCAACATGTCTGTGTGCATGTGCATGTGTGCACATTTGCAAGTGTGTGTGTGTATGTATGGCTACATGTGTGTGGGTTCTTAGGTGCATGTGTGTGTGTGTGTGTGCTTATGCATCTGTGCATGCAAATATGTTTGTGTGTCTGTCTTTAGGTGCCTGTGCATGCATGTGTGTATACATATGGGTGTGCATGTCTGTAAGTGTGTGTGTGTCATTTGTGTGCTTGCATTGATGTCTATGTCTATGTACATATGTGCATGTGTCTGTGTTTTTGTGTGTGTGCATGTGCGTGTATGGCCTTGTGTTCATGTGAGTGCAAGTGTATGCTTGTACATGTGTGTGTGCATATGTGTGTGTGAGTGTGTTTACTTGTCTATAAGTGGGTGTGTGTGTGTGCATCTATGCATATGTGTGTGTATGCATATTTGTGTGTGTGTGTGCTTGCATGTACTATGTGAGTTTGTGTACACATATATCTATGCATCTACATTTACATGTGTATGTTCTTTCCTACATGTGTGCATTATGCACATGTCTTTGTACATTCTTATGTGTGTGTGTCTTTGTGTTCATGTATGTGTGCATATTTATGCGTGTTCTTGTGAATGCATCCATAGGCTCGTGTGTGTGTCTTCGTGTGAGTGAGGATGTGTGGGCACGTGTGGACATGTTCATGCATGTGTGCAAGTTCATGGGGGCACATGATTGTGTGAATGTGAGTATGCATATGTGTTTGTATGCCTGTGACATTGAGTGTTTGCATGCAAGTGTGTGTGCGTGTGTGCATGCTTGTGTGTGTGTGTGTATGCATTTGTACATGTGTGTGCATACATTTATGTGTTTGTGTGTGTCTAAGGGTGTATATGAGCATGTGTGCATGTGTATTTGTGAATGTATGTGCATTAGCTTTTTAATGTGTGTGCTTGTGTGTATGTCTACATATATGTTTAAATAAGTGTGTGTATATTTGTTTGCATGTGTACTTATGTGCTCATGTGTGTATATGTTTGTATGTGTGTGTGCATATGCCTATGTTTTAGAGTACATGCATGTGTGTGTTGCATGCATGCATTTATGTGTGTGTGTATATCTAGGTTTGTTTGTCTGTGTGTGCTCAAGTCTAGTATGTATGTGTGGGTATGCATGTGCACTTGCTTATATAAGTTTCTATGTGTATCTATGCATGTGTGGTCTTGTGCAAGCATGCGTACACATACATGTATGTGTGTGTGTTTTAATATGCACATGTGTGAATTTGTGTTTTAATGTGTGTGCGTGTGTGCATGTGCTAGTGTACATGTGTGGGAGACTGTTCATCAATGGGGACAAATGTGTGTGCATGCATATGCATATGCATAAATGTGTGTGTGCATGCATCTATTTATGTGTACATTCGTGTGTGTGTGTATGATAGTGGTTGTGTATTTATGTGTGCATGCTGTGTGTGTGAATGCATGGGCATGAGTGTGTGTACATGTGGATGTGAGATTTTGTTCATGTGTGTACATATGTGTGTATGCGTGTCTTTGTGTGTTTGTGTGTGGATTTGTGTGAATGTGAGTGAATGTGTGTGCATTTATATGTATCTGCTTGTGTGTGTCGAGAGGTGTATGCATGTGTGTCTATGTGTGTATGTGCTCCTGTATACGTGTTTATGTGTGTGAATGCTTGTGTATACATACACATGTGTTTGTATGGGTTCACATGTGTCTGGTGTGTTTTGGTGTGTGGGAATTTTTGTGTGTGCATGTGTGTGTGCATGAGTGGGTGCAGTGTATGTGTGCATGTGCACGTAGGCACAGGTGCATGTGTGTGGGTACATGTGTGTGTGGGCATGTTTGCATCTTAATATGTGTGAATGTGCATGTGTGTGTGTAGAAGGTTTCTAATTGTATTTGCATGTATGTTTGCATTCTTTTGTGTGTGTGTGTGTGTGCATGTGTGCAAATGTGTACGCTCATATGGGTGTGCACGAGTGTATGCTTGCGTGGCTGCTATTAGATGTGTGTGTATTTATGCAGGTGTGCATGCATACACATCTATGTGCATATGTGTGTGTGGGTATGAGTTTGTTCACATATGAGTGTGTGTGTGTGTGTGAATCTGATCTTATATAAGTGTGTGGGTGCATGTTTTTCTACTTATGTATGTGTGTGTGTATATGCATTTGTGCGCATACGTACATGTCTGAATATGTGTGTGCATGTTTGTCTTCATCCTTTGCATTCATGTGTGTGTGTCTATATGTGAATGTGTGCATGTTTGTGTGCACATAGTGGTTTGTGCATATGTGTGCATGTATATTTGTCTAGTTGTGTGTATATGTGCCTATACATGTGTGTGTGTATATGTGCTTGTGCGTAAGTGTGCATGTGCTTGTATGGTTGTATGTATGAGTCCATGTGCATGTGTGTGCATATGTGTGCATGGGTGTGTGTCCATGCATGTGTATGTGTATCTGTGCTTATGAGTGTGTCTGGCCATTTTTGTGTCTATTTGTGCACATTTGTGTGTATGTATTGATGTATGCATTCATATGCATGTGTGTGTATGTGTGTGTGTGTGCATGTGTGTTAATATATGCATGTGTGTATGCATGTGCATATTCATGCACATGTGTATAAGTGTGTGTGTGTGTGTGAGAGTGTTTGATTCTAAGTTTGTGCACGTATAAGAGCATGAACGTGTGTGGAGGTGTTCTTCCATGTGTGTGTGTGTGTGTGCATGTGGGTGTGCTTATGTGCGTGTGTGAGTGGGTGTGCATCTCTAAGCATATGCATATATTTGTGTAAGTGGGCATGTGCATGTCTGTGCATGGGTATGCATGTTTATGTATGTATCCATGCTTTTCTTTTTGTGTGCATGTGTGTATGTGTGTTTGTGTATGCTTATGAATGCACATGTGTGCAAGTAGTTGTAGGTGGGCATGTGTATGAGTGTGTGTTCATGGGTGTACTTGATTGTGTGCCTAATGCTATGGGCATGTGTATGTGTGTGCATGTACTTGTATGCTTTTGTTCATATGTTTTCTTATATAGATGTGTGTGTGTGTGTGTTTGTATGAGTTTGTGTGCTTCTATGCATGTGTTTAGATTCTTTTGTGTATGAGTACATGTGTACATACATTGGTTTGTGTAATCATGTGTGCCTATGTGTATGCCCATGTTGCAAGCACATGTGTGGTTGCTGGTGCATGAGTAGGTGTGTGTGTGTGTGTATTTATTTGTGTGCATTTATGTGTGTATACTTTTGCAGGCATGTGTGAACATTTTTGTGTGTGTGTGCACGTGTTTACATGCCTGCAATTGTGTGCTTTTGAGTGCATGTGTGTGTGTGTGCATCTGATCTTATGTGAGTGTGTAGGTGCATGTGCATCTACTTATGCATATGTGTGTGTATGTCTATATGTGTTTGTGTGCTTGTGCATGTTATTGCAATCATGTGCATGCATACGAGTGTGAATGTTTGTACGCATGTGTGCGCCCATGCTTGTGGGTTTGTGTGTGTGTGTGTGTGCATATTTGTATGCACTTATGTGGTTGTGCAAATGTGTCCATGCATGTGCATTTGGTTGTGTGTCTGTGTCGATACATGCATTTCTGTGTGTGGGTGTATGTATGAGTTGTGTTCATGTGTGTGTGAGAGCTTTCATGTCTTTGTATGTTTGTGCATGTGTATGTATTTTTGCTATCTGTGTGTGCATTTTTGTATCTATTTGTGTCCATTTGGGTGTATTTATTGGCATATGCATTTGCATGCACATGTATGTATGTTTAGGTGCATGTGTCTTACTTGTGACTGTGTGTATGCATGTGAGTGTTCGCACTCATGTGTGTGTATGTGTGTGTGCATGTGTTCTTGTGTATGTTTGTGCATTTATGCTTGTCTGTGAGCATGTGTGCATGTGATGGTGTTCTTGCATGCGTGTGTGCATGTATGTAAATGCAAGCATGTGTGTGTGCATGTGCATATGAATATGTACATGTGTGCATGTCTATTCATATAAGTGTGCTTGGGTGTGCACGTGTGCGTGTGTTAATTCTTATATGCATGCATATGAGTGTGTATGTGGGCATGTACATGTTTGTGCTTGTGTGTGTGTATGCATGCTTATCTTTTTGTGCATATGTGTGCATGTGAGTGTGCATGCATGTGTTTACATGTGTGCATGAGCATGTGTCTAACTACATGTGGGTGTATTCCTGTGTCTGTGTTCATGTGCATATGTGTGCATGGGTACACATGTGTTTGTGCACTTGTGTATGTACACATATTTGTGTTCCTAGCACTATTGGCATGTGTGTGCATATATGCATGTGTGCTTTTTGGTGTGTTCCTGCTTGCATGCATGCGTGTGTGTCTCTATGTCAGTTTGTGTGCATCTGTGTGTTTGTTTATGTTTCCATGTGTAGGTTCTTATGTGTGTGCATGGTCGTGTTTATGTGTGTCTGTGCATGTGTGTGGGAGCATGTGTATATGTGTGAGCATATTTGTGTGTGCACATGTGGGTGTGTGATTGCATGCTTATGAATGTTTCTATGTATGCATGTGTGTGTGTGTGGGTGCCTATTTTTGTGTGCATGTGTGTGTGCATGCATATGCATATGCACTAAAGCATGCATGTGTGTTTTTGTCTATGTGTTTTGATATTTGTGTTGCGTATGTGTGCATGTGTGTATGCATATGTGTGTGGATGCGTATGCAGATGTGGGCATGTGTATGTACATGTGCGTGTTTTTGTGTGCATATTAATGTTTGTGAGTTTGTATATGTGTATTGATGTGTGAAAGCATGGGTGCATGCATATTTGTTTGAGTCTTTATGTGCATAAATATGTGTGTGCGTGTTAAGTTGTGTGAGTGTGTATTTGCACGTCGTCATGAGTGTGTGTTGGTGTGTATGTACGTGTGTGCGCCTTCATATGTGTGGGTGTCTGTAAGTGAGCATATGTGGGTGCTTGTGTGTGTGTGTGTGTGTCTATTTTTGTATGTTTGAGTGCATGTACTACAATATTATGTGTGTGTGTGTGTGTGCATCAATGTGTTAGGTGATGTGTGTCTATTCATATGTGTGTGCTTATCTATGTGTGCAGGCTCATGGGAGCACCTGCTTGAGTGGAGGTTTATATATGTGTTTTTGTGTGTGTGTGAATGTGCATATATATGTGTGTGTGAATATAATTTTATGTGTGACTGCATGTGTGTATGTGCATGAGCTTATGTAAGCATGTGCACATGCTTTGGCATGTGTATGTTTATGTGCATGAATGTGCATAAGTGTGAGTCGGTGTGTGTGAGTGTGCATGTGTGTGTGTGCATGTGATGCACAACATATGCATGTGTCTAAGTGTACAAGTGCATTTATGTGCATGTGTGTGTGCATGTTTGTGCTTATGATTGTGTGCCATTTTTGTGCGTGTGTGAGTACAAATGTTTTGTCTACCAGTGAAGATTTGTGCATCGATACACATGGTTACTTAACTATACGTGTGTGTATGCATGTTTTTTTGTGTGTGAGTTTGCACATGTGTGTGCAAGTGTATTTATGTGTGTACGCATGTGTGTGTAGATGTGTGTTTTTGTGTTTGTGGATATGTGTGTTTTATTGTGTAATGTGTGTGTATGTATGTTGGACTATGTGTGTTGGTGCATGCACGTGTACTTACATGCATGCATACGCATGTGTGTGTGTATGTGCATTTGTGCATGTGTGTGTATGTGTGTTTGTGTGTGTGCATCTGAGTTGTAGTGTGAGTAAACAAGTGTGTGCATGTATGCACATGTTTGTGCATTTTTGTGTGCTATACATGCATTTGTGAACATGTTTTCATGTGTGGGTGTGTAGGTATATGTGTTTGCATGTGTGTGTATGCTTATGTGTGTTTGCAAGTGTGTAATTGTGTGTGTACATATGCATTCGTGTTCTTATATATGTGAGTGTGTGTGTGCACATGTGTGCTAGTAGGGGTGCATATATATGTGTATGTGCATGTGTTGCTATGTGCTTGCATGTGCATACATGCGTGTGCATGTCTATGTGTGTATATGTCTATATGTGTGCATGTGGCTTTGTGTGTCTGTGCTCATCGGTGTGTGTGTACATGTTATAGTGGGATGTGTTTATTAGTGTGTGTGTGTGTTCAAACTTGCTGCATATTGTGTGTGTGCATGTGTTGTTCACGTGCACACATGTGTGCATATATACTTTTGTATATTTAGGCATGTGCACATGTGCATGCGAGTGTATATTTGTTTGTGCACATGTATACATGTGTGAGTGTGTGTGTTCAAGAGCTTGCATGTATGTGTGTTTGTATTTGAGTATGTGCTTGCACATGTGTGTGCAAGCACATGTGCATGTATCTCTGTGTACATACGTGCATGTCATTTTGCATGTGCATGTGTGTGTGCATGAGTGTGTGTCAGTGTGCACATGTTCATGCATGTGAATATGTATGTGTTTGTATGTGACTATGGAAGTTTTTGTGTGTGTATGTGTCATGTGTGCTCATATGCATGCATCTACATGAGTGTGCATGTGTGTACGTGTGTGTTTTTTGTGCATGTGAGTATGAATTTTTGGTTCTTGGTGTGCATGCACATGCATTTGTATTTTTGTGCACTAGTTTGTGTTTGAATATTTGTGTACTCGCATTTGTGCACATGTTTGTGCTGGTATAGGTTTCTTTTTATGTATGCATCTATGTGTATACTTGTGTGTGCTTTTGTATGTGCATGCTTGCATGTGTGTATGTGTATGCATGGAATTGTGTACATGTTTATGTGTATTTCTATGTATGGTTGTGCATGCATCTGGGTGTGTTTATGCATGTTTGTGTGTGAGCAAGTGCATATGTTTGTGCCTTTATGTGTGCAAAAGAATGTGTAATTGTGTGCATGTCTCTATTTGTATTTGTGTGTGTGTGTGTGTGCTTGGGTGTGTAGACATGTTTATGTGTGTAGATGTGTGTGCAAGAACACGTGTGTGTTTGTGCATATGTATTGTTGTACGTGTGTGTGTATTTGTGGAATCATGTGTATGCATGTGTGTTATTCTGTGTGTGTGAAAGTTTGTGTGTTTGTGCATGTGTATCTATGTATGTGTGTGATTATGTGTGCACACATGTGTGTATGTGTGTGCATCTGCTTGTGGGGGTCTATATGTCGGTGTGTATGTCCATGTGTGTGTCCATGCAAGCATGTGTACATTTGTGTTTGTTTATGCATGTTTTGTGGGCTTGTGTATGTTTGTATGTATGTGAATGTGTGCATGCATATGTACATGTGGGTGCACACATGTGGCTATGCACACATACATATATATGTGTGGGTGCACAAGTGTGTATCTTTGTGTGTGTATGTCTCCGTGTGTGTGCGAGTGCATGTGTGTGTTTTTGTATATGTATGCGTGAGTGCATTTGTGCATGTGTGGTTTTTGGAGATGCGTATGTACACTAATTGTGTTTGCACATTTGTGTACTCATTTTTATATGCTTGTGTGTGCTTGTATAGGTTCCTTTTATGAGTGCATCAGTGTGTATACTTGTGTGTGTGTTTTTGTATGTGCATGCTTACATGTGTGTGTGTGTGCATCTTGATGTGTATACTTGTTTATGTGTGTTTCTATGTATCACTATGCATGTATATGGGCATGTCTATGCATGTTTATGCGTGTGTATACATGCACATGAATGTGCACGTCTGTATGTCTGTATGTGTGCATAAGTGTGTGTTTGTGTGTAAGTGTGTATGCATGTGTCTATGTGTGCATGTGTGGGAGAGTGTGTGTGTGCATATGTGTGTGCAAGCACCCTTGTGTGTGTAGTCTTCTACATGTGTGTATTTATGGGATCATGTGTGTATGCTTGTGTGGTTCTATGTGCATGTAGGCGTGTGTGTAGCTATGTATATGTGTGTGTCTAGTTCTATGTGCATGTGTGCATGTATGTGTTTGTGTGCACATGTATTTGTTTGTGAGTGTGCATGTGCATATAGATGTGTGTTTGTGTGTGAATGTGCATGTGAGGGTCTATGTGTTGGCATGTGTATGTGCATGTGTGTGTGTTCGTGTTTATGGGGGTGTTTGTGTGTATGTATGCTTTTTTGTGTGTGCGTGTGCATATGTGCATGCATACATACATGTGTGTGCATATCTGGGTATGCACAAGCATATGTGTGTGTATGGGTGTACAAGTGTGTGTATGTCTCTACGTGCTTGCGAGTGCATTGTGTGTGTCTGTGTCTGTTCGCTTTTGTGTGCTTGTATGTGTACCTTTGCAGCATGTGTTTGTGTGTCTATGCATATATCTGTACTTATGTTTTTGCATAGTTGTGCGTGTGCATGTGTGTGTTTGCATGTATATATGCATATGAATGATTGCTTGTGCATGTGTTTCAATATCAATATGCATGTTACAATACCTATGTAAGTGCCTATGTGATTGTGTGCCTATGTATATTTATGCATGTTAGGTTATGTTTGTGTGTGCATCTGCATATATGCATAAATGTGTGTGTGCATGGGCATTATTATGTTTGTGTGTGTAAGTGTACATGTTAATGTGAGTTTGTGTATATGTGTGTGTGTTTCTGCATGTGATTTTACATGTGTGTTTGCATGTGTTCCTGTGCATCTTTGTGTGCATACATATTTGCTTGTATGTGTGTGAGCATACATGTGTGTGTGCATGTGGGTATGCATATGCATTCTTATGTGCATGTATTTATGCATGTTCGTGTGAGTGTGTGTGCATGTATTATGTGTGCGAGTGTGCTTGTGTGTGTGCATCTGTGTGTGAGCATTTTTTTGCATGTATATGTGTGCTTGTGTATATGTGTATGCATGTGTGCATGTATGTGTTCTTATGTGTGTGCCCTTGATTATATGTATGCATGGTGTGTATGTGTGTGTCTATGGATGTGTGCGTGCATGTGTGAGCCTATGTGCGTTGTTGAGTGTGTACTAAGGTTCATGTACTTGTGTTTATTTTTGTAGGTGCATATGTGGGCATGTGGTTGTGTGTCCATATCTATATGTATTTGCATGCATGTGTGCCTGTGTCTGTGCTTATATTTGTGTCTATGTGTGAATATATGTGTATGTGTGTAAGTGTGTCTGTGTATGTGCTTGTGTGTCTTCCTGTATGTGTGAGCATGCATATGTATGCATGTATTTTTCTTATTTGTGTGTTTGAAGGTGTGTGTGCATGTACATGTGCATGCATATGCTTGTGCATTTGTGCATGTGTTTATGTGTGCATGAGTGTGTTACTTCGTCAATGGTTTTGTTTGTGTTTATGTGCTTGTGTGTATGTGTGTGTAGGCATGAGTGTGTGTTGGTGTGTGTGTGTGCATGTGTTTGGGTAAGTATACATGTGCATGTGTGTGTCAATTTGTATGTGAGTGTGAGCATGCATGTTTAGAAGCACATGTGTGTGTGTGTGTGCAAGTTTGTATGTGTGCATTCATGCTTATGTGTGTATGTGTGTTGTTGTGTGCATGTATGTGTTTATGGCTGTGTGTTTGGGTTGCATGCTTGTTTATTTGTTCATGGGCATATGTGTGTGCATATATCATTTATGTATGTGTGTGTTTGGGTGTGCATGTGATTGCAATTGTGGGTTTGTATGTGAGTGGCTATGCTTATGGGTAAGTGTGCTAGTGTGTGTGTATATCTATGTATGTACATGTGTGTGTGTGTGTGTGGGGGGGGGGGTACTTTTATGCATTTGTGTGTGCATTGAAGTGTGCATGTGAATGCACATGTGTGTTTATGTGTATGTACATTTGTGCATGTGTATGTGTACATGTGTGCATGTGTGAGCATGTTATCCACTTGTGCTTGCACGCATGTGTGAATATGTGCATGCATTAGAGCATTACATGCACATGTTTGTGTGTGTGTGCATGCATGTGTACATGTTGATGTGTGTGTGTGCATGTGTGTGTACATTTACAAGACAATGTATGTGTGTGCATGAGTGTAATTGTTTGTATAGATGCTTTTATGTGTGTATTTGCATGAGTATGTGTGTTGTGTGTAAGAGTGTGTGTATGTATTTGTTTTTTTATGTTGTGCATGTAGGCATTCACGACATGTGTGCATGTGTGAGTTTGTATTTGTGTGTATGTATGAGCGTATGTGTGCGTGTGTATGTGTGCATTCTTGTGCATGTGTTTATTTGTGTGTGCATGTGAGCAAATGTATATGTAAATGAGTATGCATGTGTTTGTGTGTGTGTATGAATGTGTGCATATGTGCTTGTGTGCGTGTGTGTGAGTGCACATGTGTGTGTGTATGTTTGTTTGCATGTATGTGTGTGAACATGTTTGCATGTGTGTTGGGGGGTGTATATGCATTCTTATAGGCATGTGTTTGTATTTCTGAGTGGTAGTGCACAACTTTTTTGTGCACGTGTGTTCTTTTATGCATGTATGTGTATGTGTGCAAGCTAGTGTTTATGTTTACATGTGTATACTATGCATGCATGTGTGTATGCATGTGCCTATGTGTGTGTGTATGCATGTGTGAGTTTGACCATGTGTGCATTAGTGCTTGTGTGTGCCTATGCATGTATGTGCTTGTTCATGTCCATATGTGATCATGTGTGTGTGCGTGCATTCATGTGTTTATGGGTGTATATGTGCAGATTGTTTCATGCATGTGTAGGAGTGAGTGTGTAGCTATGTGTATGGTGTGTGTACATGTTCATTTTTGTGTTTATGTGTGTGTGTGTGAATGTGCATACATGCATGTGGGTGCATGGGTGTGGATGCTGGCATGTGCATGGGCGTGTGTGTGCATATTTATGTCAACATTTATGAGTGCTTGTGTGTGCGTGCATGTGTGTGTATGAGTACATGTGCACACATGTGTATGTGTTCATGCATGACTATGTGTGAGTGTGTGTGTGCGTGTGTGTTCATGAATTTATGTGCATGTGTGGGTGCACGTGCACACATGTGTGTGTTTGCCTATATGCATGTGTGAGTGCAAGCACACACATATGTGTGTGTGTGTGGGTGCACGCACGTGCATGTATCTTTTGTGGGTGGACATGCACATACCTCATTTCATGTGCATGTTTTTGTGCATATGTGTGTGCATGTGCATATGTGGTTCTGTGTGTTTATATGCACAAGTATGTGTGTGTGTCTGTGCATATATGTGTGCTTATGTTTTTGCATATTTGTGTGTATGCATGTGTGTGTTTACATGTATATATGCATATGCATCATGCATGTGCATGTGTTTGTACATCTGTGTGCATGTCACAGTGCATATCTATGTGCATGTGTGCATGTGTGAATGTGTGCCTTTGTATATTTGCATATCTGGTTATGTTTGTGTGTGCATGTGCATGTTTGGACACATGTGTGTGTGCATGGGCATGAATGTGTGTGGATGTGTAAGTGTGCATGGTAATGTGAGTTTGTACATATGTGTGTGTGTTTATGCATCTGATTCTACATGTGTGTATGCATGTGTGCCTATGCATCTTTATGTGCATACTTATTTGCATGTATGTGTGTAAGCATACATGTGTGCATGCCTATAGGTATGTTTGTGTATTCCTATGTGTGTGTGTATTTATGCATGTTTGTGTGAGTGTGTCTGCATGTCTTATGTGTGTGTGTGTGTGTGTGCTTGTATGTGTGCATTTGTGTCTGTGAGCATACTAATGCATGTATATGTGTGCTTGTGTATGTGTCTATGCATGTGTGCGTATATGTGTTCCCATGTGTGTGCACCTGATTATGTGTATGCATGGTGTGTGTGTGTGTGTGCTTGTGTGTGTCTATGGATGTGTGCGTGCGTGTGCATGAGCCTATGTGTGCTCTTGTGTGTGTACCAATGTGGGTTCATGTTCATGTGTTTCTTTTGCTGATGCATATGTGGGCATGTGGTCATGCGTCCATGTGTGTATGTGTTTGTATGCATGTATGTTTGTGTCTGCACTTGTATTTGTGTCTATGTGTGTATATATATGTATGTGTGTGTACTCGTGTGCATTCCTGTGTGTGTGTGCATGTGTATGTATGCATGTATTTTGGTTATTTGTGTTGTTGCATCTGTGGTTTTATTTGTGTTTGTGTGCTTGTCAGATGTGTGTGTTGGCATCAATGTGTGATGGTGTGTGTATGTTTTTGTGTATGTGCATGTGCATGTGTGTGTTAATGTGTGAATGTGTGTGTGAATGTGTGCATGCATGTGTGTAAGTGCATGTGTGTGTGTGTGTGAAAGTTTTTATATGTGCAAGCATGCTTACGTGTGATCGTGTGTTGATGTGTTCATGTATTTGTGAATGGTTGAGTGTGTTTGTGTTAATATATGTGCATGCAGGTTTATTTATGCATGGGCATACATGTGTGCATGTGTTGTATGTGTGTGTGCATATGGATGTGCATGCATATGCATTTGTGGGTCTATGTGTGAGTAGCTATGCTTATGGGTAACTGTGTGACTGTGTCTACATATGTGTGTAGGGGTACTTTTATGTTTCAGTTTGTTCATTCATGTGTGCATGTGTGTGTATGTGTGTACATGCAAGTGTACGTGTACATGTGTGCATGTGTGTGTATGTTATCCAAATGTCCTTGCACATTTGTGTGCATATGTGCATGCGTTAGAGCATTACGTGCACATGTTTGTGCGTGTGTTCATGTATGTGTACATGGTGTGTGTGCATTTGCAAGACGATGTATGTGTGCATGTGAGGGTAACTGTGTGTAGGTGCATTTGTGTGTGTATTTGCATGAGTAGGTGTGTTGTAAGAGTGTGTGTATGCATTTGTTTTTATATGTTATGCATGCATGCATTCATGACATGTGTGCATGTGTGATTGTGCATTTGCATGTATGTGTGACCATATGTGTTCATGTGTGTGTGTGTGTATGCATGAGCATGTGTGCATATGTATGTGCACATGCTTGTGCATGTGTTTATGTGTTTGCGCATGTGTGCATATGCATGTGTGAATGATTATGCATGTGTCTATGTGTGTGCATGCATGCGTGCATATGTGATCGTATGTGTGTGTGTGCACATCTCTTTATATGTGTGTGCATATGTGTGAACCATGGTATATGTACATGTGCAAGTGCTTGTGCATATGTTCGTGTGTTCATGTGCATGTGTTTGCGTGGGTGTGCATGTGTGTTTGTCCATACAAGTTTGCATGTGTTGTTCTTTTGTGCTGTAAGAGTGCATGTGCATGTATGTGTGTTCCCTATGTGTATGTGTGTGTGTGTGAGTGGGTGTGTTTTTGCCTATATACGTGCATGTGCTGTTGCATGTATGTGTGTATGAGTGGTTGTGAGCATGGGTGTCTTTATGTGTACATGTTTTATCTTTGTGTGTGTATATATGTGTTCATTTGCATGAGCCTAGATGTGTCTTCAGTTGTGTATACATATGTGTGTGCATGAATGTGTATGTTTTTGTGTGTGCTTGTTTGTGTGCATGTGTTTTAAGTGTTTTTGAATATGTGCACTTGTGTGTGTATTCATAGGAGTTTGCATGTATGTGTGCATGTGTGTGCATATTTGTGGGTGTGTGTATATGTGCACATGTATGCATGTGGGTGTATGTGTGTGTGTGTGTGTTTGTGCATTGTGAGGAAGAGTTTTTGTTTGTATTTGTGTGGGTACATTTGTGAATGTGTGTAGAGGAATGAGTGTGTATGTGTATATGTGCATGTTTTGTGTGGGCATGCATGTCCATATGCATGTGTGTATTCATGTGTGCATTTTTGTGTGCTTGTGTGCATGTATGTGTGTGAACATGTCTATGTGTGTGTGTGTGGGGGGGTATATGCATTCTTATATTCATGTGTGTGTATTTGTAAGTGTGTGTGCATGAGTTTTTGTGCATGTGTGTTCTTGTGTGCATGCATGTGTATGTGTCCAAGTTGGTGCTTATGTGTACATGTGTATATTATGCATGCATGTGCGTGCATGTGTGCTAGCATGGATGCATGTGTGTGTGTACTTGTGCTTATGTTTGTGTGCTTATAATTTTGTGTATGTGTGTGAGTTTGTCCATGTGAACATTAGTGCTTTTGTGTGCTTGTTTGTGTCTACATGTGATCATGTGTGTGTGGGTGTGTGCATTCATGTGTTTATGGGTGCATACTTGTAGATGGTTAAATGCATGCGTGGGAGCGAGTGTGTAGCTATGTGCATGCATGTGCTTACATGTCTATTTGTGAGTTTGTGTGTGTGTGCACGTGCATACGTGCATGTGTGTGTGTGTGGATGCTGGCATGTGTGTAGGTATGTGTATCCATATTTATATCAACAATTGTGAGTCCATGTGTATGTGTGTGTATGTGCATGTGCATGATTGTGTGTGAGTGTGCATGTGTGTTCATGACTTTATGTACATATGTGGGTGGACGTGCACACATGTGTTTGTTTGCTTACATACGTGTGTGTAGACATATACATGTGTGTGCAGGTGCACGCACATGCATGTATCTTTTGTGTGTGTGTGTATGTGCTTGAGTGCATGCACTTTTGTGCATTTATGCATATGTAGCTTCATTGATGTGTGTGTATGTGTGCATGTACATGTTTGTGTATGTGTGTGTTTGTGTAGGCATGCTTATGCATAAGCTAGTGCGTGGGTGCATGTTAGTGTGTGCATGAGTGGGTATGTGTTGATGTATGTGCGTGTGTGTGTGTTGGGGCATGTGTGTGTGTATGCATGTGTGCATATGTTCGTCTGACTATGTAGGTGTGTTTGTGTATATGTGCATGTGTGTGAATGTGTGCATAGAAGTGTGTGTGTGTGCTTGCACGTGCTTCATTTTATGTGCATGTGTTTGTGCATATGCGTGTGTGTGCATATGTGGTTGTGTGTTTATATGTACAAGTATGTGTGTGTCTGTGCATAAATGTGTGCTTATGTTTTTGCATATTTATGTGCATATATGCATATGTTTGCATGTATATGTGCATATGCGTACATACATGTGCGTGTGTGTGCACATCTATTTGTATGTCATAGTACAAATGTAACTGCATGCATGCATGTGTGCCTATGTATATTTATGCATGTATGGTTATGTTTGTGTGTGCATGTGCATGTATGCATGCATGTGGGTGTGTGTCTCCAGGCATGAGCGTGTGTGTGTAAGTTTGCATGTTAATGTAAGTTTGTGTATATGTGTGTGTGTGCGTGTTAATGTATGTGATTCTACATGTGTGTTTGTATGTGTGTCTATGCATATGTATGTGCATTTCTCTCTCTCTGTGTGTGTATATTTATGCATGTTTGTGTGAGTGCATGTGGATGTCTTATGTGTGCATGTGTGTTTGTGCATGTGCATTTGTGTGTGTGAACATGCCTTTGCATATGTATGTATGCTTGTGTATATGAGCATGCTTATGTGCATGTATGTGTTCGTATATGCATGGACCTAATTATGTGTATGCATGGTGTGTGTGTGTGTCTATTGATGTGTGTGAGTCTAGTGTGTTCTTGTATGTGTGCCAATGGGGGTTCATGTGCATGTGTTAGTTTTTGTAGGTGCATATGTGGGCATGTGATTGTGTGTTCACTTGTGTATGTGTTTGCATACATGTGTGTTTGTGTCTATGCTTGTTCTTATGTTAGTGTGTGTCTATATGTTTATGTGTGTAAGTGTGTCTATGTGCTTATGTGTGTTATTATTTGTGTGTGTGCGTGTGTATGTATTCATGTATTTTGTATATGTGTATGTTTGCATGTGTGTGCATGTGGTTGCATTTACATATATATGTGCATGTATATGCTTATACATTTGTGCATCTATCTATTTGTGTGTTTGTGTGTTGTTGCATATGTGGTTGTGTGTATATGTTTGTTGACAAGAGTGTGTGTTGGTGTGTGTGTGTTTGTGCATGTGTTTATGTAAGTGTGCATGTGCATGAGTGTGTTAATGTGTGAATGTGTGTGTGATTGTGTGCATGCATGTGTATAAGCACATGTGTGTGTGCAAGTTTGTGTATGTGCATGCATGCTTTTGTCTGTACGTGAGTTGTGTTGTGCATGTATATGTTTATGGTTGTGTGTGTTTTGTTAATATATGTACATGCATGGTTATTTGTGCATGGGCATACTTGTGTGCATATGTGTTGTATGTGTGTGTGCATGTGGGTGTATATACATGTGCATTTGTGGGTCTGTGTGTGAGTGGCTATGCTTATGGGAAGTGCATGAGTGTGTGTACATGTCTGTGTATGTCTATGTGTGTGTGTAGCGGTACTTTTAAGCATTTGTGTGTTCATTCGTGAGTGCATGTGTAGTGTGTGTAGGTGTATGTGTGTACGTGTATGTGTATGTGTACATGTGTGCATGTGGGTGCATGTTATCCACATTTGATTGCACACAGGTATGTATTATGTTTGCGTTAGAGCATTACATGCACATGTTTGTGCATGTGTGCATGTATGTTTACATTTTGGTGTGTGTGTGTGCGATTGTGTGTGTATGCATGTGTGTGGGCATTTGCGAGACTATGTTTGTGTGCATGTGAGTTTAGTTGTGTAGGTGCCTTTGTGTGTGTTTTTTCTTGAGTATGTGTGTTGTGTGCAAAAGTGTGTTTATGTATTTTTTTCTGTGTTGTGCATCCATGCATTCATGAATGCGTGTATGTGTGAGTGTTCATTTGTGTGTATGTGTAAGCATATGTGTTCATTTGTATATGCATGGTTGTGTGTGTTTGTATGTACAAGTATGTGTGTGTGCATTTACATGAGGATGTGTGCCTTTGTTTATGCTTGTGTGTGTCTATGGGTGTCCATGTGTGGGTGTGTATGCATGTGTGTTTTTATGTGTTAAGCTTGTGTGTGCATGTCCATGTCTATGTTTATGTGTGTGTGTGCATGCATGTGTGCCTTTCTGTATGAATTTGTGTTTGAGTGCATACGTGTGTGTTTGCATGCCTTCGCATGTGTGTGTATTTGTATATGTGTGTGTATGTTATGTCATTTTGTGTGAGTGCATGTGTGCTTGTGTTTATACACACATGTACGTGTGTGTGCGTGTGTGTGTGCATGCATGCATGCATAGCTATGTGTGTCTATGTGTGCAAGTATGTGTGTGATCATGCATGTGAGTATGTGTTGCTTTGTTTGGGCAAGTATGTGTGTGGATGCATTTGTGTGTGCCAGTGTGCATGTGTGTGTCAGTGTGCACATGTGTTCATATGCTTGTGTGTGTGTATGTGCTTGTATTATGCATGTGTTTATGAGAATGCATAGATGTGCCTATGTGCATGCATGATCATGTGCTTGTGTGTGTGCATGTACATGTGGATGCATGTGTATATTTGTGTGTTTGTGTGTGTGCCTTTGTGCGTGCGTGCATCCTTGTGTGTGTGTGTGTGTATGTGTATTTGTGTACTTGTGTGTGCATGACTACATGTGTGCTTTTGTTCATGCACATGTGTGTGTGTGCATGTTTGAGGCATATGTGCATGTCTAGGTGTGTGTGTTAATGCATTCAAGTACATGTGTGTGTCTATATGCATGTGTTTGTACATGTGTGTATGTGTGTGTGATTGTTTGTGTGTGTGGATGCTTGTGTATGTCTATGCAATTGTTTGTGCATGTCTATTGGCATGCTTCAGTGTATGTATGTGTGCCCATGCATATGTGTGTATATTTGAAAGTGCACATTTTTGTTTACACGTGCAAGTATATATTTGTGTGTTCATGTGTGCATGCTTGAGCATGTGTATATGTGTGTGTGCATATGTATGTGCTTCTGCATGTGTTCATGAGTGTGCACACTTTAGTGTGTGTACATATTGGTCTATGTGTGCCTGTGCACACATGTACAGGCATGTGTGTATGTGGTCCTGTTTAATTGTGCATCTGCATGTGCATGTGTGAGTGTGTTCAAGTTCATGAGCCTATGTGTGCATATTGTGGGTGCTTGTCCATGTATGCATATATGCATCTGCATGCATGTTCAGTGAAGATGCATGCATTGCTGAGCATGAGTGTGCATAAGTGTTTGTGTGAGTTCTTGTATTTGTGTGTATGTGTGTGCATTTTTGTTTGTGAACGTGTATGTGCATGCTTGCATGGATGTGTGTGTTTATGTTTGCATAAGTGTCCATGTATGTGGGTGTATTTTAATGCAATTATGCATGTGTATATGTGTGTGTTTATGCAAGAGTGTATTTTAGCATATGTGTGTGTGCCAGTGTGTCTCTACATTCGCTTGCACTTATGCATGTGTGTAATTATGTTTTTGTGTGTTTGTGTGTGTGTTTGTAATTTTGTGTATGTGTGCATGCATTTGCATTTGTGTGTGTTTATGCCTATATGAGTGCTTGTGTGTGGATGCATGTGTGAGCACATGTTCGTTTGTGTTTGTGTGTGAGTATATATGTGTGTTTATGTTATTTTGCATGAGTGTGTATTTGTGTGAGTGTATGTGTGTACTTGTGTGTGGATGTGAGTGTATGTGTGTGTATATTTGGGTGCATGCATGTGTGCATGTGTGTGTGTATATGTGTAAATACGTGAGTGTTTGTGCATTTGCATGTATTTGTATATGCATGTTTGCGCATATGTTTGCACATATGTTTGTTCAAGTGTGCGTGCCTTTGCATGTGCATGTGTATGTGCATGTGTGTGCCTATTTTGGTGTATGCATTTTCATGGTTGCATGTGTGCTTGTATGTGTGTGCAAGAATGTTTTTATGTGTCTAAGTGTGTGTGTGTGCTTTTGTTTGCATGTGTGTATGCATGTTAGTGTGTACATGCGTGCAAACGTGTTTGCATGTGCATGTGTTTGTGTGTAAATGTATGTGCATGTGTGTGATTGGGTATGCCTATCTATGTACATGTGTGCATGTCTATGTATGCATGTGTGTTTGTGTGTGTGAATTTAGGTGTGTGATCATTTTTGTTTACCTATTTGCTTGTGTAAGTACATCTATGTGTGGATGTACATGTGTGTGTATGCATTCATTTGTGTGTGCATGTGATTCCTTGTATGCTTTAATGTGTGTGTGTATGTGGGTGATTGTGTGCATGTATATGTGGTTGTATGTGTATAGGTACTTGTGCGTTAATATATTTTTTTTTGTGTTTAGGTACATGCATGTATGCATGTGTGCAAATTTGCATGTATTTGTGCATGCATTCAAGCATTTATGTAGATGTGCATACTGGGGTACTTCTGTTTGCGCTTACTCACAAGTGTGTGTGAGTGCGTGAGTATGTGAGTGTGCATGTGCTTGTGTATGTTCGTGTATGTGTCTATGTATGGGCATGGATGTGTGTGTGTGTATACATTTGTTTATGTGTACACATAGCGTGGGTGAGTGCATGTTTGTGTGTGCATGTATGTACTGGTATTCATGCGTATGGGTGTATGTATGTATGTGTTAGAATGTATATGTGTATGTGCATGTGTGTGTTTCTATATGTGTGTGAGTGCGTGTGCACGTGTAAGTTGGCATTCATGTATATGCGAGTTGTGATCATGTACGAGCATGCTTGCATTCAAGCCTTCTTATATTTGTCAATGTATTTATGTGTTTATATATGTGCATATGTGTGGATGTGTGTGCTTGCATGCATGTTAGTGCATATGTGAGCATGTGCATGTGTGTACCTATATGTGTATGTTTGGGTGTACATGTCTTTAGTTTGTGTGTGTTTGTATATGTACATGTGATGGTGCTTTTCTTTGTGTTTGTGTGTATATGTTTATATATGCATGTGTGTACCTGATTGTGCGTGTGTGTTTATTTCTATGGGTGTGAGTGTGTGTTTGTGATGTGTGTGCATGTGTGTGTGTACTTGTATGTGCACACATGTGTTTGTGTGTGTATGTGTGTGTGTGTGTCTGTATGTATTTGTGTGCATGTGTGCATGCATAAGTGTGTGTGTGTGGTGTGCTTGTGTAAAAAAATACTCTCATGCATAAAAACACACACACACACACACACACAAATAGGCAAGCAACACACACACACACATGCACACAAATATGTACAATCACATACATGTACATGTAGACATGCGCACATATGCACATGTACATGTACACACAAGCACTCATGCATGCACACATACACCCACACACACAAACACCCACACACAAGAACATGCACACACACGCACACACATCGACACACACATGTATGTGTGTGCACATGCACACACACATGTATATGTGTGCACATGCACACACACACACACACACACTCTCAGGCATTCACACACCCACACACATACCCCCAAACACAAACTCGCACAAACACACATGTTCATGTGTGTATCGAACATGCACACACACATACTAATCCACGAACATATACAAACTCACACACATAGACATGCTCAAGCACATGCATATATTTATAGACACATACACATGCACACACGCATATGTGGGCTCATACCTAATCTGACTCACACACATGTTGATGTGTGTAGATATATACATGTACTTTTGCACATGCAAACTCCTAACTAATTGGACACATGCAGACAAATGCAAACACACATGCACCAACTCACACAGACACATGAACTCAGAGGGAAACATACATGCACGTGCATACACACAGATGCACACGTAAACACACAAACATGTACACACACTCATGCATACACATATGCAAAAACACAAGCACATGCATGCATAAGTGTCCATAGCACATGCAAACACAGACATCTTAGGTGTGTATATACACACATGCACACACACAACAACATACACACATGCACATTCATACAAACCTACAAATACATAGATGCATGCACTCATATGCACTCACAAATGTGCACATGCATGCAGGTAGAAACCTATACATACTCACAAGCATACACACACATGTAGATAACACAAAAAACTACACCCAGATGCACCCACACTTCCACAAACATACGCACACATACATGCATACACATATATACACATGCATCTAAAACACATGACCACATGTGCACACACATGCTCATGCACACTCACACATAAAACATAAGGACACACATAAGAACATAGATATACATGCACACATTTACACTTAAAACATAAGGACACACATAAGCACATAGATAAACATGACTCATATGCACACTCATGTATGCACAAATACACACATTCACATGAATACACTCACAAACATATGCACACATAGATGCACATGCACTTGTTGCAAAAACATGAACATGCATTTACACAAAATGAATATGCTCTTACACAAATAAGCACATACATATAAAAAGGCACACATAAATGTGTACACACATACACAGATACACCTACACATACACGAGTACACACACATGCATGCACAAGCACATGCACCTACACATAATTGCAATCACTCACAAAGACACACATGTTCACATGCACACACACACACACACACATACATACTTGCATGAAGGCATGCACACATGTGCATGTCCATGTAGACATGCACACACATACAAATGCATAAAACATGTACACAAATAGGCACAAACACATGCACTTACACACACACGCACATGCTAACACACATGTATGTAGACACACACACACATTTGCACACACATGCATATGCACACATGCAAAGAAACACCCATACCTGCACTCACACACTCATATAGACACACACTTGTACGTATATCCACTCATACTCAGACCCATGCAGTCACTCGCACAGACACACACTCACATGCACACACAAAGTCAAGCACAAACTCATGTGTACACACTCACACTCATAAATGCATGCACACACACACACACATATATGCACGTGCATATACATACATATGTGCATACACACATGCACTCACATGCACACACACACAAAAACACATGTGTACTCATGTACACACATAAACACATACACACATGCATGCACACTCACTCACATGGGCACACACAAACACAAACACACATGCACACACATGCAACTCCTTAAGGATCATCACTGACCCATGCAAACACAAAGGCTTAGAGTCATACACATACATGCACATAGACACAGACATGCATGCTCATGAATGGACACACATGCATACATATGAACATAATAACATGCTCACTCATATACACACACACATAGACTCGCATACATTCTCACCCCCACTCATGCACATCTGAATGTGCACACATCTGCATAGACACCGGTGCACCTACACACTTAACACACATTTATAAAAATACACACGCATGCAAACAAATACATGCACACAAATGTATGCATATTTGGATGTGTATGCATACACACACACATGCATAGATACACAAACACATACATGTGCTTGGATACACACCCATCGAAACACATTTGCACACACAAACACACATATAAAAACAAGCATTCATACACACAAGCACATGCACAAACATATGCACACATGCATACATACACATGTATATGCGTGCATAGACATAGACACATGTACACAAATATGGATGCACAAACTCAAACATGTTTAGACATGTGCACACACAAACACATATATATCTATAATATGCACACAGACACATGCACACATACAGTAAAACACACATAGGTGCACACTCACTCACACACACACACACTCACATGCACACACTCATACACATATATACAAATGCACACATATCCTTACATATGTAAACATAAACACACACAAACATGCACACGTGCATAAAGACATACATGCTTGCCCATACACACATATTCACAAATGTGTACATGTACACACACACATAAAAATAAACATGCACACAAACCTATGTTGACACACTAACACACTCATGTAGATAAGAACACATGCACATGCATGAACATTTATACATGCAAACATGCACACACACACACACGCACATAAATAAACATAAGCATGCACCCACACAAACATATGCATAGTCACACACAAACACATGCACACACCAAAACATGCACAGGCACACTTGTGTGCAAACACACACATATATACACATATGGACAAGCACCACCACACACACATGCACGTATAAATGCACTCAAACATAAACACACAAACACACAAAGGCACACCCCCCACACATGTCTATACACATAGTATACACATACATGCACGAATCCACTCATAAACACACACACAAACATATGTATACAAACATGCATGCACAGCAACAAATACACATAAGCACACACAAACACACTTGTACACATATAGCCACACATGCACATATATGCACACATACAAACACACATAGGAACACATGTGCAAACATACACAAGCATACACAGACACATTCAAATACACATAAGCAGACACACATGTACATCTATACACACACACACACACATACATGAACATATGCATACACGATACACAAACATGTGCTCACACAAATTTACATGCATGCTCACACACATGCACACATGCACACATGCACGCACATAGACATATCCATACACACATGCATGCTTACATACACACTCTCATATAAACACACACACGAATACATAAATGCACATGCATGACACACACACTCACACACACACCTTAACACATGCACATTGAATGCACACATAGACACACACATGTTAAAACTCACAAAAAACACATGCACACACACATACATGCTCACACACCCACACACACACACATTTAGGCACACACCTATGTGCATACCCACACACAGAGGTACACATGACACACAAATGAACACATGGATACCCAAATGCACATGTAAACACACATAAACAAAAAAATGTGCACACATAAGCTCAAGTATAGCATGAATACATATGCACATGCACATACAACTGCATGCACACACACTTACATAGACACACGTGCACATACATGCATACATAGACACACCAACAAACACATAGATGTACATGTGCATTCAAAAACAAATGCACATAAACTTGCATGCACATGTGCACAACCCACACATAGATGCACACACACACTCACAACTCACACATATGCAAATGCATGCAAACACAAACATACATGCACATACATACATACACAGACATCTAAGCATATACACACACACATATGCACACACATAGGCAGACACATGTACACAAATGTGCATAAGCATACACATACACAAACACATGCACACACATGCATGCATGAACACATTTACACACACACACACACACATGTATACACATGCATGAACACGCACAGATGTATGCATGTAGGAACACACTCACACACAAGCATGCACGCACACATATAAGCACATGTGCAGCAATGTAAACACATGCACTTGCATACACACACAAGTTAATATGTAGGCACATGCAAAGGCACACATACTCATCATCAAAAATAGGCACACACATGTATACAAAAATACATGCACAGACACAAATAGCTAATGCAATGGCATATGCTCTCACATATGCACTCAATCACACACATGAATGTGCTCATATAAGCACTCACATGAACACACACATGCACGCACACACATCGATGCACACTCATGCACAAACATATAAGCATATGCAAGCACAAACACATACACATACACGTACCCAACCAAGTGCACATGCATGTACTAGCATACATACACACACAAATACATGCATCTACACATACACACAAACACATGCCTATACACATCACAGATGCATGCATGAGGACAAGAACAAACATGTAAAAATACACTCATGTAGGCACACACAAACACAAACACAAACATGTGCATGCATTATTAACACATGCACACACATACATGCATAGAGACACACATATAAATCCACACACAAATGAGGGTAGACACACACACAATTGCTTATGTGCATCCACATGCACACACATACACATGGGCACAAGAATAAATGAACACACATGCACATATACCTACAAACACATCAACACACTCACACACATAAAGACACGTATACACACATAAACATCATAAACACATGTGCATCATAAGAACACACATGGACATACACTATCGCACACACAAGCAAACACACACACATCAAACATACCTACACCCTCACAAACACAAACGCACACATGCATATGCATAAACACACACATGCACTCGCAAAGATACACAGATATACACAATCACAGACACACACACATGCACACAAAACATGCACACACATGCATACACACAAGCATGCATGTGCATACAAGTGCACACACACTCATACATAAATGCACATGAACACACATGCACACAAACACATCCACATACATAAGAAAATGCACACACATGTACTTACACATATGTGTCAACAATCACACATAAGCATAATCACACAAACAAACATGCAAGCATGCATACACTCACATGTTCATACATAAATAGACATATACACACATGCACAAAAAAAGATGCAAACACACTCACTCATGTATGCAAAAAAATGCTCAAACACAAGTACACACATGCATAAATGCATACACAAACACATACATACATAGACATGCTCATACCCATGCAAACACACACTCACACAAAGCCATACCCATGCACTCACCCAAACACATAGACACACATATGCACAAATAAACACACAGACATATACTTAGGCATACACATGTACATGCACTCATGGGCATATAAACACATGCACAAACACACCACACAAATAGACATGCATGCACACACATACACACACAGACAAACAAATCCACATACAAACCCAAATGCACACACAAACAAACACATGCATACATTCATACACACCCATGCACAAGCACACACACACACACAAGATATCTACATAAGTACACATGCACACATGCAAACACACAAAGACATTGACACACATGCCAACACTCATAAACATGCATAAACACATGCTCACATATACACATTCACATGCACATGCATATAAACAAGTACATAGAAAAACATGCACACATAGAAACAAAAGAATACACACTAGCACACACACATAAGTGCAAATTCACACAAGCACACTCATGCATATATGTATATATATATACACACACACACACATACATGTATGCACACATAAACACATATACATGCAGAGACATGCACACACATGCATGCACACACATATACATGCATACACACATACATATTCACACACACACACACACACACATACTTATGTTTGTGCAAGCACATGCATGCAAACAAATACACACACATTCAATCACTCACACTTACACACACGAACAAACTCATGTGCATGAGTGCAAATGTATAGAAATACACATACACACATGCACACACATATGCACATGCACGTATACACACATGCACACGCCCCCACACACATGTAAATGCACACACACACAAAGATGCATAAACATGCATGCACCCGAATACACACACATACACACAGGCATACACAAACATGCGCATGCACACACCTACACCCATGGACACACATGAATGTGTATGCATCCACACATACATATGTGCATGCATGTAAACAAAAACACACATACATGCATGGACACACAAATGCATATATACGCACACATCCAAACACATAACCCCATGCATATGCACATGCACACACACATGCATCTACCTACACACACTTGCACCTATGCACACACAAGTAGAAACACACACACATACATGCACAAATTCACATTCACTTGTCTAACACACACACATAGACACACTAATGTAGATGCATGTACCCATAAATGAAACATGCATATAGACACACACTTGAACGCATGGGTGCACACACAAAATAAGACTCTTACACAAGCACACACACTCACACAAAAAAGCACACAAATGTACACACTTATACACACATGCATGTGCATATTTGCATACTCACACACACAGTGAACATGTAGGCATGCGTTCACACCTACACACACACACATGCATATATACATGCAAACATGCATGCACATGCAAATAGAAGGGTATGCAAACACATAGCACCTGTGCACACATGGAAACAAACATAGACAGGAATATTTAGACACATATGCATAATACACACACATTCACATGCACAGACAAATATATTAGCACACATAAAAGCAAACATGCACACGTGCACATGTATATGCACATGCACCCAAAAAAATCCATGCATACACACTCACTTATGCAAACATGAATATACACACACCTACACATATACAAACATGCACACACACACACACACACACACCAGCACATGCAGACACATAAACACTCATAAACATGCATAGACATTGGCACACACATGCATGCACGTACACACATGTATAAACATGCAAAAACACAAACACACTTGCACACATAAAAGCATGCATAAATGCAGATACATGCATGCAAGCACACACATAGGTACACATACACCCATGCATACATAAGTACACACACACACATTTGAACACATGTACACATGCACACACTCCCATACACACAAACATGCACACATACACACATTTGAACACATGTACACATGCACACACTCCCATACACACAAACATGCATACATACACACATTTATGTACTAATGCATGCACCTTAAACACACACATGCAAACACACACAAACACATGCACACACATAGACATATGCAAACTCACATGTGCACACAATTTGTGCAAACAAATATACACACAAACATGCACACAAACACATGCACAAACACATGCACATAAACGAGCACAGCTATACATGCACCACACACACACATAATTCATTGCACACATGCACCTTCACACAAACATGCACACTTATACATGCATACATTCATACACGCACGCCCCTCCTCCTTTCACACAAACACACAAATACACATGCATACACACACACACACACTCAAATCGATATTCACACATAAATAAGCACACACACCCACACACATCTACATATGCATGCATGCACACACATGCATATACACATACTTCCACACATAAACGCATGCATAAATGCATAAACTCGTGCACAAACACACATAAGCAAAAACACATGCCCATGCACACTCAAACACAAGCACATGTACATGGATACACACCTTCATTCACACTTACAAACTTTTACATACATAAGCACAAATAGACACACTTGTACACATATACACATATACAGTCCCACACATGCAAACATGCACACACACACATTTATGCTCTTATGAATACACACTAACACACATATATGTAAATGCATGCAAACGCATGCACACACACATACATGCACACATGCACACATGCAAACATTTGAAAACTTGCATACACTTGAAAATGTGCAATCAAAGATACACACAAACATAGGCACAAACACATGCACACCTATACATGCACACATACATGCACCAGACATGTACACAAACCTACATACGAATACACACACACACACCCCTCCCCCTCACACACGACACACACATGTAATTGAATCCTCATTCACATAAGGACACTACAATCATGAGTAAACATGTGCAAACATGCACATGCATATAAAAAACTCACACACACACACAAGTACACATAAAATTATAAAAATATTTATTATATTATTGTGTAACTCTAAATCACCTCTAATGTGATAATCATATCACTTTTATTTTATCATTATATATTATTTTAATTATATCATTTTTGCTTTAATATAAATCTACATAAAATTAAAAAGTATTTATTATTATTTGTGTTTATTTACCTTGGTGATTGATACTAAATCAAAACAATATTTAAATTACGTGAAAAAAATATCATTTGACTAACCTTGATAAGCTCAATTGAATTAAATAATGATTTCTATATTGGTAAATTTTTTTTAGATTTTTGGTATGCTTTATTTTTGAGTTTGATAAAAATCTTTTTTAAAAATAGAGGATATTATACTCGATATCTTTAGTATTTTGGAATGCAACTATCCTTTAGAATTTATTTGATTTCTTCAATTTTGTTTTCAATTAGTTAAGTTACTAAAATACATTAATTCTCCACTCATTGAAATTTTGCATCACTTTGGTTTGGTTGTATTACTTTATATCAATTTATCTCATTTTTTAATATATATAATTAATAATAAAATAATATTTTGTATTATTTATGCTTATTTTATTTTTAATTATAGTAAATCCTATTAATTTTTTTTGGAAATATACAAAACATCATTGGACTCGTTTCAAAGATTGCATTGATTTTCTTATATTACAATACTTCAATATATATATATTTAAGATTTAAAACACGTTATACATTTAAATAATAATTTATGAATATTAATGTATATTTACTTTGATGATTGATGGTAATGATAATAGATGTTTGGTTGAGATGAAACAAACATCATTGCTCTTATCTCAAAATACTATATATAACTAAACATTCATATGAACATTTTTTATATTTTATATTCTAGGGTTTTTTATTACCTTACCGACATGTGGAATTTTACTTTATTCATGATTAGAGGAGTTACACTTTCTCTCTTAAGTATCTTACAATGCAACTTTTCATACAATATTTCTTATTACTTCACATTTATTTTCATTTATTTGGTTTATTACTTTGAGAGATTATTTCTACTCTCTAGTGACGTCAATGTTGCTTTTAGTTATATTATATTATTTTAATTTATCATATTTAATCTTTAATAAATAATTAGTTAATATTAAAAAATTAATTTTAGTGTTGTTTATGCTTATTTATTTTTGTAATTCATAAGAATTCCAAATAGTATTTGATCGAGATGAACAAAAACGGATGGACATGGCTTAAGGAACTCTGTATTTATTATTTTGTAGGGTTTTTGAATGTCTTTTAGTGAAATTTTTATTCATAATAATTTTAGTGATTGTGGATGTTGCAATCAATCTCCTTAGTATCTTTGAATACAACTTTTCAAAAACAATTATCACATTTCTTCAACTTTTCTCTTTAATTTGGATATAAATAAATGAAAGTCAACCTCTCTTATCATGTGATGTTTCATCACTTTGATATGGGTATATTATATTGCTAGAGGTTATCTCATTCAAAATTTATTATTTATTTATTAAATATTAAGAAAATAATTTTTATATTGTTTTTTACATTGATAAAGCAAAAAAAATGTAAAGTGGTCTGATCATGATGAAACAAACATTTTTGGATTGATCTTTATGAGCTTTATCATTTTAAACATTCATTTTTTATATTTTTAAATATATTTTCTTAGTATTTGGAATATTTAATGAGACATTTAAATTCATAATTAATTTGAAGGTCATGGATGTTACACTTGACCTACTAAATATCTTTGATCGCAATATTATCGAACAATTTCTCACATTTCTAAAAATCTTTCTCTATGATTTAGTAATATTATTATGTAACTTTAGTTGTCCTATCATACGAACCTCACAAATCTAAGATGTTTTTACATTACATTGCATCAATTTATCCCATTAGTGCTTTAATATATATATTTAGCTAAAATTAAAATAAGAACTGATCATTGTTTACAATTAGTCACTTTGGTGGTATTCATAAAAATTCGAATCAAGGTGTGTTCAAGATGGTACAAACATCGTTTGAGTCATTACAAAAATCTCAATACAATTAAATATTCATCTTTATTATTTTAAATATTTTATATTTTAGAGTTTTGGTAAGTTGTAGATGAAATTCTAATTTACATTTGATTTGACCAATGTTTATGTTACACTCAATCCATGTAGTATATAAGAATGTAATTTTCCCATAGAATTTGTTTAATTTCTCTAATTTTTTTCATTATGATATATTACTATGTAATTGTAATTGTTTGATTTTACTATTCTACATTGCTTTAGTTTATTTAAAAGAAACAAACATTATTGAACTCATCTAGATGACTTTTATGTAATTAAAAAGATCATATTTATATGTTTTTAATATATTATTTTTGAGGTTTTTTTGCATGCTTTATAAGATATTTTAATCTATACTTTATTTGATGATATAAGATGGCACACTTGATCTTTTAAGTATCATGGAATGCAACTTTCCAATAAACTTTATCTCTTTTCTTCAACATTTTTGCTTAATTTTTGTTACATTATTACATAACTTTAAATCTCCTTTTATATGACCTTCACATTGCTTAAAGTTTGTTATATTACATTCCTTCAGTTTTTCTTATTTTAGTTTTAATATATATTTACTTAATATTGGATAGATTTTATATTAATCATTTACTTTTGGTAATTCATTGTAATTATAAATGAGATCCACTCAAGACAAATCAAATGTTCGTAAAGCCATCTTGTTGAGTTTATCTAATTAAATATTTATTTTATGTTTTTATTAATTTTTTTCTAAGGATTTGACATGCTTTATGATGCATTTTGATTTGTATTGGATTTAATGAATGAGGATGATAAACACAATCTTCTTAATTTCTTAGAATGCAAATTTATTCTGTGCTTTATCTCATTTTTTCAAAATTTTCACTTTTATTTGGTTATATTACTATGAATTAATAATTCGCCTAACTTGCAATGTTTACATTTATATAATTTATTTATATTACAATGCTTAGTTATCTTATTTTTTTTATAATATATTTACATATGTTTAAAAATATTGATTTATGTTTGGCACATTTAACAATTCACACAAACTCTTATTTGTAGTAAAAATAATTAATTTATTATTATTTACTTCTTCATCATTTGACTCACCTCAAATAGCTCATCCAATAAAATATTCTTTATATATATATATTTTAAATATTTTTTTTAAAGTTTTGGCACATTTTAAAAAATATCTAATTTCTTACCACATCTGATGTCCGAGGACATCACATTTAATTTATTATAAACTACACTTGTTTACTTTTTATAAATCATAGTAATTCAAAATAAGTTCCAATGATGAAACAAGGTCTTTGGACTCATAAAAAGTCTCTATCTAGTTATATATTTAATTTATTATTTATTAATATATTAATGTTTTAAACATTTTGATAGGTTTGATGAAATATTTTTATTACTAGCTAATTCTATGAATGATGACATTTCACTTTATCCTGTTAATATATGGAATAAAACTTTCTTGCACAAATTTCTTTAGTTTTTCATGTCACTTGTTTGGTTATATTACATTTCTTCAAGTTATCACATTTTTTCTTTCATACAGACACACACAAAAACACATACACATGCACACACACAC
Source organism: Vanilla planifolia (assembly GCA_023846275.1). Lineage (NCBI taxonomy): Eukaryota > Viridiplantae > Streptophyta > Magnoliopsida > Asparagales > Orchidaceae > Vanilla > Vanilla planifolia. Next base: position 179,264 of record JAIUJO010000087.1, read on the forward strand.
ACACACACACACACACACACACACTTAATATTTAAATTTTTTTTATTATTTAGGTTAAATAATTTGACTATTTCAAAGTAATTTAAAATAAGACTTAATTGTTATAGTTAATCTCTTTAGTATCTTAGAATGCAACTTCCTTACACAAATGTTGTTTCTTCAAACTTTTTGTTTAGATTTTATTAGACTATTATTTAACTAGAAATCTTCAATCAAGTGACTTTTATATCACTTTTATTTTTTTTGTGTTATGTTCCTTCAATATATCTCATTTTTGTTTTAATATAAATTTTCATAAAATTAAAAATTAATTTATTTTTATTTGTCCTTATTCATTTTGTTAATTCATTATAATTCCAAATGACATGTAATTGAGAGAAGTAAAAATCATTGGAGTTTTTTGTGAGCTCTATCAAGTTAATATTCCTTTTTTATTAGTTTTTTGTTATTTTATTTTTCTAAATTTTAGTACACTATAATGATATTTTGATTCATACTTAGATGATTTAGAATGTTGCATTCGATCTCCATAGAATCTTGGAATGTAGCTTTCTCATTTTATCAATTGTTTCAATTTATTTTGGTTTTATTTCTATGAAGGCTTTATCTATTAATCATGTCACTTTTATATCGTTATGATTTTGTTACATTAAATTACTTCAATTAAACATGTTTTAACTTTATTATATGTTTAATAAATATTAAAATACTATATTATGTTTAATTATTTTTTATTTACTTTTATAATTTAAAATAATTCCAAATGTTGTTTAATTAAGATGAAACAAATAAAAGTAGACTAATCCCAATGAGCTTTATCTATTTTAAATGATGTTTTATATTTTTAAATGTTATTTTTATGAAATTAGCATGCTTTTTGAGTCAATTTAATTTTTAACTAAATTGATAATTAAGAAAATTCTCTTGTTCTATTTAGTATTATAGAATGTAAATTTAGTATTTAATTTATCTTATTTATACAAATTTTTTATATTGAATTGGCCGTATTATTATGTTGCTTTAATTCTTTGCTCATGCCTCCACTACATCACTTTGAATAGTTATATTACATTACATTTATTTATCCAATCTAAGATTTAATATAAATTTAACTAATATTAAAATAATAGTTTGTTATTATTAATGCAAATTAATTTGATAATTTGTAGTAATTCTATCGAGTTTCGATTAAGGAAAAAAACTTTGTTGGACTCATCTTAGTGTGGTATATCTTAAAAAGTATTTAGTTTTATATTTTTAAATTTTTTATTGTTTAGTTGTTTGTTATGTTTTATAAGACATTTTGATTAATATTGATTTGACAATCAAGAATGTCACAACAATTCTCCTTACTATCTTAAAATAAAACTTTATAATATAGTTTTCTCATTTTTTTAAAATCTTTTCTTTGATTTGGCTATATTTTTATGTTGCTCTATATCTTTTATTATGTATCTTCTATGTCTTGATTTGTTTATATTACATTAATTAAATTCATCTCATTTTATATCTAACATATTTATTTTTGTAATATAAAATAATAATTGATTATAATTTTTGCTTGTTTACATATCAATTCATGTAAATCCAAAAGATGTTTGATCTAGATGAAACAAACATCAACAAACTAATCTTCATGAGCAACATCTAATTATATATTTATTTTTATATTTTAAGTACATTCTCATTTAAGATTTTGAGATGTTTTATAACATAATTTAATCTTTGCCCTTTTAAATAAATAAAAATGTTACTCTTGATCTCAGTATCTTTGAATACAATTTTTCCTTAAAATATATGCCATTTTTTTAAAGTTTTTATTTTGATTTGATTATGTTACTATATAATTCTAATTCTCCTCTTATGTGGCTCTTGTATTTCTTTTATCTGGTTATATTATATTTCTTCAATTTATCTAAATTTTGCTTTAATATGTATGTTTAATTAAAATTAAAAATTATTTTTTTGTTAATTTTCTTACTTTGGTAACTATTGCTAATTTCAAAAGATGTTTGGTCGATATAAAACAAATGCTATATTGCTCATCTTAACGTGATCTATGCAATTCTATATCATTTTTATATTTTTAAAAGCTTTATTATTTTATAGCTTTAGGTTTCTTTACAAGATATTTTAATTTATATCTGATTTGATGTTTGTTAATGACATGTATGACCACCTTAGTATCATGTGATGTAGCTTTCCCATATAATTTGCCTTATGTTTTTCAATTTTTTGCTTTGATAAGTATATATTACTATGAACTCTAATGATCCTATCATGTTAGCTAACTCTGATTTGGTTATATAACATTCCTCAAATTTATCTCATTTCAATTTTTATTTATGTTTCTTAATAAAAAAATAAATAATTTATTATTATTTATTTTTAATTAGTTTTAATCCATAGTAATTGGGCATGAGGTCCAACGAAGATAAAATAATAGTCATTGGACTTGCCTCCATTAGCTTTATGAAATAAAATCTTTATTTTCTATTTTTAAATATTTTAGTGTTTAGGATTTGGCACGTTTTATTACTTATTTGGTTTGTAACAAATCTTGTGATCAAAGAGGTTACACTTCGTCTCTTCAGTGTCTGGGAATGCATCATTCCAGTATAATTTATATCATTTCTTCAACTTATTTGCATTTATTTGCTGATATTATATTGCACAAAATCTCACATCATGTGACACTTACATTGCTTTTATTTAGTTATTTTACATTACTTCAATTTATCGCATTTTAGATTTAATATATAAATAATATTAAAATAAAATTTATTATTATTCAAGCTTTATTATTTTTGTAATATATACTAATTTCAAAAGAGGTCTAATTGAGATGAAATAAATATTATTAGATACATCTTGTTGGGCTTTTATAATATTGAACATTTTTTTTATAGTTTGAAATATTTTATTTTCAAATGTTTTGGTGAACATTTTGCGAAATTTTGATGCTTACTAGTTTTTATTATAAAAAATATTACATTTGCTCAAGTATAAATATTGGAGTATAGCTTGCCCACAAAAATGCTATTTCTTAAATGTTTTGGTTTTATTTGTTTATATTATTATGTATAGTAAATCTTCTCTCATGTGAACTTTCGGTGGCTTTTGTTTAGTTATATAACATTATTTAAGTATGCTACTTTTAAGAAATCACAAAAAATTAAAATAAGGCCCATTTGATATGAAAAAAATATTGTTGGACTAATCGTGATAAGCTCTGTACATTTAAAACTTCTTTTTTATATTTTAAAATACTTTTCTATGGTTTTACCCACTTAATGAGCCATTTTGATTCACAAAAAATTTGATGATTAAGAATGTCACACTTGATATCCTTATTGTCTTAGAATGCAAGCTTCCATTATTATTTATCTCATTTGTTCAAAATTTTCTTTTTTATTTTTTGGTATTCTTATGTAATTCTATGTCTTCTCTTTGTGATTTTTTTCGATTGATTTGATTTGGTCATATTACATTGTTTCATTTTATCTCTTTTTAGCTTCAATATATATTAAGAATATTTTTAAATAATTATTTATTGTTATTTATATTTAAATATTTTTTTATTTCACAATAACTCCAATCATTCTCTTATTGAGATGAAAGAAATACCACTAGACCAATCTTGACAAGCTGTATTCAAGTCGATAAAAAATATTGCATTTTTAAATATTTTATTTTGTTGGGCTTTAGTACAATTTTTGGGACTTTTTGATTTGTACCACATTTGAATTGCTCTATTCAATATAGCAAATTAGATTGTAATTTTCACATACAATATCTCATATTTTCATAAAGTTTTTTTATTTGGATTGGTTATATTAAAATGCTTCATTGTATCATATTTTAGACTTAATGTTTATTGTTTTAATATTGAAATAATATTTTATCATTTTTTATCATCTCTGTGAAATATTCATTTTTAACATTACAAATGTTTTTTTTGTCAAAGGTAATAGCACATTCTAATGAAATTTTAATTTATACCTCATTTGATAATTGAGAGTGTTGCACTCAATTTCCTTAGTATCTTAGAATGTAACATTTTATACATTTTTAATCATTTTCTTTAATTTGATGTTACAATGAAACTCTAATTCTCATCTCGTTTCACCTATATATCACTTTAATTTGGTTATGTTACATAGCTTTAATTTATTTTGTGTTAGTTTAATATATTTTTATTTAATATTAAAAAAATTTCTAATAATTTAAAATTCGATCTAATCAAGATGAAGTAAACATTATTTGTTCCATCTAGATGAGCTATAATCCAATAAAATGGTTGTTTTAATATTTTTAATTTTTTTTTGTTTAGCACATTTTACAACATATTTTGATTTGTATTTTATTTGATGTTCGATGTTCTTACACTCAATCTCTGTAGTATCATGGAATGCATCTTTATTATATAATTTATCTTATTTCTATTATTTTCTAGTTTTTGCTTGGTTATGTTAACATTTACCTTTAAATCTTCTCTCATGTGACCTTCTTATTACTTTTACATGGTCATATTATGTTGCATTAATTTATCTCAATTGAAATTTAATAAATATTTACTTAGTATTAAAATGATAACTTTTTAGTATCTATGTTTATTTTGTTGGCAATTCATAGTAATTGCAAACGAGGTTTGATGGAGATGAAATAAATGTCATTTGATTCATTAAACAAACTTTATCTTACTCTATTGTTTTCTTATATTTCTAATTATTATATTTTACTAGTAATTTTGGCATGTTTTATAAGGTATTTTTATTTGTTCTTGATTTTATGATCGATGATGATACATTTAATCCTTTAAGTATCTTATAATGCAACTTTCCTAAATAATTTGCCTCTTTCATTCAAATTATTTGATTTGATTTGCTTATATTGCTATGTGACTCAAAACCTTTTCTCATGTGACCTTTATATTACATTGATTTGGTTACATCACTTTTTTTTAATTTATCTTAATTAAATTTTAATATATATATTTTCTTAATATTAAAATAATAATTTCTTTTTATTCAAGCTAATTTACTTTGATTTTCATCATATTCTAAATGAGATCCAATCAAGATAAAATAAATAATATAGACTCATCTTGATGAGCTTTTTCAAAACAAATATTTTTAATATTATTAAATATTTTTTTTTTCGTGGGCTTTGGAATAGTTTCTAAGGCATTTTAATTTCAACTTGAATTAATCATCGATGTTGTTACCCTTTGAAGCAAAAGGGGTGCTTGTAAACCCATAAGTGGAACATTAAACTATGTGTTTTAAAATTGTTTTTCTAATTTTTAATGGTAATTTGTTTTCAAAAACTCTTAATAGAAATAGTTACATGTCATGGAAATCTTGTTTTTTTATATTTATATTAATTTTTTAATTTTTATTATTAAAATAAATGAAAATAAAAATTAAAAGTTTACACCAAATTTCTTTATTAGTTTGTTTCAAACAAGAACCAATATCTACAGCCAATTGAGGTCAGGAAAAGCTCCACTATTAAAAGACTTATGCTTTAAAGTTTTTGTTGCAATTTAACTTAAACCTACTTAAGAATTTTTTATGATTCACCTTTAACATAGTTGGCTTTTTTCTTTATAGTTCACCACCAACCTTCTAGCTTTTGTTGGTTAAACTATAACAATGGCTTTTGTAGGCTCAACACAAGTTCAAGCTTTCACAAAAGTCGAACTTCTGAACCCAAAGAAAAAATAAAAATATAAAAAGAAATAAATTTCTCACAAAAGCATAATAATTTTCTAATTCTTGTTGATGAATAGATGAAGGCACAAAAGGTTCAAAATCATGAAGAAAAGTGAGAAAATGGAAGCTTAGAATATTGAGGTTTCTTTGAAAGAATTTGAAATTTTATTTTATACTAAGCCATTGGAGTAGCTAGAAGATTATTAGGTAGTAGAATATGATGTAGCCCTTCTTTGAGATCCAAAAAAGTTTTTCATGTTCATTAGTTATTTAATTCATAATGGTTACTTATTTATAGAAACAATTTTATTATAACTTTTAAAAAGCTAAGTAAGCTCTATTTCAAAAGCTATTATGAAAAAGCTTAAAAAGCCTTTGTAAATAGCTAAAATTTTTTTTCGAAAATTGCACTGCAATATCTCAAATAATGGCTTGGGAAATAACCATTATGAGGGATTAATTAGCATTTTTAGATGCAATCAGAATGGTTTTGGATCATTGGGCCACAAATTCTTTAAACAAAAGAATTCTAGATGGTTAGATTAGATTCGATTCATTAAATTCATCAATGAAAAAGATAAGAATCACCTTAGTCATTATAACCAAATGTGGAGAGATCTAGATCATCCAATTAAAACTTAACACTATTTACAAAATAAGAGACAATCATGATTGTTGGATTAAGTTAGATGTGAACATGGTCATCCATTTGAAGCTTCGAAGAAGGATTTATAGGCATGTGAGATTTTTGCTTTTTGATTAATGCTAAGATGGTGAATATTTATATAAGTTTAGGCAGTGTGGTCATGGAGGAATTTAATCCAACATGGTGTAATAGTTAAAGGTTTTTCTAATTATAGTCATTCTACCACATAATATACTAATAAGTTTATTCATGATTAAGGGTTATTCTTAATAAAGTTTAGCCTGACTCAATCCTTTATTGGCCATACCTTAACTGGTTTAGGATTGTAGTGTAGGAAACATCGATCTCAACTTGGTCTAACATACATTATCTCTTAACCCAATGCTTGCAAGATCCTACTTGAGTTTTCCTAGCCAGAGAACTTACCTAAGCACCACATGCTTGGTGTGATGTAAGGATATATATTTTTTGAATTATGAATTTTTTTAGAATAATATTTTCTAATTTGACTAAAGTTTCATAACTAACTTAAGCATAAAATTTGGCAGAGTTGCACAAAAAGAATTCATCCAAAGTAAGATTAAGTCGTTAAAAATAGATTTTGTATGTTTCAAATATGTGGAAAATATTAAACATGTTTCAATACTTAAGTAGGATTTCAAAAGATTAACTATTGAGAAAATGATTCAAATGTTTCAAAATTTAAGGATATCTAAAGTTGGAGTTGGAAACATTTGAGAAGAGAAATGTGCCCTATGAGTAACATTGAACAAGCTAACATTTTAATTCATAAAAAGAGAAAAACCTCTTAATCATTAATGTGCATGTCTTCAATTTTCGTAGCATACAAAATACTCTAAGGTACTTTAAAGAACATTAATTCACCATCTTCAAAAGTGCACGTCTTGTTGTTTACAAGTAAACCTATTTCATAGTAAATAAGTCAATTAGAACCAGATATAAACACTCTTAAGTTACTTTAAAGTACATTAAATCTCCACCTCTACCTTTTCATGATGGCAAGACATAAATGTCTAATTGATAGTACAATAAGGAAAAACATGTATTTTAGAAATGGTATGAGATAATAAATATAAAAAAGATATGCTTCCTAATACTTTTTGACTAAAAAGTTTATCTAAACTATGATCATTCTTCCTTATTGTCATCATCAAAAGAGGGGTATAATTTATAAAACTTTTTTTATATTATTGAAAGGCTTCTATAAATATATTTTCCAAATATCACTTTCTTGGTACGCATTCTTATAATGTTGCATTTGAATATATACCCTAAAGTGTAAACTTAGTCTTGTCTCTAATAGCCACTTGATTTTCTTATACTTTATTCTTGATTTTCTTATACTTTATTCTTTCAAATTGTTAATTCATTACATGAACCTACACCTTAAAGGGCATATTAAAAAAATAATAGCTTTATCAAAGATGCAAATGCACTTAGTCAATTTTTTCATAAAAAATCTTTTATCTACTTGAATTAAATATCATTTATTTGATTTCTGTAGTATTTTATACTATTAAACCCAAGGTAGTTGTCTAATTTAATTTCTTCATTTTTAATACTAGGTTCATGAATGACTCCAACTAACCATTAAATTTTTCTAGTAACTATTTTTAATTGTCTCATCAAACACAACATCTATGTTTCATCTCTCCAACTCACAAATCAAACGAACAAAACTATTGATTATCTATTTTCCTCTCAAAATAAAATAACTAATATAAATAAAGAAATGTCATGATCAATCTAAAATTTATATAACTTTTAAAACTTAAGTAAATAATCTCCAAAACTATAGTAATTATCATGTCATTTTTTGATCAATAAACAAAGTGTACTATTTTTTCTTTTCTTCTATGCAAACTTACAGGCTTCTATAAGTTGGACATATAAATTGATATGATATTATTTAATAATTATAATAATTTATTTTTAAAATTAATTACCATTATAATAAAATTATTTTATCTTTTTAATTCTATAATCAATTCAACAAAAGCTACATTTGCCTTATTTTATATTATTATGAAAGTTTACACAAATAAATTAAGAAAAATCAATGTTAATAAAAAATTTAGGTTTCTTTCCAGTTTTGTTTTCAAAATTATTAAGATAAAGTATCCCTAAATATCCACTATATCTTAAGTCATTTGAAGTCACTGCTATACATAACTTAATTTTTCTTTCCCTTTTATTTAATATTCAATTCTTAAGTCAACTATTATTTAACTATAAGCTTATAAATATCAACACATTTACATTTTTAGTAACAAATGATATGATCCTTCAATCATATTTCATCAAGGCATGTTAAGGACAAACTATGGTATTTACTTGCTCATAATTTTTTAATTCTTCATGCAATAATTACATATATTGAATAATAATTCTAAATTATTAATATTAATGAATATTAAGCAAGTTCAGAAAGAATCGATCTTCTATCATATGCTAAGTAAAATAAGGACTAGAAATATTTTGCAAGTGAGTCACACAAATTCATAAAGCGAGGCTTGTCTCCATAGCTCCTAAAATTTGAAGACACTCCAACAAAACTATTTATGCTTTAAAATTAGCAATCCAAACTATCTTTAGTTTGCTAGTAGTTGGGAGTGAATGTAGTAAGTTTGAAAATAAATTTTCAAAGTTTGTTCCATTAGGAATCCACTCATATCTATTATGCTTTATATTTATGGATTACCTAATTGAGAAATCAAACATAAGATATTCAAATTTCGAATTACAATTGCATAAAACATTAGATTTAACTTCATAAATTGATATATGGAATGAAGGAATAGATGATGTCTTGAACACATGGATACATGATTTTTTCAATCTATAATTATCATGCAAACATACAATATTTCATGTCACATGGTGGTAAGATGAAGTATGTTTAAGTACATGTGAAACATTCAAGTAGACATTACTCTTTTTTATGTGATTCAATAAAATGATAGATAAATTTACATATGAATAATCACAAGTAGATACATGAGAAAATAAACTAGCATACTTTGATTTTAGATCATGTATTATTTTTAAGTAAATCATGTCTTACTAATTTTTCATGAATCAAAGAATTTTCTTTTCTTAAATTATCATTCAATAATTTTGAAGCATCATTACATGTAATAAGATTGGATAATTCATTTTCATATTCTTTATTTGATGCTTTTAAATGTAAAATACTAAAAATATAGGTATTATTAGTTAAGAAAATATTTTACTTTTTAGTTGTATCACAATATTCATGTAATATGCTATTAAAGATTCATGTTTGACACAAAATTTTCTTATCATCATTTGACATCTTAATTAATTTTTATGCTTTATAACTAATTAACAAGAACAATTTGATATTTCATCAAAAGATTGAAAAGTAGGCTCATGTCTAGAACTAGAAGTATTGGATAGAAGTTTACCTCCATGATTCATCTCTAAATTGAGTTTGCTCTTCTTCCTCTTCATCTTGTCTTCTTTCTTTTTATTGTTAATCTCCATATTGTCATCATCATTATCTTGAGATTCATTCTCATGATATAACCTATCTAATCCCTACGTAATCTGAAAACAAGTTATAACTAAACACACCCTAAGACCAATTTATTGAATCAATGCACAAAACAAGTAATTCATTCCATTAGCATTTATTTGAATTAATATTCTTATTTATTACGTTTATCAGTTTTAATTATAAAAAATGAATAACGAGAACCCACAAATCATTACTTGTCTTTTAAGTAACATTTTAGAAGTATTTTTTCCAAACAAAAAAGCATACACCCTAAAATAATGGAGGATAACATGATGAAAGTCATTCATCTGAAGTTTTAGAAATATCACCTATGGGAGAAGTCATACTTAAACACCTAAATAAACTAATTATACTAACAAAATTAAGTGGTTTGTTAATAAAGTGATGTGGTGAGGTTGTAATTGATGTTAACAAAGAAACCAAATAAGTAAATAATTAGAATTAGTAAAACAATTAATTCGTACGCATAAATAATCAATTGTACAAGTTATTTTACTTTCTTATGTATGGAATTGACTCTTAAACCAATTGAAGTAATATGTGTCTGTGCATTCAGATTCAATAGAGGGAGGTGAATTATGCCATTTAAAGTAGTTATTTTAATTTTGGGATCATATTTTGTCTTAAAAAAATTTTTTAAAGAAAAAATTTATGTTTGTAAAAAAGCGTGAAGTATATATATATATATATATATATATATATATATATATATATATATATATATATATATATATATATTAATTTTGTTATAATTAAGAAAAATAAAAATTAAAGTTATAGAGCAAAAGCTTCAGGTTTTATGGGTAAAACAAGAACCTTTATCCACCGCAAAACCAGGTTAAGAAAGACTCCATTATTAAAAGAGTTAGAGCTTGAGGTCTTTCCTTATGATTCATCTCCAACTTATAATTTTTTCCTTATCTTTTACCTCTAACTTACTTGAGATTTTTTCTCATAGTTTGACTCGAACATACTAGCTTTTGTTTGTTTAATTATTATTTATGATTTTATGAGCTCAACCTAACTCATTTTTTTTGTGAGATTAAACTAAGCCCATGTTTTTAAAAAAGCATTATCACCTAGCCCAAATGAAAAAAAGTATATGAAAAGATAAATTTTGGATTAAAGTATAGAATTTTCCACATGCTCATTAATGAAAGGAATAAAGAGCTCATAATTATGAAGATAAGTAAGAAAATAAGAACCTAAATACTTTAGGATTACTTTGAAGAATTTTTAATTTTGAGTAGTAAATGAATGGTATACCAACAAATTGTTAGGCTAATAGTATATGATATAGCCATTTATAGAGATCTTAAAATCTTGTTTATATTCATTAGCCATTTTATTCATACTGATTATGTATGTATAGAATATGTTTCATTATAGCTATTAAAAATTTTGGCAAAACCTATCTCAAAAGTTGCTATTAATGTGCTTAAATTGTTTTTCAAATGTCTTAAAATATTATTTCAAAATGACCATGAAACAACATATATAAATGCGGGATAAACTAGAAGCAGTAGATGCAATTAGAGAGGTTCTAGATTGTTAGATCATGAACTACAAAAGCAAAAGAGTTTTGGCTGATTATATCAAGTAGAATTAGTTTTGGGTTATTTAATCAAGTTAGATTAGATTTGAATCATTTTATTCCTCAATTCTAAATACAATCATCACAATAGTAAGATTAAAATAGAGAGAGATCTAGATACTTTCATTCAAGCATAAACTATTTGAAAAATTAAAAATAATCATAAACACCTGATTAAGTTCAACATTATCGTAGTCATCTTATCGCAGCATTGCAGGAAGACTTATAGGTACTAGGATCTTAGCTGCCAGATAAATGAATGAATGCCTATAATTTAGGCATGGTTCAAACCATGTGACTATAGAGAACTTAGTCCCACATGGTGTAAGTAGCAAAGGATTTTCTCATTATAATGATTAAACTATGTGAACAATTCAAGCAAATACACTAGGTTGGCTCCCCCATTGTGTTCTCAAGAATTCTTTCCGTTGGTCCACTCATACGCTAATGGGATTATTATTGATTAAGGGTTTGACCTGTGCCATTCACATACTTATTTGAGTTTACCCTAGCTAATTCCTTTATTATTCATACCCTAATCAATTGAATATTGTAGTGTGGGAAACATCAGGCTCGACTTGATTTGGTTCCTACATCTCTTGACTTTAGGCTTGTGATTGCTCACTCAGGCTTTCTTAGTTGAGAGCTTTGCACTTGGACACAACATGCTTGGGATGTTGTAATGATTATTTTTTAAATTTTGAAATATTTATAGTATTATTTTTTTGGGTTAAACAAAGTTTCATAACTAACTTCAATAAGAAATTTAGTAATAAACTATACAAGGACCTTAATCAAGGAAAGGATTAAGTGATTGAAAGATGGATTCCTATATATTTCAACGTTAAGGAAAAGATTAAAAAAATTAATACTAAAGTGGTATTTGAGAATAATAAAGGATTAAAGAATTGAATCTTATGTTTTGAAAATCTAAGAATAGTTTAAGATTTGAGTAGAGAGATGTGTCTTATGATTAGTAATCTAAAAGCTAACATTCTTTTTAAAAATAAAGAGAAAAACCAATTTAATGATGATGTGTATGTCTTCAATTTTGAAACTTGTTAAATAGTCTAAGAATGTTTGAAGACCAGTAATTCATCACCTTCAAAAGTGCATGGCTTGTTGTTATCAAGTGAACATGTTTGAAACCAAATAAACTAATTAGGATGAAAAGTTAAACACTTAAGGTTCATCAAACATAAGATTGATCTAACACACTTGATTTAATTAGTGTCTTGGACAGTAAGATTTCTTGCATAATTTACCACTTTTATAGAAGTTTTTTTTATGCGGTTATATTACTATTTTGCATAAATCCCATCTCGTGTGATCTTGTATGTTGCTTTTATTTGATAAGATTACATTACTTTGATCTATCCCAATTAAGAACTAATATAAATTTACTTAGTATTTCATTATCAATTTATTTATATTTTTTTTATTTAATTTTTTAATTTGTAGTAATGTTAAGCTATGTTTGATGAGGACAAAACAAATTTTGTTGGATTCATCAAGGTGAGTTCTATCGATTTAAATATTCATTTCTACATACTAAGGTATATAATTTTTAAGTGTTTCATTATGTTTTACATGACATCTCATCTTGTACATGATTTGGTAATAATGGATGTTACTTGAATCTCTTTTGTATTTTGGAATGTAATTTTTTCATATAATTCATCTCATTTCATTAAATAGTTTTATTTGGTTTGGTTATATATATTATGAAACTCTGTTTCTACACCTTCACATTGATTTGATTTGGTTATATTACATTGCTTCAATTCATCTTTTCTGAACTTTAATATATATATATAAAATTAATATTGAAGTAATATTGTTTTATTATTTATTTCTATTTATTTTTATAATTCATTGTAATTTGAAAATAAGGTTCAATGGAGATGAAGAAATTGTCATTTGACTCATGTCAATAAGTTCTATCCAATTCTGATTTTCTTATATATTTCTAATTTTTTATTTCTAGCATTTTTGCAAGATTGAAAGCATATTTTAATTGATACATGACTTTACAATCAAGGATGCTTTACTTGATCTTCAAAGGGTCATAGAATGGAAATTGCTCTTAAAGATTATCTCAATTATTCAATTATCTTTTTATTTTGGTTATACTAAAATGTAACTCTAAATCCCTTCACTTCAAATATTTACATTGCTTCTATTTCATTATAATACATTACTTAAATTTGTCTTATTTTCAACTTTAATATATATTTTCTTAATATTAAAATATTATTATTTATATTTTTAAATATTTTATTTAATATGATTTTGTATGCTTTTAGAGGCATCTCAATTTGTATCTAATTTGATATTTGAGCAAGTTACACTTGATCAGCTTAGAATGTTGGAATGGAAATTTCTTACTTAAATTCTCATTTCAACAAATTTTTCATTTTCATTTGGTTACTTTACCATTTAACCATAAATCTCATCTTGTGTGGCCTTCACATCCTCTTAATTTGGACATATTATATCGCTTTAATTATTCACATTTTTGCTTTCATATAAGTCCTCTTACTCTTAAATTGTTTATTTTTTGTGATTATTCACTTTGGTAATTCACAGTAGTTACCAAAGAGGTTCTTTTGAGACAAAAGAAATGCCATTGGACTTTTTGGTTGAGTTCTATCAAACTAAATATCATTTTCAATTCTTTAAATATTTTTTTAGGAATTTGGCAAACTTTTTAAGTCATTACGATTAATATCTTATTCGACACTCAATGATGTTATACAAAATTACTATAGTATCTTTTGATGAAAATTTTACTTATTCTTTATCTCGTTTCCTAAAAATATTCACTTTGATTTATGAATATTACATTGAAACCATAATTTTTCTCTCATTTAACAATTACATATCCTTGAATTGGTTGAATTACATTGCTTTAATTTCCTTAAATCTTTGGCTTTGATTTAGTTATATTACTTTTAACTATTTTTTTCTAATATGACTATTAAGGAAATTATGCTTGATCTCTTCGGTATATTGGTTTCAAAATTTCTCGTATAATGTATCTCACTTTTATAAATATTTTGCTTTGATTTAACTATTTTAGAATGTAATTTGAAATTTTCTTTCCTGTGATCTTTATATTAGGGTGATCTAGTTTTATTATGTTGCCATAATTAATATAATTTTATTTCTGATACATATTCACTAAATTTTAAAATAAAAAGTTTTTATTATTTGTTTTTTCTTAGACTTATCTTGATGAGTTTTATAATAGTAAATACCTACATTAATAAATTAAAATATTTTATTTTCTAGGGTTTCAACATTTTTTTAAAAAATTTTTTATTCAAACCTTATTTGATGATCAAGAATTCTACACTCGATCTACTTATCCTCTTGGAATGCAATATTTCTTTAAATTTTAGTCACCGTTTATAAGACTTTTAATTTGTATACGTTTTAACAATTTAGATATTATACTCGATAACCTTAGTATCTTGGAATGCAACATTCCCTTTTCAATTTATCTCATTTATTGAAACTTTTCTTAGATTTTGTTATATTATTATATGACTCTAATTCTCCTTACATTTGACCATCACATAGGTTAAATTTTGTTATATTATAATGATTGAATTTTTCATTTTAACTTCAATATTTTTTTTATATTATTAAAATTAAATTTTATTATTATGTATAATTATTTATTTTGGTAATTTGAAATTCTTTTACTCTAGATCAGTTCAAGATAAACAAAATCATTTGACACTCTTCAATGGTATCTTTTAAAAAAATATTAGCTTATTTTTTTAAATATATTTTTTTAAGCATTTTCATATGCCTTACAATATTTTTTTTATGAATACCTAATTTGATGGTAATCCACAATATATTTCATCCCTTAGTATAATGGAAGGCTAGTTTCTTGTTTAATTTATCTCATTTCATATAGTTTTTTTCTTAGATTTATTTTTATTACTATGTAAATCTAAATCTCTTCCCTTTTGATCTTTATAACTACTTGATTTAGTTATATTACATTGCCTCAATTTCTCTCATTTAACATTTACAATATATTTACTTAATATTGAAATGCAAATTCATTATTATTTATGCTTATTTAATTTGGCGATACCCATTAATTCCTAATGATGTCCAACCAAGAAGGAAAAAATTCATTGATCTCATGTTCACAAGCAACACCGAATTAAATATTAAATTTTATATTTTCAAATACTATATTTTGAAAGGTTTTGGCATATTTTATGAAAAATTTCAATTCATATCTTATTTAACGAAGAATGATATTACACTCAATCTCTTTAATAACTAAGAATAAAAATTTCTAGTAAAATTTATTTTATTTTTGTCAAATTATTTGCATAGATTTTTATATATTACAATGGAACTCTTGTTCTTCACTCAATTGATCATTACATCACCTTGATTTTAGTATTTTAAGTTGATTTAATTTTTTTTAATTAAGTTTATTTAATTTTGCAATTTGTTATAATTTTAAACAAAGTGTGATTGAGATAAAATAAATGCTAATGTACTCATATGAAAGAGATCCATCCAATAAAATAAGACTTCTTATATTTTAAATGGTTTATTTATTAAGTTTTTGTTATGTTTAATGAGGCATTTTGATATGGAAGAATTCAACTTTTCTATGTAATTTATATTATTTTTACAATTTTTTTGTTTTAATTGGATGTAGTTTTTTTAAATATTATCTCTCCTCTCATGCCACCTTTATATCACTTGGATTCGGTTATAATATATTCCTTGAAATTATCTCATGAAAGGTTTAATATATATATTTTAATATTAAAATATAAATACATCATTATTAATGTTTAATTAATTTTTTATTTCACAATAATTCGAAGAATGGTCCATTAGAGAAAAAACAAATATTGTTGGGCTCATCTCAATGAGTATTATCATTTTAAATATAATTTTGTGTTTTTTAAAATTTTATTTTTTAATGTGTTGGAACTCTTTACAAGGCATTTTTGATTCATACCTTATTTGATGATCGAAGATGTTATAGTCCATCTTCTTAGTATCATAGAATGAAAATCTTCTATCATAATTTAACAATTTGTTTTAAATTTTTAGCTTTTTCTAAGTTAAAATACTTAACACAAAATCTCCTCTTGCATGACCTTCACATCTTTTTCATTTAGTTATATTACATTGCTTCAATTTATCTCATTCTAACTTTTTTATATGTATTTTTTTTATTAAAAGATAATATTTTTTGTACTTATTTGCTTTAGTAATTATCAGTTATGCCAAAAGTGGTTGGATTAAGATGAAATAAATGTAGTTGGAGTCACTTAAACATGCTGTAACAAAAAAAATATTTTTTTTTATATTTCTAAATGTTTTATTTTGTAATTTTTTTTAATTATTTATAAGATATTTCAATTCATAACATTTTTCACTATCAAGGATGTTGCACATAATCTCCTTATTATATAGGATTGCAACTTCCACATATAATTTTTGTAATTTTTTGAAATGTTTTGCATTGACATATTATGCTATAAGACTCTAATTATTTTGTGCTATAAGACTCTAATTGTTTTGCACTCAAAAATAACATTTTATATTTACCTAATTTTAAAAATAATAATTTATTTCCATTTATATTTATTTACGTTTTAAATTAGTAGTAGTTTGAAATAAAGTCCAATAAAGATAAAACAAATGTTGTTTGACTTATCTACATAATATTTTTTTGTTTAAATATTCATTTTTATATTTTAAATATTTATTTTCTAAGTTAAGGGCATATTTTGTTTAATATTGTCAATTGTTCTTAATTTGACTAATGGGAATGTTGAACTTAATCTCTTTAGTATCTTTTAACTATAGCTTTCCTAAATAATTAATGTCATTTTTAAAATTTTTTTTATTAATTTTGTTATATATTACTATAAAACTCTATTTCTTATCTTGTTTAACCATTACATTGCTTTAATTTGATTATATTATATTATCTCAGTTTCTCTTATTTGAGCTTTAATATATTAAAATAATAATTTTTGATTATTTATGTTTAATTAATTTTGTGATTCATAGTATTCCAAAAAAGCTCGAAATGATTTGAAGCAAACAGTGTTGAACACTTCTTGGCAAACTTTGTCTGATTAAGTATTCATTTCATTATTTAAATATTTTCTTTTGTAGCGTTTTGGCAAATTTTCAAATAGATGTCGATTTATATCTTATTTGATGATCAAGAATATTATAGTTGGTCTCGTTATTATCGAAAAGCAAATTTTCTTTATAATTAATCATATGTTTTCAAATTTTTTTGTCTTTGTTGGTTTTATTTCTATGTAACACTAAATCTCCTCTCTTGAAATCTTTGCATTGCTTTGATTTGATTAAAAATGTATTGCATCAATTCATGTCATTTCAACTTTGATATGTTATTACATAAATTTAAAAAAATTATAATTTATTATTTTTTATGGTTATTTAGTTTTTTAATTGATAGTAATTTTAATTGAGGTCGAATCGAGATGAATGAAATTTTCATTTAGTAGTCATAGGGAGCACTATTTGATTAATTATTTAGTTTTATAGTTCTAAATATTTTATTTTCTAGGGCTTTGATATTTTTATGAGATACTTTCATCCAAACCTTATTGACATTCGACACTATTATACGGAACCTCCTTAGATTTTGAATACTACTTTCCCATACTATTTATATCATTACAATTTTTCTCTTTGGTTTTTTAAATTACTATTTAAGTGGAAATCTTCCCAAATGTAACATTTAAATCACTTTGATTTGTTATGATACATTATTTCAATTTATCTTTTTTTTAGTTTTAATAATTTTTTATTAAGTATAAAATAAATAAATAAATATTTTTAAGTTTATTTATGCTAGTAAGTAATAGTAATTCTTAATTAGGCTTGATCGTTAAGAAAGAATTGTCATTAGACATGTGACAATGAGCACTACCCAATTTAATATTCACTTTTATATTTTAAAATATTTTATTTTGAAAGGTTTTGGCATGCTTTATAGCACTTTTCCATTTCCTCTAGGTTTAATGATTGTGTAGGTTATACTCGATTTCCTAAATATCATGAAATATATGTTTCTCGAGTAATTTATCATCTTTTTTTAAAGTTGTTTCTCTAATTTGGTTATATAACAACAAATCCCTAATTCCTCATACAAGCAGCCATTCCTTCACTTTGATTTGGTTACATTACATCACTATAATTTACCTTATTTAGGCTTTTAATATATATCCACTTAATATTTAAAAAAATTTAGTATAATTTATCTTATTTATTTATATAACTTGGAGTAATTCTAAGCATGGTCCAATCAAGACGAGACAAATCTCATTCGACTGGTGTCGATGAGCTCTATCTAATTAAAAATTTTTTTTAATATTTTTAAAAACTTTTATTTTTTGAAGTTTCACATGTTATATAACAAACTTAAATTCATACATGATTTGGCAATTGAGGACAATATTCTTTCATTTAAGCAAATTCGAATGAATCCATCCCAAATAATTTATCTCATTTTTTTGAATTTCTTATTCTCATTTGAATATATTATGATGAAACTCTAATTCTCTTCTCATGTAGCCCTTTCATCACTTTAATTTGGTTATATTACTTTACTTTAGTTCATTCTATTTTAGCATTTTCATGCATTTACATAATATGAAAACAGTAATTTATTGATATTTATAAAAAAATTAAATTAAAAGAAAGGAAAAAATTGGATAAACTTTATTGGAATATTGCATTCTAAGATTTTGTGCATATCAGTGTAACATTCTTAATCGATTTATCTTGTTTGAACTAAAATTTCTTAAAAGATGCACTAAAATCTTAAGAATAAAATATCTAAAAAATAAAAATAAATATTTAATTTGATAGAGTTGATCAAAACAAGTCCAATAGGACTTGTCTTGGCTTGATAAGAAGTTGTTTGGAATTATGATTAATTACCAAAAATAAACAAGCATAATTATTAATTAAAATATAGTTTATTATTTTGTAAATATATATATATATATATATCAATGTTGAAATGATATAAATCAAAGTAATATAATATAAGGAAATAAAAGTAATATAGAAGTCACATAAGAGGAGAATTAGAGTTTCATTATATAATAAACAAATCTAAGAAAAAAATTTAAAAAATGAGATAAACTATATAAAAAATTAGTTTTAAAAGTTACTAAAAAGATAGAGTTTAACTGCCCCTAAAACCAAATCAAAGTAAAATAATTGAAAAAAGAGACTACTTCTATAGGAAAGTTTCTTTTCGAGATGTTAAGATCGACTATAACATCTTCGATCCTTGATTTATGTGCAAATAAAGATATCTTGTTAGATACATTAGAAGTTAAAAAGATATTTAAAAATATAAAAAACATTTTCAATTTGATTTAGCTCATCGATATGAGTGAAATGACATTTGTTTCATCTCGATTAAACCACGTTTAGAATAGCTACAAATTACCAAAGAAAATATATCTAAATAACAAAAAATTATGGTTGTAATATTTAAAAAATATACATGAAATCTAAAATGAGATAAATTAATGTAGCATAATATAACTAAATAAAAGCTATGGAGAGTTCACACAAGTAGAGATTTATTATTATCGTAATAATTTAACAAAAATGAAGCAAAAAATTGAAGTAATTAGATAACTTATATAATTAAGTTGCTCTTCATGCTATTAATGATGTTGAATGTAACATCTTGGACAATTAAATCATGTATGAATCAAAATACCTAGTAAAAATGAAGGAATCATAAAAAATAAAATAATTTTATACATACATATATATATATATATATTCTTTATATTTAATTGTAATGACTCAATTAGACTTTGTTTGGAATAATTATGAATTTCAAAAATAAATAATAATAAATAATAATAAATAATAATAAATAATAATAAAATATTATTTTAAAATTTAGTGGGTATTAACAAAATAGTTGATGCTAGATATTGTTTAAAGGAAAGTTGCATTCAAGCAAACTAAGTACGTTTGGTGTAGCACACATGATCACTAAATCCTGTATGAATCAAAATGACGTGTAAAGCATATGAAAACTCAAGCAAATTATATATTGAAAAATATAACTTAGTATTTAATTAGACAAGGCTCATGGAGTTTTAGTCCATCGATATTTCTCTTATCTTGATTAGATCACAAGTAAAATTACAGTGAATTACCAAATGTAAGGTAGCATTTATAATAGTTAAGTTTAATTTTTAATATTAGGGAAATTTATATTTAAGTTTAAATGAGAAATATCAAAATAATATAATATAGCAAAATCAAAGCGATTTATGGGTTACTTGATGGGAAATTTCGAGTTTCATAATAATATTACTAGTTAAAAGGAAAACAATTTGAAAGATGATCTAGATTGTTCGAGAAGATTGCATTGTAAGATACTAGGACTTAGAGAGTATCATCATTTGGTGCCAAATTAGGTTTGAGAAAAACTACCTCATAAAATTAGTAGAGAACCTAAAAAATAAATATTTAGAAATTTATAAATGAATATGTAATCCAATAATGTTTGTTTGATCTCTATTAGAGCACGTTTAGAATCACTGCAACTTATGACATTTAATGAGCCAAGATTATAAAAAGTTATTGTTTTAATATTAACTTCATATCTAATAAAGCTAAAATAAGGTAAATTCAAGCAAAGTGATATATGAAAATTAGAGCAATACAAAGGTTATAGTAGAGTGGATTTATTTTACTTAGCAAAATAAGCAAATCAAAGCATAAAAAATTGAAGAAATGACAAAAATAGCATTAAAAGGTGGCTTTTCAAGATAATAAAATGATTGAGGTCCACATGCTCAACTTTTAAATTATTTGTGAATCATAATTTCTCCTAAAGTATGCCAAAAACATAGCAAATTAAATATTTAAAAATATAAAAATGAATATTTAATTTGATAGAGCTAGCTATGGTAATTCCAACGATGTTAGCTTCGACTTAATGATATGAGCTTCAAAATTTCTATAAATTAGCAAATTAAATAAGCATAGATAGAAACAACCTATTATTTTAATATTAAGTATATATTAAACTGGAATTAAGATAAATGTAAGCAGCATAACATGATCAAATCAATGTAATGTAAGGGTCACATGAGATGAGATTTAGGATTACATAGTAATAAAACCAATTTAAAGAAAAAATATAAAGAAATGAGATAAATTATATGGAAAAATTATATTCAAAGATACTTTCGATATCATCAACAAAATCCTCAAACATTAAGAAGGAATTAAAAAGTGGTGTAAAATATGTAAAAAGTTTTGTAAATAAAATAATAAAAAATATAGAAATAAAAATTTAATTTAATAGATCTCATTGAGATTATTCCAATGAATTTTCTATCGTTTTCATTGGACCTCATTTGGAGTTTCTATGAATTACCAAATTTAAAAACATTAAAAATAATAAAGTGTTACTTTAATATAAAGAAAATAAATCTTTAAGTTGAAATAAGATAATTTAGGTAATGTAATTTAATAAAATAAAAGCAATTTAAAGGTCACATGTGAGAACTAGAGTTTGATATTAAATATCCTCGATCATTAAATCGTGTGCGAATCGAACTAACTTATAGGACATGCCAAAACCATATAAAATAAAATATTAAAATTTATAAAAAAACTTATATTTAATCGAAAGAATATAATAAAACAAAATCAAAGCAATATAAAGGTGACACGAAATGAGATATTACGCTACAAAGTATTATAACCAAATCTAAATGATAAATTTGAGAAAATGAGATAAATTGTGAAGGGCTGTTGAAGTATTCAAGCTAATGAGATCAAGTGTAACATTCTCAATCATAAAATCAAGTAATAAACAAAAGAACTAGTAAAGCTCAAAAAACCTATAGAAAATTAAACATTAAAATAAATAAAAATGACGATTTAATTGGGGAGGGCTTGTGGGGAAAAGTAAAACAATGTTTGTTTTTCCATGATCAGACCTCACTTGGAAGTACTTGGAATTACTTAAACAAAAAGGCTTAAATAATAACAAAAATTTATTTTAATATTAAGTAGAAGTAGATTAAGTAGATATGAGATAAATTGAATCAATCTAATGGAAGTAAACTAAAGCAATGTAAAACTCACAAGAGAGAAGGATTAGAGTTTCTTTGTAATTTAACCCAATAAAATAAATAAATTTAAAGAAGTGAGATGAAGTATATAAGAAATTTGATTTCAAAAAAATGAGTTGATCAGTGTCATATCTATGATTAACAAATCACGTATTAGTCAAAATATCTTGTAAAACATGAAAAAATAATGAAAACATCTCTAAAAAAGAAATTGCTATTTAAATAGGTGGAGGTCATCAAGATGAGCCTCATAACATCTCTTTCATCTATAATGTTCCTTCTTCCAAATTACTACGAATTGGAAAAATAAATTAAAATAAGTAATAATAAATTATTATTTTAAAATAAAAAAATAACATAATAATGTTTAAATATATTAAATTAAAGAAATCTAATATAACCTATTAAAATTTATATAAAGTCAAACAAGAGTAGAATTAGAGTTTCATAATGACAAAATCAAATGAAAGAAAATAATTTGAAGAAATGCGGTAAATAGTGAAGGAAAATTGTTTTCCAAGATAATAAGAAGATCGAGTCAAACATCTTTAGTTATCCAATTTGATATGAATCAAAATATCTTATAAAGTGCACCAAAATACTAACAAATAATTATTGAAAATTTAGAAATTTATATTTAATTTGAATGAGTTTGTCGATATAATTTTCACAAGATTTGTTAATCTTGATCAAACCACATTTAAAATTCTTACAAATTCCTAAAGTAAATAAGATTAAATAATACCACATTATTATTTCAATATAAATAATATAAATATTAAAGTATAAACTATAAAAATTGAAGAAATAATATAACAAAGCAAAATAAATGCAAATGTTATAAGAGAAGAGATATAAAGTTATAGAGTAATATAACAAATTTTAAGAAAAAAAGCCTTCAAGGAATATGATAAATTATATAACAAAAATTACATTCTTAGAAAATAATGAGATTAACTATAGCATCCTCAATTATCAAATCAAGTATGAATTGACATATCTCATAATATTTGCTAAAACCATTGAAAATAAAATATTTCTAAATATAAAATAGAATATTTATTTGGATAGAGTGCTTATAGATTAGTCCAATGATATTTGTATTTTCTAGATCAAATTTGTTTGGAATCACTTCAAATTATGAAAATTAGTTATCTTAAATAATAATAAATTATTATTTTAGCATTATTGAAACATATATTAAAGTTGAAATTAAAAAAATTGAAGCAATATAATATAACCAATTTAAAGTGATGTAGACCTTACGCATGAAGGGTATTAGAATTTCATAGTAGTATATCCAAATGAAACTAATAAATTGAAAAAATGAGATAAAATATATTGAATAGTACTTTTCCAAGGGAGATCAAGGGTAACATGCTCATTCATAAAATCAAGTATGAGACGAATTATCTCATTGTGCATATTAAAAATAACAAAAAATAAAAAATATAAAATGAATATATAATTAGATATACCTCTTCATTATTAGATTAATATATTTTTCTTTTAATTATCAGGCATGTTTTGGAATTTCTTGTAATCATCAAAGTAGATAAGAATGATTAATAAATAAATTATTATTTTAATATTATGAATATATATGTTATAGAAAAAATGACATATATTAGAAAGAAGTAATATATGGAAATGAAAATGATGCACGGTCACACGAGTGGAGACTAAAAGTTTTATAGTAGCATAGCCAAATAAAAGTAAAACATTTAAGAAAATTGAGATATATGCATGGGTAAGTAGTATTTTAAGATACTAAGGATATTGAGTGTTACATCTTATATAACCAAATCAAAGAGAAACATTTGAAGAAAAGAGATAAAATATTTAGAAAGGTCCTTCCTTATGACACTAAAGGAATGGAACATAACGTTTTATATTTTTTAATAAGGTTTGAACAAAAATATATCATGAAACATACCAAAACCCTAGGAAAAAAAATTAAAATATAAAAACTAATTTCTTACTTTGATGTAGCAAAATTAAAGATAGCTCAATGTTGTTTGTATTGTCTTGATCAGATGTAAATTAAAATAATCATTACTTATTATGTTAAATAAGCATAAATAGTAATGAATTTTTTATTTTAATATTAAAAAGATATATATTAAAGTCAAATGAGAAAACTTGATATAATGTAGTTTGACAAAATCAAAGAGAGGTATTGTTCACACAAGAGTAGCTTTGGAGTTACATAGTAACATAACAAAACAAAAGTAAAAGTTTTTAACAAATGAGTTAAATTATATAAGAAATTTACATTACAAGATATTAAACATACCAAGTTTAACATCCTCGATCATAAATAAATTGCAAATTGAAATGACTTGTAGAGCATGCAAAAACAATTTTAAATAAAATATTTTAACGAACAATATAAATGTACTTAATATTTAGTTGTATAGAGTTCATCAAGATGAGACAATGATGTTTGTTTCATGAAGATAAAACTAGGGTTGGAATAATTATAAATTACCAAATAAAATAAACATAAATAATAATAAAATATTATGTCAAAATCAAGTAGATTGAAAAAATCATTTTTGAAATCTTATAAATTATTTGGGAAAAACTAAAATCATGTGTAATTCCAAAACTTGTAAAGAATACCACAACTTAAGATAATAAAATATTTATAGATATAAAAATAATATTTTAATCAGATAGAGCACATTGAGACGAGTATATTGTCATTCTTTTAATCTTAATTAGATGTCATCTTGAATAACTATAAATTATTTAAGTGAATAAGCATAAATAACATAAATTATTATTTTAATATTATGTACAAATAAATTAAGCTTGAAATCATAAACTTGAAGTATTATAATATAAGCAACTCAAGTGATATAATGATTACAATGAGGAGAATTTGAGTTTCATAAAAATACATTAATATTGAAGAGAAATAATTGAAAAATGAGAGAAATTATAAACAATTGTTGCATTCTAAGTTAGACTTAGTGTCGCATGCTTGATCATAAAATTAGACAGAAGTCAAAATGCCAGGTAAAACATGCAAAAATCCTAAAAATAAGAAATTTACGGATAAAAAATTTTTAAATAAAATGATACTCATCAAGACAAGTCTGGTGTAATTTGTTTCATCACAATTTTTTTTGAAATTACAAAAAATTATCAATATAAAATAGCATAAGTTGAAGCAAATTATTATATTAATACTAGGTAATAATATATTGAAGTTGAATTCAGAATTATTGAAGAAATGAAAAATAACCAAAATAATGCATTGTATGGGTTAAATAGAAGTAGATTTATTGTTAGTTTGCAATATAAGAAAATAAAAGCAAAGCATTTGAAAAAATAACATAAATTGTATCAAAAAGTTGCATTCGGAGATGTTAAGAAAATTGAATGCAGTATACTCGACTGTTAAGTCCAGTATGAATCCAAATGTCCACTAAAGAATGCTAATAATGTAGAAAATAAAATTTTTGAAAATACATAAATGGATATTTAATTTGATAGAGTTGGTCAAGCCTATTATAATAATTTTTATTTCATCTCAATCTAACATCATTAAGAGCTACAATGAATTATTAAAGTAACCAAGAATAAAAAACAATAAATTTTTATTCAATGTTAGTTAAATATGTATTAAAGCTAAAATGGGATAAATTAAAGAAATGTAACAAAATTAAATGGAAGTGTTGTAACGATGACATGAGCGAATTAAAGTTTCATAATAATATAACCAAATCGAAGAAAAAAAATCAAATGTGATAAGTTAAAATATAGTGGAGTGTTATATTTAAAGGATTGAGGAGATCTAACATAGCAACATTGATTGTTACACATTATGTGTAACAAAAGAAAAAAACTTAAAGAAATAAGGTAAATTACACATAAAGGTTTGATTCAAAGATAATAATGAAATTATGCATAACATCCTCAAACATTAATGTAGGTACAAATTGTAAAATATGCTAAAACCATAGAAAATGTAATATTTATAATTTATAGAACAATATCTAAATAGATAGAGCTTATCTAAACAAGTTATATGACATTTATGTTTCTTGACCTAACATTTCTTGGAATTGCTCAAATTTAATAAAATAAAAAAAATATAAACAATATCAAACTATAATTTTAATATATGTTAATACACTAATTAAAGCTAAAATAAGATAAATTTGAGTATGATAACATAATCAAATTAAAAAAATACAAAAATCATATGTGAGGAAAATTTGAGTTTCATAATAAAATAACTAAATCAAAATGATACATTTACACAAATGAGAGATATTGTACAAAAAATAACATTCAAAATACTGAAGAGATCGAGTGTGACATGCTAATTCATAAAATCAAGAGTGATGAAAATGTCTTGTAAGACATGCGAAAAAGCATAACCAATTAAATAATAAAAAATATTGAAAATAAATTTTTTAGTAAGATAAATTTTATTGAAAGGAGTCCAGTGACATTTGTTTTTCTCAATTAGGTCTAGTTTGGAATTACTTTGAATCCCAAAAGTAAATAAGTATTAGTAATGTTAATTACTAATTTAATTGAGACTAAATATTAATTAAAATTAAAATGGGATAAATTAAAGAAAAATAACATTTCCAAATCTAAGAAAATGCATTAGTCACATAAGTGCATATTTAAAGCTTCATAGTAATAAATCAAATTCAAATAGAAATATTTCAAAAAATTAGAAAAATTATACTAGAAAGCTAAATTCCATGATACTAAAAAGATTGAGGATAATGTTATCGATCATCAAATCATGTAAAACAATATTTCACAAAATGTACCAAAACCCTAGAAAACCAAATATTTAAAAATATAGAAATTAATATCTAATTGAATAGAGCTCATCGATGTGTGTCCGACAATGTTTATTTAAATTCAAGCAATTGTAGTTTGGACTACTATGGAATGAAAAATTAAATACAATAAGTAATATAAATTATTATTTTACATTAATATAACTAAATCAAAATAAAAAATAAGAAGAATTGAGGTAAACTATAGAAGAAAGTTATTTTTCAAGATACTAAGGTTATTCATTATGCCATTCTTAATTGTTAAATTAAGTACAAATGAAAATGTCTTGTTAAGTGCACAAAAATAATTAAAAAATAAGATATTTAATATATATATATATATATCTACATATAAAATTTTTAAAAGTAGTTTTAAGCCTCTTTTATGTATTTTTGTAAAAAATAGAAGTTTTAGTACTTAGCTATTCATCATCATCTTGCAAAACCAAGCTTCAATTAGTATCAGGGGGAGATACCCTTCTTATGACAAGAAATTTTGCAAACGATCTAAGGCTCAAATTAACTTTTCAGTAAGTTTAGGTGAAGGTGGCTGTTCTTGTAGGCTACAACTCTTTTGTGGTGATTTTTACTCTATTGAAGGACCAAGGTATGTAGTTATTTAAAACACATTAATAGTGAAATATAACACGAAATACAAATTCCTTTTTTTCCCCTCTAATAAAGTCTCACAAGATATTTTCTAATGCAAAATGTAAGAAAATTATACTTTGAATTCTACTTAACATAATTGAATTATGAGTTTTAAAATAGCTTATAAAATTTGCAAGTTGATTTATGAAGGAACATTTGAGAAGAATGAAATATAAAAATACAAGAAAAAAGAAGTGCTTGAAAATAGTGTTGAATGAGTGAAAAGTGAGTATCAAAATTGGAATGGAAGATGACAATGAAGGACTCTTTTGCTTTACGATTAGACATGTAATAGAAGAGAGTATATCTTGAAGTAAGGAGAACAATTACTATGAAAATTAGGTTAAACAATTACCTTATGTTTGCAAAAGTTCTGAAAATTTTAATAAAAAACAAAAGAATTCAAAGTAAGAATACAATGAATATCTTATTCATTATTAAAAAAATTCAGAGAAAAGTTCGACATGTATTTTGAGAATATGGAAAGGCCCATGATTTAAAACAAAACATTAATAAGGATCCATCATTGGTTAAGGAATAGAGCGATTTTAAATGCTAATACTCGACATAATCATTTTTAAAAGGCAAATTAGTAAAGAAAATACATCACATGGATGTAAGAACGAAGCTAATATTTATTTAAAATTTCCAACTTTTGCACTCAGAGTGAATTAGCTAGTAAGATAGTTATACACAAATATGTTGCACCAAAAATAACTTGGGTTCTGATATCTAATATTTGGAATCAAGTATTATGTACTTAAACACTTATTAATAAATTTAAACAAAAAAAATTAATATGAACATAAATAAAGAATTAATAAGATTTGAGAAATGATATGTAAGATATTAAAATAAAATAAATAGAGAAATATGATGTAATTAAAGAAAATCTTAAAACTTTAAAACTATTTAGGATCATCATAAAGATAAACTTAAATGTGAAATTTTGATGTGTTATATAATTGATTTTTGTCATTAAGGTGGAAACTAATATGTGAATCCCATAAAAGGAGGATTTTTAAATAATTGTTTCTAATATGAATTGTTCTTATTTTTCAAATATGTTTTATAAAAATAATTTAACGTTAGTTGACAACTTGAATTTATAAATTTATTAATTTATAATTTATTTATTAACAAAAAATAAATATTAAAATTGAAATGGTGATAAAAAAGTTTTAGAAAGATCCGTTCGAATTAGAACCGACGTCTTCCGTTAATCGAGGTTGAGAAAAACTATACTTGTGAAAGAGTTATAACTTGAGATTTTTTATTACAATTCACCCCAAAGCTAGTTGAGTTTTTTTTCTTATGATTCACGTGCAACTTGCCAGCTTTTCAGGGATAGACTATAAGCTAGGCTTTCACGAGGTCAACCACAACTTCATTTTTTATTGGGATCAAATCAAACTTAGGCTTTCGTAAATACTTGGACACTTAACCCAAAAGAAAATTCAAATAGAACAATAAGGAAATTTTTGATAAAAACTAAAAAATTTTTGTATGCCTATTTATCAATATATAAATAACAAAAAAACTCAAAATTACAAAAAGAATTGAAAATATAAAAGCTTAGATGGCTTTGGCTTACCTAAAAAATTTTAAAATTTCAAATTGTAGTGCGTAGGCATTGCTAGTAGAAATTTATATTAGTAGAATATGATGCAACCTTTCCTTGAGATGTTAAAGCCTTATTCACATTCAATAGTCATTATATTTGTAAAAATTAGGTATTTATAGAACAAGTTTGCTCATAACCATAAACAAATCAAGCAAAAGTTGTTTGAAAAGTTGCTGGCAAACATCCTAAAATGCTTTACCAAATGGCTCAAAATTCTAAAATGACTACTTCATTGACATATATAATCACAAGTTATTTTGCCACATGTAAAATTAGCTCAAGGATGATCACAACCTTCCAATAAAACATTGTAAAGGTGGATTAGCTTTGAGCAGTTGGGTTAAGATGGATTTGATCTAGGCCATTCCATCAAGTCAGATGAGATGTGTATCGTTTGATTTATCAACAACAAAATTGACAATGATTTTAGTTAGAGGGTTCAAAATGGATTATTGAAAGCCACACGATTCAAGAATATAATTTTCACAAGAAAAGTTATCTAATGAAGTCAGATGAGTTCACAACCATTGGATGTTGAGCAAGGATCACTTGCTTGTCATGGATGATGTAGCTACTTAGTAATTAGCTAATCAAATTAAGTGTTGCATTAATTAAGATCACTATTTAAAAGGAGATGTGATCTCCTCCGTGTCATTGAAAAAATGAGCAATAGAATGGCAAAAAGCACTCTCAATTATAGAAGAATACAAGTAGCAAAGCATAGTCCCACATTGCGCAGTACGAAAATGATGTCTTCTTTATAAGCATTTGCATGACGCTATTTTGTGAGCCAAAATGGGGTCCGATCCCTAGTTGTGTGTACGCTAGTTAATCACCCGATTAACTTGTATGGTTACAGAATTACATGTCAATTTTGGGTCTTACGTAGCCCAATTAGATTGCAGACTGCATCAGAATGCGATAACCCAATTTTCTTCGAGTCACAGGTCCAAACACTTGCTAATGCCCACTTTAGCTTAAGCTCAAGCCAAGAGCTTTGTATTTTGGCATAAGTAAGATGTAGCTTAATGTTATTATTATTTTATTATGAAAAATTTTCAAAAAATATTTTTTATTTAATTAAGGTTTAACAATCAACATAATATAAAATTTGAAAAAAATATAAAAGTATGATTTAACAAAGAAAATAATTATTACAAATGACTGCATGGGCTTAAGCTCAGCTCGAGAACTTTGCATTCTCACACAACTAAGATGTAGCATAAATTTTTTTATTATTTAATTATTAAAAATTTAATAGAATAATCTTTTGATTTAATTAAGGTTTAACAATTAAAGCAATATAGAATTTGACTAAAATATATGAACATGATTTAACCAAAGAAAAAATTATTAAAAAGTAGAATCATATTTCTTAAATCAATGAAACATTTATCTAAGATTTAAAATACTAAAAACTTTGAGAAATTAAAAAATCAAATCCTATCCATTTGCTAAATATAGAAGATGCTAGAATAATTTGGATGCCAAAATATGATGTAAAGTTAATATGAAAAAAGTTTGTGCTAAAATCAACAAGCTAATATTTTATGTCATAGTAAAAAAAATTCTTATCAAAACTGATGTACATATATTTAGTTCTTGATGCATACTAAACACTTCAAGGTACTTTGAAGACTGCTAGTTCACCATTTTAAAAAATGCTTCACTTGTTCTTTACAGGTAAACCTATTTCATAGTAAATAAGGATGTTAGAATAAAATAGTAAATATTTAAAGGTTGATTCATCAAACAAAAGAGTAACCTAACAGTCGTAATAATTAATCTTTTTTAGAAATTTTTTAATTAATCATAATACAACATAATTTAAATAATTTTTCTTGGTAATTTCTACAGAAAATAAACTAAATTAATTTTAAGAGAATTATGTGAGTTGGACTATTAAATATAATGTAATTGGAGTAAAGTGGTTTTCTTAAAACAATAAACAACTCGAACAATTTCCTAAAAATTTCATAAAATTTTAGATTTATTAATAACTTAAAAAATTTAGATTAAGTCACTTTAAGTAGTAACAAAAAGTAAAAAAGAACAAGAATTGAAATAATTTCAAAAAAATAATCATAAATTAAAGGATACATTAATCAAGCAATGAGATACATGTAAGAGCTGTTTATGTTTAACTATTTGTATATTCCTTTTATAAATAATTTATGTTTTTTTATCAATTTTATCAAAGATATTTTTATCATCGAAATAAAATGTTAATTGCACTTCTAACCTCTTCTCAGGTTATTGTTTTGTTGATAATAAACTTTATGTACTCTTAATAAATTGTTTAAGTCTAGTTTTAAATTTTAGATAGACAATGTTAGTATTAATGGGAAAACTTAATGAAGTGTAGCATAAGTGAAATCCTATGAAAACCATTTTAGTTAGAGTAACAGACTATCAAAAGATTCGTTTTATATTAAATTTTAGGTACTTTAATTTGACTTTGATTAAAATATTAGGCTTTATTGAAATATTTTTCAGAAGGCCCAAAAATTAAAGTTTATTAAAATTAATGTTCTAAAAAATATTTTATCTTAAAAAACTTAATTATTATTTTATATCCTAAATTCATTTTATTTTTTATTTTATCTTTGTATTTATTCGATAACTTTTTTGAATCTTATATTATAATTATAACAATTAATTTGAAAAAGTAATGCTAATTAAAATAATACTAATTATTAATTAAAGAACCAAAAGTCTTTACAACACCTAAAACATGTTGGCTATCATTAAGAGGTGTGTAATGCAAGTTCCAAAACTCATCGGTCAATTATGTTATTATGAACATAGTTTTTAAGGTCTTTGAATGGGTTAGTATTCTCGTGTCTACATATACAATTTCTAAATCATCACTAATAGCTAATAACATTTATAGCAAACTAGGGGCAGTCAACCCCAAATAAGTTGACATTGAGGAACTTGTAAGCTTTATATACAAAACATATTTTTCACTTTCATAGTATGGGACAAAAAGTTGTTTTTACATAGCATGCTTCCAAATTATGAGACTAACTAGAACCTTCTTATCATATAATTAAATGGTCATATGAACTTGGTCTCCTCCATCTTTTTATAAGGTCTAATAAATGTAGGCATCATATTAAGGTTGATTTAACAGTTTTGATCAAATTGTTTTTCTAAACATCCTCAACAAATCTCATTAATTCAACATGCAGTTTTTTAGAAAAAGTAGTCTCAGTTTGTTCTGATTGAGTGACTCATGTGCAACATCACTTTTAGCTATTTTATGCCTTTAGAATATTTTATTTAAATAATAATTTTTCAACTAAAAAAATATAGCCCATATACAATACAACAATGCTTATTTTTCTTACTCAATAAATTATTTTTAACTATTAGAAAAACTCGATAAATAAGAGAAATTTTGAACAAAATGGATTGATAGATGTTTATGCCATATGAGAATATTTTAAGCCTTTATTAGCCCATGAAAATTGTCACTATTATAGCTACTTTCTTTAGTCATCAAACCCTTAATCACAACTTTCTTCACAAGTTACCCAAGTTATTAATTTTTTGTAATCCTAATTGCTTTAATTAAAATAGTTGTGCCTCTTTAATCATTTCATTAATTGTAGGACATTGGTTGTGTTGATTTTAATTTTATGTCACCAAATGTTTTTCCTTTATTATCATTTTATTCTATTGCAAAGCTATCACAACTTGTTTCATTTATGAGCGTTTACCTTGTACGACTTTTTGCAAATGATTTTTTTAAAGTTTTTTCCTATATTGTGTCACAACTAGATATAGGTTTTTTAAGTAGAATCACCTAAATATCATTGTTGTACATTTCAAGTATTATTGATTTTCCTATTTCATGTTTTTTTATAAATTATTATTATTAAAAGAAAAAGTAACAATTTAAAATTAAATTTAAAATTTTTAAATGAATGCTTTAATATATTTTTTAATTAACTTAAGTGTGTTTTTAAAAGTGAGTATTTTAAAATATTAAATTTATTTTAAAAAGAAACTTTATTTTAAAATATTTTTGTTTTCTTTTCATAATAAATTTTAAAATAAATATCAAAAACTTTGTATAAATAAAAAATAATATGAAAATAATTTTTAGGTGATTTTGCTTAAAATGGAGCCATTTTCTACCCCTAACAAGATATAATAAAAACCAATATAACTAATATAACTCTTTTACCAAATGATAGGTATTTTAAAACTACAATAACAAAATAACAGAAATTGACTACTATAGCCTCACAACCTAACAAATTTGAAAAAACATAAAATAATTTAGTAACACAAAATAAAAATTAATGCAAACAAAAACTTATACTTAACAATGTTGAATGAGGTATAAGCATTTTAAAAGAATTAATTATAAAAAATTAAGAACATAATTAATTGGGAAGAAAGTAAAGACTACAAGTTTGATATGTGAAGGAAAAAGTATTAGGAATAATGATGAGCACTGAATACTAACGGCTTAAGTGTCATTACTTGAAAATGTTTCTTTAAATTTGTAAAAAATTCATCAATCAATTTTATTTCAAAATTAACTTATTTATAAACATTTTTATTATTACTATAAACACTTACCAAATCGATCAATTTATCTTTATGGAGAAATTATGAAAATCCTAATATCTTGTAAATGGCGAAAATAGCCATTACTAAAGAATCACTTGTTCTAAAGGCTTCTAGATCAATTGATCATGAAAAAACATGATCAGATGGCTTGGAATAAGTAAGCATTATGCGATCTTTGCACGTAAATTTGTTTCACAATAAATAAGCATGTTAGAATAAATTACTAAACATTTTAAGCTTGATTCATCAAATAGAAGAGTAACCCAACAATCACAATATTTAACCTTTTTTTTTACAAATTTTGAATCAACCATAATACAGTATACCTTAAATAATTTGTTTTAGTATTTTCTACAAAATAATAAACTAAATTAATTTGAAAAGAGTTATGTGAGCTCAACTATTCAATAATGTGTAATTGGAGTAAAATTGTTTTCTTAAAACAATAAACTACTTCAATAATTTTTTAAAAAGTTCATAAAATTTTAGTGTTATTAACAATTTACAAAATTTAGGTTAAGACCCTTTAAGCAATAACAAAAAGTAAAAGATAATAGAAATAGAGATAATTTGATTAAAATAATCATAAATTAAGGGAGAGCCTTACTCAAGTAATGACATACATGTAAGGGGTGTTTATCATTAACTATTTTTATATTCCTTTTATAAATAATTTTGTTTTCATCAATTTTAGTAAAGATTTTATTATCATCAAAATAGAAAGATTATTGTGCTATTGACGTCTTGCAACATTGTTTTGTTTTTTGATAATAAACTCTAAGTACTTTTAATAATTTTTTTAAGTTAAGTTTTAAATTTTAGATAGACAATGTTTGTAGTAATAGAAAAGCTTTAAGAAGTGTAGCATAAGGAAAACCATTTGAGTTGGAGTAACAAACTATCAAAAGATACAGTTTATATTCAATTTAGGTACTTTAATTTTACTTTGATTAAAATGTTAAGCTTAATTGAAATATGTATCACAAGGCACAAAAATTATATTTTATTAAAAAAAATATTCTAAAAAACATTTGGTACTAAAAAACTTAATTCTTCTTACTTTGTTATTTTGAATTTATTTTATTTTTTTAATATATCTTACAATTTATTCAATGACTTTTGGAAAATGTACATTATATTTATAATAATTAAATTAAAAAAGGAAATTCTAATTAAAACAATACTGATTATTAATAAAAGAACCAAAAGTCATTACAACACCTAAAACATGCTGGCTATCGTTAAGAGGTATTGAATGCATGTCCCAATACTCGTCGGTCAATTATGATACCAAGTACAATTATGAACATAGTTTTTAGGGTCTTAGAATGTGTTAATACTCTCATATCCATATATAAAATTTTTAAATCATCACTAACTACTCAAATAATGACATTTTGGGCAAGCAGTCAACCTCAAATAAGTTGACATTGAGGAACATGTAAGATTTATATACAAAACAACTTAATTCATTTCATAATATGGGACTAAAACAATGCCTTGTTTTTACATAGCAAGCTTCAAAATTACGAGACTAACTAGAACCTTCTAATCTCACAATTTCATGAGCAAACGACTTTAACCTCCTCCATCTCTTTATAAAGCCTAATAGAACTAGGCATCATACCAAGACAGATTTAAGTGTTTTGATCAAATTCTATTTCTAAACATCCTTCTCAAATCTCATTCATCCAACATGCAATTTTTCTAAACAAATTGACTCAGTTTGTTCTAATAGAGTGATTCATTTGCAACATCTCTTTTAGCTTTTTTTAAGCCTGTAGATTATTTTATTTAAATAATAATTTTTCAACTAAAAAAGTAAAAACAATATAGGATAAAATAATGCTTATTTTTATTATTTAATAAATGCTTTTAACTATTAGAAAAAGTCTATAAATAAGACAAATTTTGAAGAACATGGATTGATGAATCTTTATGCAATGTGAAGAAACTTTTTAATTCGTTATTAGCCCATGATAATTGTCACTATTGTAGCTGCATCCATTAGTCGCCAGACTCTTAATTACAGCTTTCTTCACAAGTTAGCTAAGTTATTAATTTTCTCTATTCCTAAATGATTTAATTAAGATAGTTGTGCCTCTTAAATCATTTCGTTAACCATAGGACTTTAGTTGTATTGACTTTAATTTTTTGTCACCAAATTATTTTCCACTATTGTCATTTTATTTTATTGCAAAGCTATCATAACTTGTTTCTTGAATGTTGTTTTAGCCAATAAAACTTTTGCAAATAGTTTTTATAAAGTTTTTTCCTATTTTCGTCAGGACTAGATGTAGGTTTTTTAAGTAGAATAACCTAAATATTTTTATTGTATATTTTAGTACTTATTGATTTTTCTTTTTCATGTTTTTTCTAAATTTTTATTATTAAAAGAAAAAGTATATATTTAAATGTTTTAAAAATAATTTTAAGAAATTTGTTTAAGAAATTTTTTGAGAACTTAAATTTTTATCTTAAAAATTCATCTGCTCTTACTGATTTAAACTTCATCATATGTCATTATGAAGTATTATTTTATAAGGGAAGGGGAATGGTTTGGAATAAAAATTAGTTTCTCTTAGAGAATATTTAGAAGAATGCCTTAATATATTTTCCAATAAAAATATGTGTGTCTTCAACATGTGTTTTAGGAAATATTAAATTTATTTAAAAATATGGTTATTTTCTTTTCATAATAAATTTTTAATAAAATATAAAAAAATTTGTATAAATAAAAAATGTTGGGAAAAAATCTTTTAGGTGATTCAACTTAAAATGAAGCCTTTATCTACCCCTATCAAGATGTAACAAAAACCAGTATAACTAATATAACTCTTTTTCCAAATGATAGGTATGTTAAAATCTTACAAAAACAAAAAAATAGAAGTTGACTACTAAAGCCTCACAACCTAACAAACTTGGAAAAAAATAAAATAATTTAGTAACAAAAAATAAAAATTAATACAAACAAAACCTTTATACTTAAAACTGTTGAATGTTTTATAAGAATTTTAAATGAATTAATTTTAAAAATTAAGAACTTCACTCATTTGTGATGAAAGAAAAGATTATGAGTTTAATATGCGAAGGAAAATGCATAAAGATGTGATGATGAGCACTTGGTGCTAATGGGCTAAATGGCATTACTTGAAAATGCTTTTTAAATTTTGTAAAAATTAATCAATAAATTTTCTTTTGTAATTCACTTATTTATAAACATTTTTATGATTATTTTAAACCCTAACCAAATTAAGCAATTAGTCAATATGGACAATAATTTTGAAAATCCAAATGTCTTGAAATAATGTCTAATGGGCTATTACACAAGAACCACTCAATCTAAAGGCTCCTAGATTGATCAATCATTTAAAAAACTTGATCAGATAGCTTGGACTAAATTGGCACTATTTGATGTCAACTAGTGGGGCAAAATACAATTACAAGATTTAGCGTTTATGTTAGGATAAAACACAAAGTCTTTTATTATGAAATTACATTATCAAACAAGGTATCTAACTAGGTGTTTTCAAAAGGCTAATTAGATTATGATCATTTGATAACATAATTGCATGATTAGATGATAGAATCACTCCAATAGGTTTCAATATAGTCCTATGAAAGGGTTTCACATTTCAGTCCCACAATACATGAATAACACATTGTTATTGTTTTATAAGAATTTTCTTATGCAACATAATAAGTGCATTATTTGGGTTCTGTAACCCTAAGGTTCTCTTTGAAGTTATGTATTGAACCAAAATTTTTTGATGAGTATTGGTGTTATTTTATCAACCTCATAAACCTAAACACTTATATTTTGAAGCTATGCTCTAACCAAGCACTTTCAACTATTATTAGTAATAGGTTCTTCTTTTTTGTTATTTTATTTATATTATTATTTTTAGTAATTAATTATTATTATTATAATACACTTTTTGATGTAAGTTATTGATATAAAAATCTAATGATAAAATGAAGAATAAAATAATCCTTTAAATAGTTGACTTCTAATTGAGATTTTAGAATCTTATTATTTTTCTAAAATGATTAATTTAAACAAAATTTAACTTTTGTGCCTTCAATGAGTGATTTTAACCAAGCTTAACACTCTAAGAAAAATAAAATTTTAATATCTAAAATTAGATTTAAAAAATTTCTCTTATTTATTTGTCATTCCATCCAAAATGATCATCAGAAAATTTCACCTTAGCTCTTCTTTCTTTTCAAAGTTCACTTGGAATAGAAGTATCATGCATCTAAAATTTAAAATTTATTTAAACAAACTTGTTAGTAATACTTAGGGTTTTTTATCAGTAAAAAATCATCACAATAAGGGGTCAACACACAATCTCTCTTCCTTGATGATAATAACACTTTTAAAAAAATTCATTAAAACATAAATTATTTATAAAAATAACATGCATAAGAAATAAAGATAAGCTCACCAACATGTACGAAATACAAGATTAATGTTGCCCCATAATTTATGCTCATTTTAATTTTTTAATTTATATTCTCCCCGTCTCAGTTATCACTCAACGAGTGTTAATCTATATTTAATAAATTGTTCACAAAGTTAAAATTTTTTAAATTATCAATCAACTAATATATTTCCTTCAGTCTACTATGTTCAAATTATACCTATATCTAATGATCTTGGACTTGCATAATTTCTTTCAAATAGATTTAATTATTTCTTTCAAACTATTGCAAAAATTTATTATTTGAGCTATCTTGTGTAATGGATGGCTTAAAATTTGTTACAATAGATAATGGTTATGAAAGATTAAGGTTTAAGAATAATCATAATTTCATCTAGAGCTTATTTGTTTGGATCATCTTTACTAAACCTTAAAGTTTTAGGATTTTCTTTAAGTTTATTTACTTATTTATTTATTTTATTTGAATTTTGTAAACTTTATTTTTAAAATTCTATTTGTACAATATATATATATATATATATATATATATGTATATGTATGTATGGATATATATATATATTATTTTAGTTAGAATAAATTGATAAAAAAATCAAATATGTGATGAAAGTTTATTGAGAAGTGTTTTAAATAAATCATTTATAATTAAAGAAAATTGAGAACTTAGCTTATTTGAGAAGAAATTAGGGATTATTAGTCTGGTGATTGAAGCATGTAACATAAGAAAATCTCAATGAGCATTGATAACTAAATGTTGAATATCATGGCTTTAAAAGTTTTCATTAGATTTTGTAAAAATTATATCAGTCTATCCTGTTCAAGAATTCTAAAATTTATAAATATTTTTAGTTACTGAAAACACTTACCAAATTAGCCAACTATTGATTATTATTTAAATTAAATAAATAAACCACATTTTTTAATTGATAAATTATAAAAATCCAAAAAACTAAAAGACTTGCTATATGTGAGCCACTCGATCAGAAGGCTCTTAGACCATTTGATTGTGAAAACTTCTCGATTGGATGGATAAGATTCAAATCACTATTTAGAAATGAGGATTTGATTTGATATGCTAAATCTAAATCATTATTTGACAGTTAGATTTAGCTCTTATGTGTAGATAAAACATGGACTAAGAGATCATAAATGCATGTGATTTGACAAAGCATCTAAATAGATGTTTTTAAAAGAGGGTGAGATTAGAATCATTTGATCACATAGTTGTGTGATTAGATAGCAAAAAACACTCCCACAATTTTCAATACAACCATGTGAGATGGATAAAGGTTTTTTAGTCTTACAATGAATAAATGATGGATTATTATGAGTTTGTTAAACCTTTCCTACGTTGCACATTTTGCATTTTTTTGTCTACCCCTTATTTTGCTCTAGAAGGAAGTTATTTTTTTATTCTTGACTTATGAATGAATCAAAATTGTTTGATAGGTTTGAGAGTTATTTTGTTTCCATGGTAAACATTGTTAGCTGTATTCAAGCACTTTGCTCTAATTGAGACTTTTGGTTCTATTTAGTAATATGTTTTTTATTGTTCTAATCATATTATTATTTTTTTAAAAATTAATTTTTATAATTAAAATACACTTTCTGGAACAAGTTTTTGAAATAGAATTTTCAAAGGTTGATAAGAGTAAAATGAGTATTTGATGGTAAAGATAAGATCAACATTTTAGATTCCAAATACTTTTTTATGATGATTAATAAAAATAAGCCTAAATTTTGGTACCTTGTATGAGTGGTTTCAATCAAGTTTAACATCTAATTAAAGTAAAATTAAAATAACTAAACTTAAAATTAAAATAAATCTCTTTGTTAAATTCAAACCATAACTCAACTTCTTTTTAGATTATCTTATGAGCACAAGCATTAGTTTTCTAAAATCTACACATTTTCTTTAACAAACTCATTAGTAATTCTTAGAATTTGTTATCATCAAACAAAGTACCATGAGCAGCAACATAATGCATAAAACGATCAAATACTCAATGAAATTATAATAAAACTTTTAAATAACATTTAATAGTGATAGTATCCTTTTTACAACACATTTGGACCATTCTATCCATTTATGGGACCATTTGTTTTCACTTGCTAATAATGTCTCATCTGCCTGAAGGCTTTACCATTTTGAAACTCCCCTTATGACTAGTGGAAGTGTTATTAAGAACATTAAATATCTTGTGTAACATACGTATAGACATGGATTGTACTAATTTTTTTAAAAAAATTAAATCCACCTTGAAGAGGTCACTAACCATTCTTCATCAAAAAAGCATCATATGATCAATTCATGAAACTTGTTCCTTTTACTTAAAGGCATTTTCACAATTATCTAATTTATCTCCCTCTTCCAAGCCTTTACAATAGTTTTTCATTTTAGTCCCAATTATAATATCTTTGTTATTAGTTGCTTTCCTCTAATAATTCTATTGAATAGTTACATAATTTTTATTTTATTAGATATCCATTGTGACCAAAACTTTATAAATACTACTATTTCTTACACATTTTATTACAAATGACTTCTGTAAGTTTTTTGACAAATTTTAAAAAAAAATACTCCAAGTGTTATTTGCACAAGTAAATAATTCTTATATTTCAAAAATCATTTGTCTCTTCTATTATTTTCCTTAAAAATTCACTTAGAATAAAATTAATATTATTTTTTGAATGTTTTGGAAAGTTTTTATGACATATCCATTTCAATTTGAAGAAGAAATATTATTAAGGGTTCATTTTCATTTGTTCTACCATATTTGATTTCTCATCTGCTATTAGATCTTTCAAATAATAATCTTTGTCATATTATTAAAAAATATACGTATGGAAACTTCTTTTAATTACATTCAAAATAACGTTTCAATACATTTACATTTACTCAAAAAATGTTAAAAATATCTTAAAGTCTATTTAATATTTTGGAACATTCTCTTCATATAAGAATTTAGTCACTCGAATTCAAAAAATATTGGGATGCCTCCAAACAAACTCTTCCTCTACTTGGCAAGTAGATAGTAGGTAGTATAACATATCCATTGTATATTCAACGTGGGATGCTCTCCTTTTTTTTCTTGAATTCCTACCTGATGAACCCCATTGGCCTTTCGTTATGAAATAATCAAGGATGCACCGTCATGCTACTTTGATCATGTTTATATATATAAGTTGTATTAGCATCAAATGCTATTAAAGAAAAAAGAAAAATTATAGTATATTCCCAGGCTAATGATAATGACAAAACTATCTTGTAAGG
The DNA here is from genome assembly GCA_023846275.1 of Vanilla planifolia. NCBI lineage: Eukaryota > Viridiplantae > Streptophyta > Magnoliopsida > Asparagales > Orchidaceae > Vanilla > Vanilla planifolia. The sequence goes on from JAIUJO010000087.1 coordinate 221,343, forward strand.
AATGCAACAATTTATTTCAACGATGCATAAGGACTTAAAATTCCTTGTCCTTAAGTAATCTCATTTTCCAAACACTATAATGCATTTTATTGGACTTACCTTTAACAATAAATGATTCTCTTCCCATCAATCCACTTTCTTTATTTTCTTATCAAAACTTCCATGGAGTAAACCTTTCTTTATTAATTCATGCTTTGATTAAGTGGTTGTTCTTAATAGTTTTTATAATCATATCTATATCAAGAACGACATTGTTAATTTGTTGTTATCAGTATAATTATACAAGTGCAATATATTATATAATACTATGTCAGATGTCATCTCTATGCTAGATTAACAATTACTATTCTAAGAAAATTAATTAGAAGTCAAGTACTTATCCTAACTACATTAGAAATATAATTTTCATAGACTAAACATATTCTTAATTGTTTTAAATATTCTCTTTCATTGACTTCTACATTTTCCTAGAATATAGTGTTCGACATTAGTTGCTTATAATATGCCTTACACAACCTCTTAAAAAACTATGATGTAAGCTTGGAATCCTTATGTAATTTATTAGTTTTTTCCATACCAAATAAGGTTTACCATTTTGTTAACATATATCTGACCTTTTTGTTTTTGCAATTAAAATGTTTCCTGAACAGGTAAAATATTATGTTTTATGGTAGAAAACCTCATTTTGAATTAACTTTAATTTAACATCTCTACCTAAAAATATTTTTCTTTTAATCATCCTCATGTCGCCAAGCTAGCTTGAGGCAATATCTTCTTGCTGTCGATATGCTACAATGACAAATGTAGTAAAGTTCATTCTTTTTGATGTGGATATAACATATAACATTAAAAATATTAACAAGTTTTGTCTTATTACTAAAACATTAGTTGCTACTTTTATATTCTGCATGGTGATGTAGTATCAAAAAATTGTAATGCCATAATAATTTAGCCATTTAAATAATCTCAATGTCTGAATAGATTTATAATCAAACCGATTATTAATAAAATATTATATGTACATTTCAATAGCATGAAACAAAAATACGAACACTTATGAATATTTTGATAGTATAGTTACATCAATAAGTAGATAGCAATTGGAGCTTAGAAACCAAGATCATGGAGGTTTTCTCTGCATAATATTCTTTAAATAGATAAATTCATAAGCAATCCAATAAGGAAACTTAGTTATAAAGGAATCAACTCATGTGGTGTTTGATGAAATTATGCATCGAAACAAAGTGGTAGATTTAAAAGGCATAAAAGAATTTGGAAAAGTAAAATTGGTAAACAAACAAAGATCCTAGAATGAAAAATTTTATTGATTTCTACTTAAGCATTATTTTAGTGGGAATGTTGATAGAACTTTGTTCATCAAGTGTTGTGTTGATTAACTTCTTCTAGTCCAACATTATTTAGACAACACCATATTTGATGGGCATGTAGGTGTAGGATCTGAGATGAACACAATCTGTGATGTTTCTTAATTTTTTTTATGCAAGTTAAGTAGAATGAGAAAGGTGTCCTTAATCATCAATAAAGTATATAAATGAGATGTTAAAACTAAAAAAATAAGGAAATAGTTGAATCAAAGGAATTAGCATATAATGAAAATCACCTTAGAGATGTAATTTTACATGACCTCTCTTTTGGAGTACAAAACAATACCTCTCTTTAAAAAGAAATTATGTATGGTGCATCTATTTGAAAATTTTTAGCTCAAAATACCATTGAAGCATTGAGGAAAGGATTTCTTTGCCATGCTACATGATTTTAACTTATTTGTTAGCGAGAATGTTTTAGAATTAATAGAAATTCTAAGTGACCACATTATTGTGATAAAAAGTTGTTACTCAAAAACTAAAAGTAAGTGATAGTGTGGTTACCATTCAAAATAAGGGAAAGATAGTGGCAAAGCAATATAATCGAGGATCACAAAACTTAGAAGGAATACTTGAAGCATTGATAAGGTTGAAGCAAACAATGTCATTTTTACGTTTTTCTTAAAATAAGTTATTTAAACTATACCGAATAGATGTTAAGAGAATCTTCTGAAACATTGTTATGTAGAAGAAAGTGTATGTAGTATAGTTTTGTTGCATTCAACAATTTCTTCATCAAAATCATGTGCATAAGGTAATGAAAGAATATATGAACTATAGTAAGAACAAAGATCTAGTTATGAACATACTTAGTAGATTTCTAATCAAACATTATTTTGGGATTGGAATGTAGATAGGACTTTGTTCATATTAATTATGCTAAACTAGTGCATTAATTAGTTCCAAAACTACCTTAACTTTATAATATCTAGAAAATGTTTTCTTGCACCACATTCAACTACATAATCATAAACTTAGATGGTAAGTCATCATAAAACAAAAGAGGGTATTTGTCTTATAAGCAATTCCCTATGATATTGTGATGTTATTGGCTTAATTAAGTAGCATACTAATTGATGATCTAGCTTTGCATGTAGATATGATATCTAAAACAACATCGGATGGACATTAATGTCAAATGAACAAGTCAATTCATTAAATATATGGATACAATATTGTGTAGAAAAATAATGGAAGGGATTTTGGCTTGGTCAAGAAGCTAAGTGTTTTTTGTTGTAAAACATGTGAGGAAAAATCAATAATAGGAGAGAGTTGAGTTTTGTGTTTAGTAATTTTTTTATTCCAATAGTTAGAAAAAAAAGTTTGAACTTAAAAATTTTTTTTTTATAAAACATATATGAAAAAAAATAAAATTACTCAGTAATAAAAAATATATAAAAGATTTTTAAGTGGTTCAATTAATACCTTTCCCTACATCCACCCAAAATGCCTGATCAGACTTCTACTAATCTCCCCCTTTTATCGAAGCTGGTAGGGTTATAACAAATATATATCAGTGCTCCAATGGGATACCAAAATCTGGGAACTTCAGGCCAAATGAAAAAATTTGAACCTTTATTATTTTTCCTTACAAAAATCTCTACACCTTTAATTTTTTAAACCAGAGTAGTGCAACTAACAAATGAAGAGATGTTATCAGGAAATATAAAAATTATTATGAAGGAAATTAGGAGAAATCAAGAACAATTAAAATTCATAGCTCTTATAATTATGTAGAAATGTATTCGTCACAGTTTATACTTCACTTGGACTTGTATGGAAATTTTTGTGTTCAATTCAATAGTTTTAAGATTTTGTAAATGATCCCTACTTATAATTAAAATAAAAAGTCTCCAAAGAAAACCACATGACTATTACAATCTATTTTTTAGAAAGCCAGCAGTAACAGACAAAGACGGTGGTGCAACTATCGTACAATTAAGCTAATGGAGTGGAAACCATCAGATCTACTTAAGTGATAAAGGGTCTGGATTTAATCACAATAAGATAGGGTTTAGAGAGCTGGATTCAAAAGTTGGATGGATAGTAATGATGATCAGATTACTATTCACACATGCAAAGAGACTATGAGCCATTCAATCAACTATTTTGGATAAACGGATAAATAATGTTAACTATTCATAAATATGAGGGTGATCTAGACTTCTTAATCGCAAAAATGCATGATCAGTTTGTACAGAAATCTGAAGTTTGGTAATTTCTTTTTGTCTAGCATTAAAAAATAATTGAATTATTTTGTGCTTATAATACATTGACCACATTACAATCAGCCTAATGGGTTGGATATCCCCAGGTTTTCTCAAGAAGTCATGACCCCAGTCATTAGTGGGCATGTGTGGATCAAAGTTGGCTCGATTTTCCTAAACATATTAAAGAGTCTGTAGTGTGTCATTTTGCCTAAGCCTATTCATAAGTAAACTACAAATTAACCAAGTGGCTGTAATAAAAACCTGACTTAATTGATACTTGGGCTATACTTGTTTTAGATTCGTTCAAGTTTCTAGCATGTGGGGGTCCCCAATGCCCATGCCTTATGGTGGTGCTACACACTATTGACTTAAGCCCTTTAGGGTTAATGGTTGAGAGAGCATTGAAAAAAGAAATATTATTATAATAATCATAAAAATTTATACATAAAACTTTTTGAATATTTATAAGATTTACAACTCAAATGCTTTCAAATAAAACATAACTTGAACCAAACTAAAATTTGCATAAGAGATGATAAACTTATTTGCCATATTTATGAAGAAATCAAAAGTTTAGCATGATAATCATAAAAATTTAGAAATGAAGTTGTTTTTCTTATTAGCCACTCTTTAAGGATCGTTTCCTGGGCTCCAAAGATAGTAGATTGAGCCATGAAATTGTATTTACTATTTATGTTATAGTTCTTACTCCAAAAAATCTAGGCTATCAAAACGCTCCATGAGATCTAACTTAAATAGTACTAAGCTTAATAAAGTATTACTAAATACTTAGTCTTGGTTTTGTGATCATCATATTAAATGGTATAACAATATCCTCCTCTAGGATTATAAAACTAAAGCTAAAAGAAAATATAACATTAACAAAAAATTAAATAATTTAAAATTCAACAATGTATTATATACCTTATATGGTAACCCATACTTCACTTGAATTCTAGCTCATGCACACCTTAAATTCTAATACTTTGTTCTATCCATTTTTGTAATAATTTAGAGGGGTTAATTACACCAAAGCTTAATCTAAGTTTATTAAATACTTTGATGGCCAATGGCTTAGTAAAATATCAACTCATTAGGCAGAACATAACACAAATGACAACTAATTTTTTTCTTTGTACAAGCTCTCTAATAAAGTTATATTTTAATTTTTTGTTTTGTTCTTTAGTGTTCAATGGGATATTTAGATAAATAAATTATACTTAAATTATCACAAAAAATTAAAATTCAATCAATTCTAAGCCATAATCTAAAAATTGTTGTTTCATCCTTAGAACTTTAGTTGCTAACGAAACTTTACCATTTTTTCTTACAAACTTTCCTACACTTTTTATTCTTTAAAAAAATGTGGTATTACTAATGAATGAAGTAGATGTTTCCAAGAAATGCAACAATTATTATAAATGAACGTCAAATAAATAGTGACTGACTGAAATCTATTGCTCTGGTAATTGTGTAAAAATTTGTTACTCATAGTTTGAACTTCATTTCAACTCATATGAAAATTTTCAAGCTGATTCAATTATTTTAATTGTTGTTAAATGATCCTTATTGATAATTGAAATAAAAAAACTTAAAAAATAACTCCATAATGTCCTGAATCTACTTTTTAGAGAGCCAATCGATACAGACAGAGAAGATGGTACAACTATCATTCGATTAAGCAAACGAAGTAGTAATCATCAAATGACCTTAAAATGATAAAGGGTCTAAATCTAATCATATTGAGATAGTATCTGAAGAATTGAATTTTTAAAGTTAGATGGATAATAACTATAATGAGATTGTTGGTCATGTAGGAGGGGAGACTCTCAATGATTAGATCAACTATTTTGGATGGACAACAAAAGAAAGTTATCTTTTTCACAAATGTGTGCATGTTATGCACTGTTCAATTGCAAAAATGAACATCGATGTAGATATATAAAGTATTTCATGCATATATTACATCAACTACATATTATAATTAGCCTATTGGTGTTGGCTACCTTTAGTGTTATTGAGATGTCATGCCCCCAGTTGCCAGCACACAAATATGGGTCTTATCTGAACTAATTTACATAAAAAAATTAACGAGTCTATCCAAACTCATTTCTCCTAACTTGGTTCACAAGTTATGCGCTAAAATGATTAACCTAGAGGCTGCAAAAGTAAAATGACTTGAATGATACTCGAGCTTAACACATCTTGGATTCCATGAGTTCTTGACCTATGGAGGTGCTGAAGGCCCATGTCATGAAGCAATATGAGCCACTTGACTTGAGCCCTTTTGCTTCAATAGTTAAGTTGTGGTTAAGAAAAAAAATAATTAAAACAATTTATGCATAAAAAATATTTGAAAATTTATAAGATTTTCAAAAACTAAAATACCTTCAAATGAAATACTACTTAAGCAAAATTTATAAATACATAAAAGATTGATAGTTTTATGCAGCACAATTACAAAAACAAATTAAGGTTTAGCTTGCTAACCATAAAGATATGAAAACAAAATTCATAGTAAAATAGCCACTGTAGAAATATCTTTGTCCTCGACTCCAAAGTCCACAGGTTTAGCCATCAAGTTATGTTCACTATTTATCTTACAGTCTTTATTACAACAAAATGTAGTCCTTACTAATCTTAATAAGGAAATAGTAAACACTTTGATTATAAAATTTGAAGTATTTGAAAGAAAAATTTATTATAAAACAAAAACTAGAAGTCATTGCAATAAGAAAATTATAAAGTGAAAAAATAGAAATCCAAAAAACTATTAAACAATTTAAAAAATTAAAAATAATCATAAATGTTTTCAAAAACATTATTGTTCCACTCAAGATTAACGTCAATATAAAGAAGGCCTAAAACATTCCTAATATGGTTTTACACATCGAAATTTAATTTCTTTGATTCTGGATAAAGGTGTTCTATTTAAAATATTCGTTAAATTTATACAGTGCATTTCAAAGTTGCACAATAATGTAATTTAAAAAACATCTTGTTATTGTTAATGAGATGTTTGTACCAATTTTTTTGCATGTGTACATCAATTATTAAGTATTATATACTTTTGATTTTATTAATTTTTTTATGAATAAACTATTATTTTTCAAACTTATCGAACTTTTCATATGGAGGATAATACCAATTTATTGCATGCATAAAATAATTGTTTAAGTAAAACATACTTTTGATTTCAACAATTTTATTATAACTAACTAATAATTTTTCAAACTTATTTAAAATTTCATATATAGGATAATTTTGATAACTAAGTTATAAATGATTTTTGACATATTAAGTATTCAATTATCATAATTATTTTTATATGTTTTATGTTTTAATTACAATAACAAGATATTTTTGTGCTTATGTTATTGTGCAACTTCGTAATGTATTTTGTAAATTTACCAATTATTTTAAGTATATTTTTACAATTAACACGTATTATTTACTTTTTTTCTTTTATATTTAAAGTCAGCAGGTTTGCTTTAGCAAAGCACTATTTAAATTATACTAGTTTTTAAATATTTCAATATTGTTAATATTGATTGCTTATTTATTATACTGTATTGATAGAAAAACTTATAGTTGGAGCATTATTCTTAATGCTTACCTCAATTATATACAAAATAATTATTTTTTATGATGTTTTCATACAATATAAATTCTATCAATACTTTGTACCAACAATTTATATTGTTCAATCATAATTTTTTTAAAAATATTTTTATTTTTTATTAAAATTGAAATATTATTTATTTTTTATTATAAAATTAAATTTAATATTTTAAATATCCAAAGACTTTTTTATAATTTAGTAAGAATTAATAAATTTTTATATGAAACATAAGAAATATTTAATGGAAATGAAAATATTACTTAAATAAAACTCCTAAAATATCATTAACATAATAAAACGATTCTATCATTTGATCTATTTACCATTTTTTATTATTTATTTTGCAAGATTGGCATGCTTGTGATTGTCCCAACATAATGGGATTTGATGAGTAAAGAGAAAAGATATATTGTTATACCAAAACATCTAAACTAATTGCATTTATAATAAAAATGATAAAAAAAATTACATAGTACTAAGAAAGCGAAATTTACCTTTAAATTTATCAAAATTTTGAATAGCAAAAGTTAAAAAATTCTCTAGGTTATTAAACATCTTTATGATTAAAATTATGTAACATATAAAACAATTGACAGTCATCACAAACATAAGAAATAACCAAAGTTAAAAAAAGGAAAAAGTGAAGGAAATGAGATAAATAAGAACACCAAAAAGGTAATATTACAAATATATTCATACAACATCGATAAAATGTCACAAGAAAACATGTTTTACCAAAAAAAAGGTGCAACAAATATATTTTTGGTATCGAAAAAGTTTTAAGAGTAGATGCCACAAAATATTAAAAAATAATGAAAATTCAGTGTAAACTTGGTCATAAAACATCTCACACACATTGTGGAAAACAAAAAAATGCAAAAATATAATTAGAAAATAGAAAAGCAAATATATAGTTATTAATAATAATTTAATACTATATTAGTTTAAAATATATATTAATATATAAAAGTATGAAAAATATTTTATTATAAAAAAGAAAATAGAACTAAAATGATAGAAGCAAAAGGTAGGATGGGAATTCATCAACTAGATTGAGATCTTGCCTCTATGCCATAGCGATAAAGAAAAAGTGGTTAAAGAGTAAAAGTAAAGGAAGCAAGGCCAACCTATGTGTCAAATGTTAACATCCATTTATTAAAACCTTTTCTTGTACATAAATGGTCATAAAATAATAAATTGTAAAATTGCAATCTTCTAAGAAGAATCCTTATACGATCATTATTAAAGCCCATAATATAACTTGCCCTACATCAATTAAATAAAACAAGAGGCTAAATCCTTTATATATTTATGCTATTAATGTATTCATTGAGTTCAAAATTTATTCTAAAAGTTTGACTAATCATTTTATCCAAAACAATTCATATGCATAAGCAAATAAACTTGATTGCTTCATTTTGTAGTTTAAATTAGGAAAAAAACTTTTTGAAAGTAATACAAATTGAAAGTGTTTTTCATTCAATGCCTTATTTAAAATAAGCTTAAGATAAATAAACTTAAAAAAAATGTTTCAAAAATGTAATGCATAAAAGATTAATTACTATAATGGGGAGCAAAATTAAGAATAAATTACTAAGATACTGATAGGTTTTTTTTAGATTTGACATAAATGGACAAATTTTTTAAAGTTCTTTGAATTTGTATTTGTGTTAATGAAAGTAAAAACTTCACTTTATTTTTTATCATTGATGAAATTTAAACATGAGTTATTAAAAAATAAGACAAATATTTTAAGTCATAGATATTATTTTATCAAAATGCAGAACACCAACTTAACACACTATGTTCTTCCAAGTATAATATAAATGTAGGCATATAAATCCATCACAACAAATATTATGTAATAAATTTCCATAGTTGATAGTGATTCAGTATGTTTGAGTGTCTTAAACATTAATGGATTTATCAAAATTCATTGAAATGATTATTAGAAGTGAAATAGGATTAATATTTGTAGATGTAGGCAACCATGGTAATTCTTAATAAATAATAATATTCTCATTAATAAAAATTTTAGCTTCCAAAAAACTCTTAATGTTAAACATAATACAATAAATGTGTAACATAAATCATTTTATGGTTTGAGCATATTAGAAATGCATGTAACTAAGACGTAATTATAGATGCTCTGTTTTAATACATTGAATGGAAGGGAATGTGCCATTCAAGTGTGATAAATTTTCATAAGATAACACTATGTTGGACATGAATTTTGTAATCATATTTGACAAACATGAATATAAATCTAATGTTCGCAAAATATACCTAATGTAAAAAAAGCAGACCATTAGTGTCTTAAGAATTACATGAAAATACGATAAAATTTCATTAATAAATTGTTTGAAAACTTGCTTTCAAAGTAGCATAGAAATAATTTAGAAAGAGGATTTCACTTTTGGTAAGCCATGTTTAATTTCAATTTATGTTGAAGTAGTTAGATGTAATTACTTTGCTAAGTCAGTGATTAGTTTTAGGGTAAAAAAGACAAGTCACTTTTTGACTATTTGTATCTGGTGAGCTACTTGGTCAATATGACGCATAATAATGTTGTTCTACATAAATGAGATAGCGAGGTCATGAGTGTGGTTGCTGAAGTACTATTACTCAAGAATTATTTGAAGAAAGTTGATATCAATGTTTTGACATCATTTATGTCATAAAAATGTAATGATTGAGAGCAATAATGAGGGTTGGAAAAATTGCTAAAAATGAGGAAAGTGCAACAAAGCATGATAATGCAACAAGTAATGGTTGTGGATCATGTTATTCATTTGAATAACATAAAACATGCTTTGATGAGAACAAAATTGATAGTGAAGGTACATATGATAGGAATCTTATAGATGGAATCTAATTTAGCTCAAATTCCATAAATGTGAAGAATAATAAAAAAAAGGTCAGGAAAGAAAGTTTACAATATGCCCTCCACTATTTTAGTTTATATGCAAACTCTAGCTCGACATCAACAATGACAATATTAAATGTCAAAATTAAAATTTTGTACTTTCACTGCATAATTTCTACTAAATGTCTTATAAAAAGAATCTTAATACTAAAAGAAAAATGATAACGATACTACAACATAAATAACAAATGTAAACATTAAAATATTTTTAAACATTTTAGTCTTGTGTATGACTTGTTATAGTATAATATAAACTTAAATTTTTAAATAACAAAAAAATGCTTATATGGGCCTTATCTAATCTTATATTGCATCTTATCTTGCACTAAAATTGTTCTTAGAAAGAAAATGTATAATAAAATATAACTCAATTTAAGACCAATACACGCATAGTGGTGTATAAAGAAAGAGAGCATGATAACTTATTTTTTATGATCAAGGAGAACCCATATACAAAAGTATATGGAAAAAAGCAAAGTTTGAATAGCAGCAGATGTAATAGAAGGCAAACCTTCTCCCTTCTTCATGAGACCGAGCATGAACAAAATTACCTTCATGACTAAGAAAACACACATCCAATATTAATCTCCATATTATACTTTAAAGCATTTTTAGGTTATAATATTAATCCATTGAATAGTACAACAATTTAATTTCCCCAATTCTCATAAATACAAATGAAGCTTTGTAGCTACTTAAATACATAGCTTCAAACTAGTCACATTGCCTCACTCAAAACAAAAAGGGACATTTCGTGGAGAAAAGGCCTATTCCATTTCAACCATAAGCCTTATTCAAGATGATTATATGGTGCAGACAAATATTACATGCTAACATTGTTCATTCACTTTTTAAGGACATACTTTTAAGTATTCCAAATGTTTAAATAGATTCACAAATATCTTTTTAAGTTACTAATTAGTCATCACTTTCATATTGAGAATTATTTTTTAATTAGTTTTTGTACCTGGTCTTTAACATTTTAAGTGTACCATTTTTTGAATAATTCTTCCTATGTCATGAAAAATTTAATTTTTTTTACAATGAGAATTTTGTTTAACATGTATTATCAAAATAAAATTTTCTAAGTATTTATTGTAAATAATATTTTATGTTATTGACATTTCTCTTTCCAATGATTTTAAAATTTTTTATGCTTATCACACATATATCACTACTAACTATATGCTGAAACTAAATACCTTTTAAAAGATTGTTTCTTTTCTTGTAATAACCTATTTATGGTACTTCTAATTATTAGATAACTCTTTGGTAATAAGAAACTTTGAACATGTTATATTCATAAGCACAAAAAAGTTGTATTTAACAAGTTATTGATATAGTTCTAAGGATCTTAGATTTTTCATTATCTAGTTGACATTATATATGTTTGCTTTCCTTTTATTTTTATTTGCACTAAAAAAATTTTACTTATTTATGAAAATTCTAAATTATTTTATAATAATTCCTTTTGGTTTTAATAATTAATATTTTTTCATGTGGATCACATAACACCCATGTTATTAGCCTTTTAAGCCTCATGACTCAAGTTTAAGTTTAGTTGATAGCAATATTATTAAAGTAAGCCACTAACAAGTTTGTCAAGTAGGCTGTATTACACTAAAGCTATGTGACTTATAGACAACAGTTTAGTGAATTAGAGATTAACTCATTATACTTAAAATGAGGTCCACATGAAGCTCAAATCAGGCAAATCAAAAAGTATAATTGATGAAAGAAGTGTTCTCAATGCGACTACTCAACAAAAGATCACGATCATTCATGGTACTATGACGAACTTTTAATATACAAAAGAAATGCAGATTAAAGTTAGAAAGAACCATGGAGGCTAGAAAGAAAGAAAGATCCTTTGCAATTTCCAAAAATCAAGAAAACTTTTGGGAAAACTTTGTGTGCATATTTTCAAAAATTTATCTTATATGATTCAATTTGCATGCATCATGTTTTTAAAAATATGTCAAAAGACATCATTTGAATGTTTTCACAAATCACTCATAAGATGTTTTTAAAATGTCTTAAAAATCCTACTAGTGTTATTGTAGGATGCATTTACTGAAGAAATTTTATTACACACACACAAAGATCGAAGGTACATCGAATAATTGTTAAGACAACATAAATCTAGGGTGCATCAAGCATATGTCTATGAACCATATGTAGAATATAGAAACCTTTGTTCAAATAATTCTGCAAACCTACACAACAAAACAATTGATAGTACACTGTTATATGTGTTGGAAGGTAGGATAAATGCACATAAACAAGACAATGCATATAGACACAATTCCAAACATAAAGTATATCTTGGTCACTAGAAATTATTAATCACTTGGTGAATATGATCATTTAGGTAATCAATAAATTTGCATAGCTAGTTGATGTTCTTATGTTAGTTCTAAGCCTATCTATGAAAGTTTAATGTTAAATTCAAAATTTGAAGGGAGTAAATTAATTCTAAGAGAAAATCTATTCTATAGTTTTTATAAGTAGAGTTGAATAAAAAATTTTGGAATTCGTTTTACATAACATTTCGTAATGCAACCAACTACTACTATTCCTTTAGTAAATTAATTTTGTAATATTTAACTATTTTAAAATGTTCACCAACATCCAAATCTTACGACTACTTATTCGAAGTTTAGTTGAAAGAGTAAAGTTCATTGTTCTACATAATTTGCTCATTAGCCTCATGCATCAACAAAGTTTGTAGGAATGTTTTTTTAGTTTTTCATATATTCTAGACATGACCCACATTTTATTGAATCTTATGTATTATTCTTTAAGCAAAGGGATTTGTATTTTAGAACCATAACTTGATTGGGTCTTGGCCACTAAAGTATCAATTTTTCTGAAGGATGAGTATAACCGACAAAGTTTCAAGAAAATTTGGCTTTGACATTGTAAGAGACCAACTTAGATTATGTTCCAACTAGAAAAAAAGAGGTTGTGAACTAGCACAACAAGAAAAACACTTAAGGTGAGGTTCTATGTTTACCTTCTGAAACAAACATGTGATGCCTTCTCAACTGGCTATGCAATGGTTTTCTAGGGTAGAAACTAAATACACTAAATACAATTGGTATTTTTTCATTACAATCAAAACTATTTTCTTGTTTTCACTTACCAAGAATGTGATTACTATTACTAGTACAAGTTGGATTATTTTTGACCAATAGCTATTATCATAAATAATCTACTAACTTTTAAAACTTGTAAAGTAAGTCCTTTAGATCATAAAGCACATTTTTTCTAAGTGCAATAGTATTTGAGGAACAATACAAAATAGTTTTGGTATGATTCTTAGTATGGTCGTCAGTTAACATTTTTTATGCCTAGAAACTGATCAAACATCTATTGACACTTTTGGCAAATTAATTATCCATTCTTTATTTGTAGAGTTAGGATATTGCTAAAAATTATATTATAGGTTCAAAGTTCATGCGAAAAAGGTGAAAAGGATCCAAAAAAGGGTCCATTTTATTCGATGCCTTTAATTGTTACCCACCATTGGCCAAACTAGAGTTAATTGCACACATGGACCATGTTTTCCTGGAACAAATCAATGAATAGGTCTTTAAAGTCTAATCTAGATCACAAGATTATATGATCTACAAACACATCGAGATTTGCACCATTGTGCTTACCTATGAGGACCAACTTAAAAGTAGCAAAATTTGTAAGACCCCAAAATGAAACTAGATCTACAAATGCTTTTCTTACTTGCCATCATACTTTGTTATGCACTTAACTAGATCTAATCCATGCCAGCAACGATGTCACATTGACACTCTATCTTCATCCATGACACATCAACTCAAATTTGAGCAAGATATCATTGACATTGCAATGATCTGATGACTAGATGCACAACACACGTACTTGAATTTGACCTACAACACATTTGATGGTGTGTTAATTCACTAATTTAAATCACAAAACCCCAAACAAATTGATTTCAATGACCCATATGAACGTGGCTAACAAAAAATAAAAATGCAACTTCTTATAAAGATAGTTTTACAACTATTTTGACCTTGGAAACTTTGGGCCAAAATAATAACTTTTTAGAAAGCTATTGTCAAATTAACTATAGTTTAGAAAATAGATTTTTTGAAACTAAAAAAGAAATATTTTGAAATTGATTTTTGGCAAGTGCTAATTACATCAATTTTATATTTTTTATTTCTTTTTTTTTTCTCAACATAAGGTTTTTATAAAATTGGGGCCATACCATTTCAAGGATATGATCCTTAAAATTCCACTTTTTTGCTATGCTTTATTGAGGTCTAGGGTTAACTATAATGTGGACTCCAACATGCTGAATCATCTACTCTTCAGCATTAGGAGGAAGCGTGCAAAGCATAACCAATGGGACATTGTACAAGTTTACCTATAACACCACTATTTTGTCTTCTTGTGGATGTTCCATAACGGTTCCTTTCACTTTGATGTTTCCTTAACATCATTGATTCACTTTTAGTATGCCATTTCCATGCACTTCATTATTCCTTTTTGCTTCAATAATTAACGTTTTCTTAAATTTCTACAACTACTTATTTTCACCTTCTCAATTTAACTTTTTATTTTGTTTGAATTGGCTTTATTTTAAAGTTTCTTCATCACTCCATATTTTCTATATATCTTATTAATGTTTGTCAAGGCTTTTAATCTACATCAATGTGACTTTATTTTGTTCTTTCCATATAGCAAAATTTGTGTTGTCAAATTGCTTTCAAAATACCATTTCTTTTTGTCATTTAATTGTTAATAGGCTTAGCATAAGAAATGCACCCATGTTGTTCTTGGTTCCTTCTTGATTGAAGTTTCATTGGATAGCTTTCTCATGTATGTTGCCTATCTCAATTTTTCATGCTCACCATTTCATTTTCTTCACCCTTAATTTGTGTAGGCTTATCTTTAAATGCTTATTATAGTTTGTAACACTTGTTAAGCATCAAATCTTGCTCTAGAGCTTGATCACACCAGTGTTTACAATGTTAAAACCAATGCAATGCTAAACTAAACACTCTTTTTAATTTTCCATTATTAGTTCCTAATCTTAAAAAAAGTGATAAAGGTCAAACAAGGGATTTTTCTTTTCTTTTTCCTAAAGGGCACATTTTATAAACATGTTATCATGTAGAACTTTTCACATAGAGCACCAACACATCAACCAAGAACAAGTGACCCTCTAAGATGGACTAACTAGACTACAAACTTTGCAAGACAAGCTAGTGAAATATGGTTTTTGTCTAGTCGAACAAAAACAAGCTTAAAATAAGACAACCTTTTCAAACTTAATATTGTCATTAGCTCAAATCTAATACCTCTTATAATCAACTTTGGTTAATAATAAAATAATGATGGCAAGAAACACATCAAGTCTATAAAATGTGACATTCCCATCTTTGAAGGTATCGTAAACCCTAAAAAAAATAGTGTCAAAAGTTTCCTTGGACCATTGCTTGTATTTGTTTAAACTTAATGAAAAACAAAGGTATTGTTTGCAAAAATAAAATTGGAAAAAAACTCAACTATGTATAAAAATCATAGAAACTTACTATTAACAAAAGGGATCATCATTCATTAAAATATATATTCCTCTCTTAAAATAGTCACTTAATTGAATAAAAACATGCTTAAGAAAAGGAGGAAAGTTTGTTAATGATTGAATTACTCATTTTGATGATTACATTTGTATTGTGGTGTTAATGTAGACCCTTTGGTCCCCCATTCCAACTTCTAAGTTGGGCTTAGAGATATATTTAAAGGGAGCTTTTCATGCAAAACATTCACACCATAGAAGATGCCTATAAGAATTCCACTAACTATGAAATCCAAAAACATTTATCATGCCAAAAGTGTTGAAGAATCAACCATGTTAAACTTCAAGATGACCAACACCTGATGCTCCACAAGTAGTGTACGAAAACATACTACTCCCCGTCCCTATCCTTAAACTTAGAGTGAAACCTAACCAACCAATTAACCAATCACCTAAGTAACTTTTTCTCGATGTTAAAATAAAGTAATACGATAGCACAATAAAAAAATGGAAAGTAAGCTATATAAAGGAAGAATATTATGGGGAATTGAACACCAATGAAAAAAATAAGAGATCAAAGAATATGCTTCTTGATCCTATATGGCCAATTAATTCACCAATGAGGGTTGGGAGAACAAAATTGATGACACTAGACCATTATAGTGATGAGAAGCACCTTCACCTAACCAAAGATAAGTAAATATTGAAGGCATACCACCATTTGTCAAATCTCTATCAAGCTTAGAGAAAGGCCTTATAAATACATCATAGGAAGTGGTAGTAGCATCAATGCCATTTCTATAAATGGTATAGCATACATTAGTCTATGTATCTTTCATCACCTAAACCCATCCAATACTTTTTTTATAAACAAAATATGCTTGTGTGCCAAGAAAAATGAGTCACATATGTTAAATTTTTCCAATAACTTTGAATATATTTTATGCGATGCTGTTTCTATGTTAATTCAAACTATCTTCTTATTATGGCATTGGCTGATGCCATTATTGCTAGTAGAACAAACACCTACACATTTACACATCATTGCTAAAAATTTAACATACACACATCAACACTTAAAGACCACGCCCAACTCATGAAAAACCACCCAACGTCCCAAATAAGAAAACCTTATTTATGTCCCATGGTAGGGTAGACAAAGAATTTATTTATAGAACCTTCATTTATGCTATAGCTTATCATATATTGTAATACTTCTTACTATAGAATCAATTTTATTTAGTTTTCCTAAATTTTTTACAAATAAAACCTGGGGTCTACCACCTCTTCATAACATCCAATATGTTGTAGGAATCATACTAGATACTAGTTTACTAAATTTGTTATATTATAGGATGAATCCTTCTAAACATAAAAAACTCAACTGACAAGTGAAAGACTAATTAGAGAAAGGATTCATTTAAGAAAGTCAAAACCCATGCGTCGTTACTAGCCCTCAAGCCCTAAAAGAGAATAATTCATGGAGAATTTGTTTCAACAATAGGGAAATAAGGAAAAAAGATGCAAAGTTATAGTTCTTTATCCCTTACTTGGATGATCCTTTGGACCAAACTAAGGGAGCTCATATTTTATCAAAAATCAATTTAAGTAGAAAGTGCCAAGATAGAATCTGGTTAAGGGATGAGTGAGATTGACTTTAAAAATAAGGGATAGATTATACAAATGGTTAGTCATTCCCTTCACTATATTTAGTACACTAAGCACATTTATAGGAATAATGACCCAAATACACTAATTAAGAAAGTTTGTGATAGTTTATTTTGCTAACAACTTGAACTTTAGTTATATAATTAAACATAAATTAGAACACCTTAGAAGGATTTGTTCCATTTTTTTGTAGAGCACCTTTAACCCACATTAAAAATGCACATTTCTTTCCCATCATCTTAACTATTTAGGCTTCAAACCTTAAAAGGTGATTTATCATTTTACCATGAAAAAATTAATGCTATAAATAGCTAACCAATATCTTAGGAAATCCATAATATTAATTGTTTTCATGGCTTAACAACATTGGAAAGTAAATTCATTGATAGGTTTATTACCATCAATACCTTAATAACTTGTCTTTTTTGGAAGAGAAATTTTGAGTGGTCCCTATCAATTGAGAACTTAACTTATGTAATTCGTTGAAGCTATGAGCCAAGAATTTATGCTCTGACCTCCACACTATACTTGAAAAAATGTCTTTGTTTAATTAGTTGCTCAAGATCACAATCATTGATAAGGATGTTTGCTTCACTTGGTATTTTTAGAAAACCATTTGGCATCTTTCAAGAATAAGGTTAAAATTTCTTTTTTTCATGTCACCCCTATCTTTTTATCAAATTGAGTTTATAAATCATAGGCTAAGAAATCAATTATGGTGTTTCACAAAGGAAAACATAAATAATTTTGATCATCTTTTACTAAATGCCAAGAAAGCTTATAATAGTTCCATGAATATGTCCCCCAGAATGAGCCGTTTTGAATCCATTAAGAATATGAACCTTTTAAGCTATTCAACATAATCCTATTACATATTCAAGCAAAAGCATAAATGTTTGCATATAAGGTAGGTTCATGAGCATATTAAGGAAATAATAATTCATAGTAATGAGCAAGAAAACTGATAGGCTAATGCACACCATAAGCTTAAATAATTCTTAGAAGGACCTTTCATGATGATTAGAATCATGTTTGAATGGTTTCCTCTATGAAATTTTTAGAAGTTACATTCAAGAGTAGTCTATCCATTACAAATCTCAATGGTTGGACCAAATGCATACATTGTGGATCTAAGTGCTTATTCACCAATAGTGGTAAGAAGACTAAAGCAGTGATGGATGCAATGCTAAATAGACAAAAATTTAGAGTTATCAATGGTATCTTTTTGGTTGGAAAGGTTAACTAGGAAATAAGGATGCTTCAATCATAACAGAAGATTCATAAAGACCTAAACCATAGCACATTAGACATTAATGAGGACTAATCTAGAGTAGGTAACTCATTAGAAATGAAACTCTTCTACTTCAAGGGAATTAGAGAGGACACCAGTTAAGATTTTTATTAGTCAAGGACCAGTTGGACATGTGTGGACAATTCCAGACAATCAAGCTATTGTTTCCTCATGTTCTGAGTTAAAATGGAGCTTAAAATTGTATTCTATGCTTAAAATTAACATCATGAGTGAATAAAAGAACAAAAAATGGCCCATTGAGCCCATTTCTATTGATGCCATCATTCCTTGTTGCCTCTATAGCTCATCATTGACTTGAGCTATTTAGACTTGATGCTAACTTGGACTATACTCCATCAAAATAGATTAGTGAATGGGTCATTTAGGCTTAATCCCATGCACAATTTTGCATAACCCACAATTGCACCTAGATCCATTAGGTTGTAGCAACCTATTAGATTGAACAACTAGTAGTAAAGGTCATCTGCCTTGGGAACAAACCTAGACAACTAACAGCAAGCTTACTCAGCAACCCACTTTGTGATGCCTTGACTCAAATCTAACCCATGGCACCATGAACATCAAACTGGCCCCACTAAATTAATTTGTGACATGACTATCTTGATATGACCTTGGACATTGCTTATATCTTATCAATTCACTAACCCAATGTGCAACCCATTGGCCAAAACATAGTGACCAAATCCATGGCATGTTAACCATCATCAAAATGACAAGGGCCATTGCTAACCTTGTTTGCTTGAAACAAAAAATGTAGCTTTCTATAAAATTACTTATCAATAGTTTTGGCCACAAAATGTTTGGTCCAAAATGATTTCTCTTTAAAAGTATTTTTGAAATTTTTTAAACCATAGCTTCGACAAATAGGTTATTAGAATATAGTTTTTTTAAAATGAAATGATTATTTCTTATAAATCTATATGTAAATAGATTTTGACCATCGATTTTCAATTTTTAATTTCTTTTTTTTATTTTCTTCTATTGTCCTTGATTTTTTGAAAATTGGGAATCCTATCCTTTAAAATAGATGATCTTTGAAAGAGTAAAATTTCCATTGTTTTGTTGTCTTATTGAGCTCTAATTTTGATTGTAACAAATGTCTAACATGATGACTTGTTAGAGCACTAATTTTTGGAGTAGAGGAGAAGGTTTGAACAATGAGGCACTATGCAAATTTTCTTATGATTATATGACATCACTTTCTTATAATAGAAACATAATGGTTTCTAGCACTATGTTGTTTCTTTCACTTTATTAATTTAATTTTACTTCATGATTTTTGTTCTTTTTTTCACTCCTTTTGACTTGATTTCTTAATATTTTCTCAAATCTCCAGTCCTACTACCTATCATTGCATTTGGCACTTTCTTAAATTTATTTTCATAAGTGTTGAAACTAATTTTACTTGTAGTTGTTACTCAAGATTTTTTGTAGGACTTATTAAAGTTTTTCATTTCATTCAATTAACACCCAAGTCACCTTTACTATGATTTTTCATTGTCACAAAGATAGTTTTATCAAACGCATTTCCAAGTATGCCATCTATATGTTATTAATGTAGTAACTAGCCTTGCATACAATGTGACTCTTTTGTTGGTCTTGGTCTTATGTTAGCTAAAATTGCCTTGGATTGGTGCCTCATGTGTGTTACATATTTTTGTTTCTAGTATTTATAATCTCATTTGTTATATTCTTATTATACGAAAATTAATCTCAGGTGCTCATTAGAATTTCTACAACTAATTTGGCATCAATTTAGTTTCCATTTCTGGAAAAGAGGATGATTAGATTCTTGTTGTTAATAGATTTGAGCTTAAAAGCCTTATAAAGAATTCTATGTTTCATCCAAAAAGGTTTTGGGTAACAATATTGTTTGAAAACCCTTCCTTGAATGCTCTTGAGAGGAAATCTCTTTCGAAGAACGAACATCACACTTGGATTTTTAATTTTGGGATAAATTCACTTCGATGCCTAAAAAGTAGGAAGATAAAAGACACCAAGAAAAGCTCAAAATATAAATCTTCCCTTGTGTTCCAAGATATTGGGAAGCGAATTAAGTAAGCCATATCTTTAACTAAGATCACCTTTAGGCACAAAATCTTTAAGAGACTTGGTGAGCCAACTATATAAGGAATTATTATTTGTTTCCTTGGGTGTTATGAAAGCTAAGCCTTGAAGAAGTAAGGAAAAGAATTAAGACCATGGCCTTGGTGAGGTGATGATGCATAACTTATATTTTGAAGGGAAGTAGGAGGCACACTCTTTGGTGAACTCCACTACATGTATCAAGGTAGGATGTACGTTAAGGCTATGCAATTAATCTAGAAATCTGTGTGGGTTCAAACTAAATATTTTGGTATATATGCATGATTCTATTTTTAGGGTTTTAATAAGATTGCTACTGTAACTATATTTCATAAGAAATCCTAAATCAAATGAGGGTGTACATAAAGTTGTGTTTTCATAATTGAATCAATGACAAGGTATTCTCTTACGTATTATTAAGATGACTATTGAATTCGAATTTCACATGGAAAAATGATTAATGGTATTTAAGAAGTAGTATTTTTCGTGAGTAATACTATAACATGGTAAAATAATTACTAGCATAAGAAATCCTAAATCAAATGAGGGTGTACATAAAGTTGTGTTTTCATAATTGAATCAATGACAAGGTATTCTCTTACGTATTATTAAGATGACTATTGAATTCGAATTTCACATGGAAAAATGATTAATGGTATTTAAGAAGTAGTATTTTTCGTGAGTAATACGATAACATGGTAAAATAATTACTAGCATAATAATACAAGAATAGTTCTTAAACCTATGGTATGTGATGTGCTCTACAAATTCTATAAGTTCCTTCCATGTTATCCAAACCACAGTTGTTAAAACTTGTAGCAAAGAAAATCATTTTACGTAGTGTATGCCACATAAGGTTTAATGGGAAGGCTTGGTGGAGGGCTCTGAAACCCTTTTCTACTAAGCTGGAGTTTAAACCAATTAACCCATAATTTTTTGTTTCTCTTGAACCAGGCTTATGGATGATCTATGACTATGGAATCCATATAATGTTAAGATGATTTAGCATTTCTATTATAATTTTGATATAATAAAAGACTATAGTATAATAAAATCATATGCAAGATAGATGATAAGTTCACTAAGCATGATCTTAATAGCCATTTTAATAATAATATTCCTAAAACATCGTTGTGGATAATCTATGTGTCTACGACTTTCAACTAAAAGAAATTAATGGATTTCTACCAAGAAGCAAAATGTTTAACTCTGAGTTGTAACCTTGATCAAAATTTCTCAAAGTGTATAATCATTCCAAAAGAGGGAGATTGAAAAAGGATCACTCCATGGCTAAAAATTACTATTTAAGGGTTGAAGCATTTCGCATAGAAGAGAAAATATTTAGGTTGATTAATATGATACAAGAAATTAAAAAGAAAAAAAAAGATGAATAAGTTAATGTGATCCTTAGATGCTTATTTCTACAAATTCTAAGATGCTAGTGGTATCAGAGCAAATGTCACAGGTTTGAGCCCTTGGTCTGCCAATATGGAAAGATTATTGGTGTGAAAAAGTCATGTCTATATGGATCCACCAATGTAACTATTGTTAAATGCAACATCCATTTGTGCCTGTGAATAGCTTTCTTTTGTTTACTTATCCTTGCGGGTGTGGATGTGTGTATCTATTGTTCTTTTTTAGGTTCCTTATCTTTACTTTTTTGGCCCATGATGATTTCACTATAGGGCTAACCTAACTGCTCCTATTCTAAGCATTCATTTTAAAAAAAATTGTTGCTAAAGCCTATAGTTATATCATGTCATGAATGTTCACACAAATAATCATGCAATAAAGGCCAAAGAAAACATTTAAGAAGGGGCCTGCCCTATTCTCAAAAAAAATTATTTAACATAAAGTTTTCCACCTGATTAATAATAGTGCTCACCTGATGGTAAATATGGGTGCCCTTAAATTGGGTAAAAACTCATAGAAAAATAGATTCATATTAATGTTTTTTCATTTGGGAGTACTTTTAGTAATCCTACCGAGCTATTGTAACAATGTAGGAGTCAATGCAAAAGTCAACACCAATGCTATTAGAACTTCTGGAGGTAATTAGATAAATTCTTAAATAAAAAATATATTTTTCCATCTCAATTTATATACTAATACATGCACAGTAGTTTACAACATAGATAACCTCGTTGTTGACGTTAATATAGCCAAGAAGGGAGTAAACATATATTGTGAAATAGCTTGTTGCCAATGTAGGCTGTGGTTTCCTTGAAAGTTTCTTATAGGAAAATTCCTACAATGCAAAATGTGCAGGGATGATTTTGATCATGAAAGTAGATAAGAGTGTTAACTTGATGTGTGGTTTATTATTCCTATCTTAATTTATATGATAGAGTGCAGCAAAAACATCATTAATTTATTCTTCTATTTCTATTTCCTTGTTTTTGATCTACATGTAGTCCAATAAATCCTAATGCTATTAAATTGCATCGCATAGTTTAGTATTTTTATAATTTGGCAGTCAATAAAGAAAAGAACTGAAAATTGATTGTGAATATTTATGGCACCATAAATTATGATTAATGGTTTCATGATGAGGGTAACGGCATGGTAACATGTTAATTATTTATTTACATTACTGTAGCAAACATTTAGTGGGCACAATAGATAATAAAATTCCTTAGGTTTGCATTCAATCATAACTTCTATACCTCATTTATCATGAAATTTTGATTCTAATTTCAATTAAAAATGCATTAATGTGCATATTAGACAATTGATTTTTTTTTTATCCATGTAATGGCAAACTTGTGAGTGTCATTTATCGTCATTAACTTTATTAGTTTTGCAAATCTTTTATTTTCCTAAGGTAGTAAAACAAAACCACAAATATTATACCTCTACTTTCTCACAATGAAAAGGAAAATTAGAAACTTTTCAAGTTCATGCAATGCATGTTAAACAATTTGTATATATGGCTATGAAAGGTTTTACAAACTAACAAATTTATTGTTCTTATAGTATTAAAAAATTTCGATTACATAATGTATATGCATTGAACATTCGAAATAATTTTCTACCTCATGTTTTAATTTATGATAAGTTTTATCTTATTGACATCTGTTCAATCATTACACTATCAAGAGAACAATTTCATACTTGGTGTGAAAAAATTTTAAAATTTTAAAGAATGTTTAATATTAATGATTTTCTTAGCTATATAGTTCTATTTAAACAAAACCAATTTCAAATTTCTTACTTGAAAAAATAATAATTTATTAAAATTCTAGTTCTTTTTTATATATTTCTTTAGAAAAGTTATTTTATAATTTAAATATAGTAAATATAAAATTGAATGAAAATTATAACATAAAAAAATCCTTACCATGAAATTTCTATCATTAAACTTAGCGACCATAGTTGCCACATGTATAACTAAAATTTTTGAATGAAGTGTAATTTATGTTGTTCTTATGATCAGTATGACTAGAGTTCATTAAGCTCATCTAATAATAATTTGATCTTAAGAACATAAAAGTGTTTTTTATATGATTTTTCATGTAAATATTTATGTAATTTAAATTAGAGTTTGAAAGGTTCATAATGTTTGTGCTAAAAAATATGTCTAGTAGGATCATTAGTTGGTTTGGTTAATTGACTTACTTTATTAAATCAAAACAATATGATCCCAAGCTTAGGAAACAAATGTTTTTTTTGGTGGGCAACAAAAATAATTATGATCCATATAATTAGCTCAAAATCTAAAAGTCTAGCAAATAATCATCTCATTTGTTGGTACCAATTGTTATCCCATTTAAATCAGCTCTTGATGTTAAACTGAAATTGTATGAATTATGCTATTATCTTAACAATTATAGTTAATTTAGTTGACCTCATATCTTTTATTTCATTTGCTATGATATCTCCTTTGACCATATTTTGTATCAATTTACTAGATATCTTATCTTTTTTTCTAAAATTAATTATTAAATTTGTAGTTTGTAATAAATTGATGTTTATATTATTTCAACTTATCTTTACACTTTTGTCTATAAATATGATTTAGCATGTGTGAATCAAAAGTGCTATAATATCTTTCAACTCATTGTATCTCCCAAATTATTTTATAGCGATGTCTCAAAAAGGAAGTTAATCGATTAACCTTAATCATTTTTAGTGGTTCAAGTTCATGCTAAGATTCTTTGCTAAATAAATTACTCAACAAAATATATCATATATTAAATCTTAAATATTGCTACAATCTCTAGAATAGATACCTTGAGATCTATTTGGTATGATTTTCTATCATATCCAATAATTAATAAATATATTAATAAAATTTCTATTAGTTCGTGCCAATATATTTATAAATTGCTTTAGCTAAATTTTTTTTGTTATATTGTCTTAGAGAAAATGTAGAAATATATTATGAAAATATTGGTGAAGATTAATCTCATAAAAAATCTTTTATTCATGAATACACAATGTGGTAAGAAAATTGGAATAGGATTAGAATTTAGAGTAACATTTATAAATATGAATATTCTAAGACCTCGATTATAAGTGAAATAATAATGAATATAAATGTGATTTCCAATTATTATTCTTAAACTTAATTGGCAATGGTAAAATGCATTAATTATCCTTATTCTAAAGAAAAAAGTGGGAATGATTTATAGCTATAGCAATTATAGCTCTTTATTTCTTTTATTTGATAAAGTGTATGTTATACCTAACATTTTCTACCATATAATTATTGCATATTTAATTAAGGTATACGATTTATTTTGAATAAAAATTTGAAATTTAAATATATTTAAGCATTGAATATAGATAAAATGAATGTTTTATTTTGAAATTTTAAATTCTAAAATTGGAAGCATTATGGAATTTTAAAATTTAAATAGTAACACATGAACCTTCATTATGCTTAATGTATCAAAATGAGCTTATAGGTTTATTATATTATTAACTTTTTCTATGATCCTTGTTTGTCTCCTACCATGAATTCTTGATAAGTTATAGATAGGATTCTTAAATATTAGAGGTTCGTAGTTGAAGAAATGAGGATTAAATTTTTTTTATATTTGATGAATTTTAGAATATCATAAGGAAAGAAGAAAATAATAGAGTGAAGAATCTATTACATATCTTACAAAGATTCTCAAATTTAAGGAGCTTTATATAGAAGACCAAAGTGGTGTAATTAGAAGATGGTTAATTTAAAACAATGAATTGTGGCTACTCCAACCAAAGACTAGTTTATCTTAAAGTAAATTCTTTGTTTCAGGTGGTGTGGGCAAGGCTGTATAAGCTATTAAGATGTGCTTGTAATTTCAGAAAACTCAATCATAGAAGGGGAATTTGGAGGATCCAACTTAGTGGATACTAAGCAAAAAAGTGAGGTAAGCTATGTGGAAGGAGGAGGATTAGAGCATTGAAGCAAGGAAAGAACTTATGAAAGAGAATTCCTTTACTTGACTTTTCAACATAGGATGATACTTGAGTTCATATAATTAATTTAGCTAAGATCTAAGACAACATAAATGAAATTGCTTTTAGAAAATGTTTATGAAAGCTTGGAAATTGATTGTGATAATAATTAGCCATTTTTGCATTAAACTTGTTCAAGAAGAAGGAAATTCTTTCTACTAAAGAATGAAAGAGATTTATTTTTGCAAATCAATGGTTCTATTTTAACTCCTTTGTATGTAGTGTTTCTAGTTGAGTGATAAAAATGTATATTACATTTTCTTGTGAATGCAAAGAAGATTACATGATCATATATTGCATCTTCGACTTTGGTTATAAATATATCTAGAAGTTCATTTTAGAATAGAAATTTGCTGATGTAAAACACATCTTAACATAGACATCAGCATGTGAATTACATGAAAAGCATGCTAAAGTTTATGCCTATTTGGTTATTTATGTTGGTTGTCAAAGCATTTGTGTATTAAGCACATATTATCATGAAAATTGATAAAAAAATTAGAAATTCATGGAGAACAAAATTTTATTGAATATAGCCCTCATAACCGTGACATGATAGCCCTTTTTTCACATTACGTGTTGTTAATACTAAGGGTCCTTACTGCAATTCTCCTTCTTTCTAAGTATAATTGATGTTTCATGATATTGATTGAACGTAATAATTAGTTCTTGATTATCACATTAATAAACAAAGAGTTTCACTTCTTGATGAGTAAAGAAGTGTATAAAATTGTGTCTTTATTATATGTTTCTTATATAAACTTATTATTTGAAATGTATTTTCAATGTGAGGAACTATGACAATGTTTAAAATTACTCACAAGTTTGGTAGATAGCATGACATGGTATAAATGGGTACTTTATTGCTAAAATCATGGATAAAAAAAATATGAAATGTACTCTGATATAGGTTATGCCATAAATTAAGTAATAAACAATTTAAAGACACTTGAAAATAAATAAATAACTCTAGATATTGTGCAACCAACCATTGCTTTATCTAGGTTCTACTTGTGAAGCATGGAACCTTGGGCTTGCCTAAGTTATAGGAGGCATTTGTTCAACCCTCAAGAGAACCTAAATGGATTTTAAGATATGTCTGGCTCTTGTTTAGTAATTAGAAAGTCTTGGAGGGCTCAATTTAAGGTAATATAAGCAGGCTAAGTTAAGTATGGATATGATTAACAGCCAAAGTGTTTGGTTATGACAAAAACTTTTAAAGTTAAGGTTAGACATTATGATAAATGTTTTATGTGTGATTCATAAACCTTAGCATAGTGAAATTGCAACTTTAAGCTTCTTGCATATGAATATTTAAGGTAAGCGTAGATTTTGAACCACGCTCAAAGGCATAGAAAGTACTTAAAAGAAAAAGAAGCTATAATAAAAGATATTTATTGTAGGCTCATGAAATACCACTCGTGAACCTCTATGAATAATGAAAATTAAACTTTGGTTAGCTAAGCAATCGACCAAGGCCTTGCAAGAAGGTGGAAGAGCTTGGAATAAGGCATATAGTTGTGCTAGGTTTGGCATTA
Source organism: Vanilla planifolia (assembly GCA_023846275.1). Classification (NCBI taxonomy): domain Eukaryota; kingdom Viridiplantae; phylum Streptophyta; class Magnoliopsida; order Asparagales; family Orchidaceae; genus Vanilla; species Vanilla planifolia. The sequence continues at coordinate 249,103 of JAIUJO010000087.1, forward strand.
TAAGTAATATGGTAAAGATGTTTGCTAAACCTTGGACTGAATAGGTTATTTGGGTAAGACCATAGGTAATTCTATTTATGCACTTAAGTCACATGATGACACTCTCAATGGTAATCTAAGGAATGTATTAAGGCTTAGAAGAGGCCTTATGATTGTTACGATGACAATGGATTGCCTTGGGATCATAAGGGTTGCAAGTGATAATTGTGTGAATCGAGACATTGTTGCATTAGCAATAAGTTAAATACAAAATCTAAGGTTAGAAGCTAAGCCATTATGAACTCTATGGTTATCTTAGATAGGAAAGGTCCAAAAAAAATGTGGGAGGATTAAATATAAGAAAAATGTGCTAAGAAATTCTAGATAGATGAATTAGGATTTAGTGGGAACCAAAAGGCATTTAGATATAGTGGACTTTAAATTATTGAGACTCACTAAGGAGATAGACATGTTAGCTACGACACTCCCTTGGCTTGGTGTTAGTTTAATTTAATAAAAAAGCCTATAGTTGGAGTATCATATTTCATGATAAGAATCTCTAGAATTTGTAGGAAGCAATTGTATGAATAATTGCAAAAAGAAACAATTACTCATTTAGTCCCATGAGAAAGCCAACAATGTTCTTTCTTCTATTGGGGACTCCTTGTGGTTCTTAAAGACTCTTAGAATCCTACATGGATGCCCACGTGATTATTATTACCATGTTAAATGCTAGATTACTTTATTTGAAAAAGTGGTATTGCCTATCATGATTTCTATGCATTGTAAATTAGATTATATTATAAAGTGGATGCTAAGTATCTAGTTAGTGACAATAAAAGGGAATATATATTGAATTAATTAGTAGGTGATGATATCATTTTGTCAGAGAGAAATTCATGTAATTCATTCATAAGATTTATTCCATTGTTACATTCATATTTCATATTGCTGCATAATTATTTTATTGTATGGCTCAAAGATTACATGTTGAGCCACCTTGTTCTCATCTTTATTGCAAGATCAATTTGTTAAAATTTGAGTAAGAATTGAGCTAGAGATTGTTATAGCTAGTGAATTAGTTGAATATTTTATTTTATTTATTTCATCATCAGTAATAATAGATTTGATACTTATTTCTCATCAATTATCTTTTATTGGATATAAGATCGAAACGAATGGTCTTAATAGACTTGGTGCTTACTAGTTTTTTTCTATTAGGCTTTGATAGTTTTTCATGATACTTCCTTAGATTGGATTAGAATTGAATGTTTTTATAGATATTATAGATATTTTATTCATGTTTTGGTCATGTGAATGAGAAAAATTATTAGGTTCATAGCATGATAATATTTTACTTGGAACTTGTAAGTACAATATGATAATGCCATTTTTTAGAATTTGTTTACACTCATGGTTTTTTTCAAAACATAAGTTTGACATTAAGATCATTTGAGAGTTAAGCTAAGGAAAAATGATATGCGTTTGTATGCATTTGTGTCTGTGTGTGTGTATTTTGTATGCACAATAGAATTGCCTTTATTTAAACAAAAATAGTTATGTGACTGATTGAATATATACCTTGCATGTTTAATTTTACATTTGAAGGTTTACTTTTTCTATATTATAAAATGGTCAAAGTTGTTATCCCAATGGCCCAATGGAGGATAATAGAGATTTAGATGATAATAACCCAATTATATGTGATTTTAACATGATCATAAAGGTTGGATATATTTTATCTAGATACACGATGAAGAGGAACTTTAAAGGGATGTTAATGACTTCTAAAAATAAGATTTTTTTGTTGTTGACCTCTAAAGAAGAAGAGCAATAAATATCAAATCCTTAGAGAGGTATGCCTCAAAGAGACAAATTTATTGTTGAATTTTAAGTATTTTTTAATTTTTTTTGTTCGTAATATAAACTTACGTTAAATAGTTATAAAAATTAAATTTCAATTTAAAGTAATCAACTTAAAAATAAATATTTTTATTTTTAATATCTTTTAAATCATACCATGATCATCTTTGGAATCATTTTCTTAACTAATTCCACTGGAATTAATGATCCTAAACCTATGTAACAACTTTTAGAGATAAAACTTTAATGTTGAACCTGTTCACTACAATAATTGAATCGAGGTATCAACCCTAAACGTAGATGGAGTTATCTTGAATCAAGGCACCACTTACATTCATATATCAATTAATCATGTTATTGGAAGTGTTGTGACTATGTCTTCAACAAACTTGGGAGCATTAGCCCAAAATCAAATTACTTCTAAAGCAAAGAAAATGTCTCCTAAGGAGAAAAAATAATAGTAAATGCATCATGAAGGACATAAATTTAAAAGTTTTTCCTCATAGATAAATTTAAAAGGGTAGTAGTGATGTGAGTTGTCTAATCTTGTAATTTTATAATCAAATGATCATTGCCAGAATCACCTCCATTAAGAAATAACTCAACCAACTATTTAATGCAAGGAGCTCATTTGCTTAAGAAGAATGTACAAAACTCAAATTTGCACAAGGAGTAAATTAAAAGGAAGGAAATTAATGAAGTATGAGCAAACAAGTTAATATTTGAAATGAAGAGTTAATTACATACAAGACATGTGACCAAGCTTAAAAAATAAATAAAGAAAAAGAACAGTTTTGAGTAAAAGTTTCTATTTAATCAAATTTTAAATTCATCATTCATAAGGATTAATTGTAATATTTTAAGCAATCTTCATTTTTTAATTATAATAAAATGCTTTTTGACACAAGTTTCAAGAGAACATCACAAACAAACATCAAAGAGATAGTGAGGTGATATAATTTTCTTGATTTTTTGTGAGTAAGATGACACTTCCAACACGAGTTTAGGGACATTCCCTTGTATGTATGCTCCTCTTCTTATTGAGTATGTTTCATGTGCATTACCCTCGTGCCCTTCTTTTATAATGAATATGGGAAAGTTTTTGATCCTCTCCAATCATGATAATGCTAATGTCTTTTTGAAAGTGTGAAGAAAAGGTCATGTTTGATGAGGTAGATGTCTCTAAAATGTTTACCCACTTAAGACTCACTTTAATAGGTAACACTTTTAGTTGGATGACCCAAAATGGAATTTCGAAGAGTATGAATTCAAAACAATTGGCATCTTTGAATCTATATTAAAGTGGTAAGCATGTGCTCAATATGATTTTCATTATAATTGGAAAACATTTCATGTTGGATGTACGATATTAAAAAATTGTAGTCCTTCAAATGATGTCCTTGAATGTTTCTAACTTTTTTGCTCGATACCAAACCATTGTAAGCTCTAGTGCTAATCTCTTTGGAGCACCATCCAATCAACTTGGTCAAGAAGTAGGCCCTATTATCAATCATGTTAAGAGTTAGCAAGTCATTAAAAGTATTGATATGATAATAAATTTAAAAAGGCTCCATGGGGCTCTTGTTTGTCTTTTGGTCAATCTTAATAAAAACCTTCCTTTAGATATTAGAATCTCTAAAAAGATTTTGTGCAACAATGGCTTATTGAAAAAAATTAAGTAATGAAAAGTTTCCCAAATATTATTGAACTGTAGACAAGGATTTACAACTATCCAATGCAAGCAAGAAAAAAGTTCTAAACCCTTCCATGTAAGAAATGGAGGAGAGGAGTCACTTCCAATTATTGAAGTAATAAGTAGTGTAAAATTTGGAATTTTACTTGCCGTGAATGTATAAAACAATATTAGTATCACCACTACATCACAAAAGATCAACAAATAATGAAAAAAAATCCTTATTGTACTATTAATCATCTATTCAATGATAGTATGGTCATTTTGAATTAGCAATTGTAAAGTAAGAGTAAACAATGTCAATCTACTTTGAAATTTAGGGAGGACATGTAGTTTAAACAAGTAGATATTCAATCTCTAAAAAGCTCTGATAAAGATCTTTAGGAATAAGAAAAGACTCAAGCTTTTTAGGACAGACCTCAATGGCTTCACAGTGTCAAATTATGGAAAGTCAATAAGAAAAGATGCAAAATGAAATGCTAAAAAAGTGATTTGCCTAAAAATGACCAAAAGAGGCTTTCAAGAATCTCATAATGTAGACATTATAGATTGTAATCAATAATGTCTTACTTTTCAACATAAAGGGTGTAGTTAGTTCTGCAATAGCTTAATGGCTTTGTAACATGTTCAAATTATGCAAAATTAAGTTAATTGCAATCATAGAATGCTCTACAAGTAATAGATAAATGGACATCCTTTGCAAGGGACTAAACTTTCGCTATTGTGAAGCAATGTTTCCAACAATGTGTAAGTGCATTGGTTGTAGTACTTATAATGTTTAAAAATTGAAAATTAAGAATATTTTATTCACATGGTGATATGTAAATGATGTGTTATCTTTTATGTACGCCAACAACTCCTTTATTCATAGATTAGATCTTTGGAGGGATTTAAGATTATTGGCTGAGTAGAAATTCTCTTCCCTAAATATAAAGGATAGTTAAATGTTTTTTACTAAGGTTTAGAAATATAAAGGTCATTCTTATGGATAGAACCCTAATGAATCATGATTTTCTCAAATCCTTCCCAAAATAATGGCTCAACATATGAACAAGTTCTTCCTAAGAGGTGATAAAGTCTCAATAAAAAATATCAAGTTATTATTCTCTAATCTCTAGGGCACATCAAATTTGTAGATTAATGTAGAAAGGTTCTTCATTATTAGATGTTCAAACACGAAAAACATGTAGGAGAACATTGACAAGTAACACTTGCTAGAAAAGATACAACCTTCCAATCCCTCAACTCAAAAGCACATTTTTCGAACGTTGGAAATAAGTGGTCCAATTTGAACACTAGATTAACAAAACATGCAAAAAGAATTACTCTCAATGGGAGGTAGCACTTTTTAGTGATGTCCTCTATTCAATAGAACTTTATAAATAAAATTGTATCTTATCTTATCAATAATATTTTTTCTTTTTTAGAAAGTGTGATAAGGGGTTTTCTTTGGGGTAATAGTGATTTGGTGAGCTAACACCATTTGGCTGGTTTGAACAAGATTAGCTTCCCCTATGGAAAGTATGGATTATTGGTTAAGAAATTGAAGCATATTATGGATGTATATAATGTAAACCTTTTTTAAAAGGTCTACACCTCAAGCAATATCTATTTTACATACTTGAGATGTAAGTTTGTTTATAGAAAATGTTGTCAAGCAAGCTCCATGACTTGGTATCAAATATGAAGAATCATCTCATTATTTTGTATTTTGCGATGCTAAAAAAAAATAGATAAGAATGGCAGCAATTGTTGGACCATTACTAATGATTATAAATTCAGTATCGATTCCAGATTGGATAAGCTTAGAATTGATTAATTACATTATTCATATGTCACAAAAAGATATGGAATATTTATCAACCTTCCAAAATATATTTATTAAAATGGAGGCTCGTAAATTACAAAATACCTTTTGATAACAATTTGAGGAAGTTAAATTTTAATTTATATGCAAATGTGCTTTTTGTGCTTATAAAGACTCTAAAATGAATCTTACGGAACCCCTTTTAATGAATGTTGCCATTAAACAAACCCAACATGATGATTCACGAAATGCTTATACATGGATGGAAGTGTAATCACTCAAAGTCAATAGTTATTTAAAATTTATTGTTCTATCACCTCTCAATGATGTAATATCTACAAGATAAAAATTCAAAACAATTTACAGCGAAAATGTTCTCTATGATTTTTTGGATAGAGTTGAACATAATAGTTATGAATTTTAAAATGTTTCTTAAATATGTAAAGGAGTTCAATAGATACTCAGATGGCAAAATATGCATTGCTTTCTTGATTTTTTGAGATTAATTGAATAACAAAATTTGTTCAATGGACTCCACTAGTAGTGGATTTAGAAAAAATAAATTCTACTAGACTGACTAGAAATAACCAAGGCTTATCAGTTGTGCTTGTGTTATTGGAGACAACTTAGCAGAGCTATTTAAGCACTCTCAATTTACATAGAATCTTAAAAAAATATATTTCAAAGGCATTGAAATACTACTTGTTTTAAATTTATGTGATATTTGGGGTTATTGAAAATCGATGTAGAATTAAAAAAATTAATCATTCACAAGAATTATTCAAAAAAGGATTCAAATTTTTTTCTACTATATCTTAATCCAACTAAATAAAATGAATGAATTTGTTTGCATAGTAGTTAAATTATAACAAATATTCAGGGAAGGAAATGTGGCAACAAACTAGTAGGCTTACATGGCTAGTAACTTTATTCATTTAGAGATTACAAATTGATAACAAATTCCAAAAGTTTGCAAAGCTTTAATTAAGCTTGATGAGGAGAGGTGTTTATATATTCATATAGTGAACATAAGGAAAGTCATCCATCTAAAGCCTCCATGATCAAATGTATGAAATGTGTTCACATGATAGTTAAGGCTAACTTGGATTTGTTCTTGTGGAGATTATTGCTCATTTGGGGCTTAAAAGAATGAACTAAAATCATGAAAAAACTAGATTTTATATTCCTTTTATTTTAGCTTAAGAAATCAATTTTGATAACCTACTTTGGGTTCACATGACTCATGTCAAGTTAATCATATTATGGGAAAAAGGAACAAACCTATTTGATGTGGCTCATTTCATATTAGGGAAAACAATTTCCATAGAATCTCTCAATTTTAACAAATGATAACTATTCTTCATATATCTAAGATCATGATTTGTTTTATAAAAGGAATACCAATCCAATCGATTCCTATATATTCACACAAATTTGAACTTGGTTATTCAAAGTTACAAAAGAAAGGTTCATAAAATTTTGAGTACTTTTGGCAATTAAAATTGATTACATGATATTTACTATTACAATAATTTTTTTGAAGTATTAATACAATAAAAAATTTGTGAATTAAGAAGCTACCAATCAAATTTTTTGTTTTTTAGGAATAAGATATGCAGAGACTGAGAAAAAAGCATTTCTTTCTCAGCAATATCTTTCTAATTTGATCTTACAGCTAACGTAGTTATTCATCAATTTTAATTACAAAACATGTTTCTACATCATCATCATCTAATACTCCTTGATTCATTGGCCAGCACATCCTCCAAATCAGCCTTATGTAAAGACTTGTTCAATGGAAACAGTTAAGTATGATTGACTTAATTAAACAATACATTAGGCTGTATTTATTTGGAATCATTAAAGACTTTCTTTGGATTCTTTGCACCTTCATCATGGCATTTAATCATGCTAATGTGTTCATTAATGACTAAATAAATACAATCAAACCTATTGGCTATTTCAACATGTATGGTTATAGAGTTCACTATATATTGAATTATATCTTACTTCCTAAGAAGTACAATCATAACTAAGTAGGATGAAACTTATTGACTATTTCAATGTATGGTTATAGAGTTCACTATATATTGAATTATATCTTGCTTCCTAAGAAGTACAATCATAACTAAGTAGGCTACCCAGCTTAGATCTTTCAGATTGGTCCAAAACATTTTAGTAATGCATCAATACTCAGATTGGTTTACTCCAATTGGGAAGAATTTCTTAGCCAGTGCATTATGATTACTTAAATTGGCTCAGTATAACATTTCACACCAAGATTATCATCTTTTATACACATTTCTTGAGGCTGAACAGTAATATCTATCTTTTGTGCTTCTCGTTGTGTCAAGGTCATTCTGACACTATCACTCATTGCAAAGGCTTAGAAATATGTTGACTTTAATTGGTTTTTATTACATCATATAATCATAAAATCCATTAATGTACTACATGATATTTTTCTATAGAGTCAGATTGTCATCAGCTAAATATGTGGCATGGAATGGACCATATGGAATCCTTGGAAATTTCTTTAATTTTGTATCAAATTGTTTAGGTATAACAATACACAAACATGTTAATCAAACTTATTAGTGAGGCACATTGTCTTAGTCTTTGAGATTCAATTCCACAATTAGCTTGGTTTATCACTTCATAATTCTTTTCATAAAATGTTTGTGAATATGGTTCTCATCATAAAATATGATCGTTTCTTAGACCATGACTAGTCATTGTACTCTTATGTGTGTTATACAATTTCAATGCCTAACTTATGTGGAATCGTTCATGCTCACTATGGTTACCTTTATGCATTGGACTTAATCGAACCAATAGATTGAATTGGTAGTACTAATAGTTTAATGAGACAATACAAATAATTGAATAATAATTTGTTAGCATATGAACCATAGCCTTTAGAAGTCTTGATTAAAATAATAATGCATTTTAATTAATAAATTATAACTATTATGACTTCAATATGTATTAATGGTGGAAAAGTTGATTAAATTATTTTAAGAGATGTCAACAACTTATAACAAATATAAATAGAGCTATATGACTTATGATCAATATAATCATCAACTAGTGAAATTACATGTCATCATCTAATTATTGAAAATTTTAAAACTTAAATTCTTCATTTTCTCATTGCCACACCAATAAAGCCATTTATTAAATATTATGTAAACCATGGGGATAATTTAGATCACTAATATAGCTTTAAAAACTATATAAGCATTTGATATCTACATTCCTATCATGCCAAACATCATATGTAATAAAATTAGATATTATTTCTTCTTTGAAGAGAAAATTTTAGTATTTTTTTTGGCTTTATAATTATCCAATAGGTTGTACTTCATGTTTTAAAAAAATTATTTAGTAGTTATGTTCTTACATTTAAAAAACTTTTGTAAGTTTGTTACATAATAGCATTCTACACATCACTTAAAGGTTCAATTGGATACTTGTCGTACCATCACTCAGAGCCATTACAAGTTTGGCTTCTCAACTTTTAGTTAGTCTCTGATATCAGTCCTATAATGAGGGCCAACTACAATTGACCCCTATTTTTTGCACTTTTTAATTTTTCTTTTATAAAATTTTTAAGTTATTTGCATTTATAATTTCTTAGTCATTCAGAGATTGATTGGTAGCTTTTTAGATATTTCTAACTTTAAATGCTATCAAGTACATCCTTATGGTGACATGATGATTCTATTAGCAAAAAGTGTTTTTCAGAATGATTTTAAAAAGGCTTAAAATTGAGTGTTGGGTTGCTTTTTTTGATTTGTTCACTATCGCCTTTCACTTTTACCAGTACTAGTGTTAATTCAAATGTCCTACTAGACATGTCGTGACTCTTCGAACACATTGATTTGGTCAACACATACTGACCATTGTTAATCTATAATACATGAAATTTCTTGACCAGTCAACACATGTGAACTTGTTAGACCTTGCTAACTCGCATATTAGACTAGAGGTGTAATTGTGTCTCTCTACCTATGCTACATTGAACATATAGGCTACTGCTTTGCCACTCACTATATTGACACGAAAAATGCACATGCCAATTTAGGAGCTTCTTATGCCAAATTAATTTTTCTTCAATTTAAAGAACATTTTTGGTAGAATTAAATTTTTTTAATAATTCTTGATGAATTTTGAAATTCAAAAAATATACTTTAGAATTCTAAAATATGTTTCACATTTTTCCAAAAATATCCTTTCGTATTCTAGCCTAATAAATTATTATTATGGGATTAAGATAACTATAAATAGTGATACTCAAAATATTGTAAGTGATGTAATGTGAATAAAGTAACAATGTGCTATTTTTAAGCTAGTTAAATAAAAGCATGTTGTGCATATTCATTATAATAGTGTGATTTTAGATGTAACCTAAGAAGAAGAGTGAAAGGCTTAAAAAAGTGAGAACCCAAAATATTATCCAGTATTCACAAGAGCATCAAATCTTTAATAAAGCCCTTAATTGCTTAACTTGAACTTTTGGGAAATTAATCATCTAATAAAAAATTCTAGTCTATCTTTGTGGACATATGATTTCCTCATTTATGATTCTAAAAACTTCACTTGTGCACCTTGTCACTTCACCACTAACTTGAGTATTCTAGATGTTTGTTATTAAAACCACTTTTTCTTTAGGTTAACATCCCTTATGTTAATGATCAATGAATGTCTTAAGCTTCTAGGAAAGTTTTTACTTTGCAAAAATACTTAGATTTTTTTTGCAAACCTATATCACCTTTGGGTAGGCCTTTATAGGGATATGTTTCATGAACATAAACTTTAGACTATCATTTTACATTAACTTAGTATTAAAGAATGGCTATTTGTAAGAAATTAATTTCTAATTCATCATTAAACCAACATCTTTTAGTTTTGTACAATTTTTTTAATAGCTAGATTTTATTAAAAATTATATGAAATAACATTATGAAATAAACTAAAAAATCTTATTTCCAAGTTAAACGCTGAAGAATTTGTTTATGTTTATGTTCTTTTGTTATTACATTTCATGATTTGTTTGTTTTCTTTATCTTTATGATCTTGAAATGATATATGGTTAACTTAAGAAACTATGAATCGTTAAAACTTGCTGAAAATTTGAAGATTTCTTTCACTGGTGAATTACATGCAAAAAAGAATTACAATGACAATGTTCTCTTAAAACTTGATTGAATTATTAATTATTTGGTATTAGAAAATAGGTTTCTCAAAAGTAAAAATTTTGATTTGAGCAATTAAAAAAATTTCTTTTGTTTGTGTTTTTGAATTCTAATTTTGAAGGAAATATTTTAGTTTATACAACATATATGCATATGCATGCATCATCACAAACTTCTATTATCATTGATATTGAGAAATTTTATGCATGAAAATGTTTTATCATCAAGGAACAATTTCTATACTTTGCATATGCAACATCAAAGGAAATACGAAATTATTGCTATTGACAAAGTAAAATTTTATCACACTACTCTTTGAGGAAAACCATTTGTTCAATTCCATGCAAATATGCTTGAATTCATAGGTGACATTGTTCTGATGTGAACTTAAAATATTTCACACTCAGTACACATTACTACCTCTAACGAATATAATGTTTTTTTGGAGTCCTAAATACAAAGCTTTAGCAAATTATGTAGGTATCCCAACATTATAGCTCCTACATAGGTGACATAAGCATTTTCTCATTAAGATTATCATCTTGAACTACTTGATTTTGGAACTTTTCTATGTGAGTAGGTAATATTACCTCATCAAGGTCCACGACATTATATGCTATATGTAAATTATATTGTGCATAGAAACATTATTTTAATATTTAATCATCACTATTTGTTAAATGTTAAAAAATTAAATAAAACTACATTCATAATGATTGGCATCAAGAATTTATCATGTAACCAACTTCTAACATCAAGTAATAAACATTTAAACATAGCAAAACACTATAAGATTTTATGATCATAATCAATAAGAATTAGAATTAGTCAATATAAATCAATTATTTAATTAATTTTGATTCATTAGGAATTAAGCTGCACCAAATTGATAGGGATGAATGCATTACAATTAAAAAGAAATTGAATAAGGAATCTAGATGAACTAAAATTCTAAATCCTTAAATAAATGTTTTGTATTATTTTTGAGTTGCTAATAATCTTGATTCACATGAATTTAATGCAATCTTAATTTTTCAAATGTCAACAAAGTTTTGTACATAGATTAGTTATGGAATTCAAAGCTTGTAAAAATTAGTGTCTTCTCATGATAGTTTATCATATAAGAAGGCTTGATTATTGTGAACTTTATAGTGGCAAATGTATGTTAAATTGTGTTACACACAACTATTTCAGTTGTAAGGAATTACTACTTAACATTGCATATCCCAATTAATCTTTGTTTATGATTCTATTGAATACATGAGCAACAATATTAAATAACAAAAAATTAAATGGTCAATGGTTGTGATGGAAGAGAAATGATAGTAATGATGAATAGTCTTAATTGTGAGCTAGAGTTGAGTCATTGGGATGCCTAGAGGTGAGTTCCTCAATTCCATCATATTTTTGTTATATTAAGCAAATAGTCCAGCAAGCCTTTTTTTTTGTAGGTTTAGAGGGCCTCACTTCCCTCAACCATTCATTGGTTGAGGTTGTTTGCTTGGTAACAAACCTTGAAATAGTTTGCATTAACAAAAGAGAACCTTTAATGGCCAACCAAAAATTATCTTCAATGAAGAAGAAATTGAAAACATGTGCACACCATTCAGACTTAAATTAATGATGAAAGTTTCACACATTTTTCCAAATATGGATTGTGGCATTTAAGTCAAAGTTTTCAATGACTAAATAGTATTATTATAGGACAGTTGACATGTACCAATTACATTTGATCGATTATTTTAGATATTTTCTTTATGACACATGGAACATCGTTGACTTTAAGAATGCAATATTAAAGTGGAATCATGAGTTTTAGGTGAATGTTGTTTGCACCAACATTAGCACTAATTTAGGTTTCTTTTGAGTCTTTGAATGAGGTAGCTCTATACTCCTTAGCATTGGTAGTAAAAAGTCCTATACAAATGACAATATCTACTATAAACCTAACTAGAATAACCATGAAGAAGATGCGTGTTGAAGTTGATCTGGTAAAGGAATAACCTAGTGGAATCTAAATAACCAAAAATTTGGAAACTCAAATAGATAATGCTTATGAATTCATTATGATAACTTTGTTATTAAATCAATTTTAATGGCCAAGGTCACACCTTTCTTCAATGTAAAAAAAAATAAACTTTTGCTAAATATGCAAGCAAAAATACGCACTGACAAATGTGAATGAAGATAGTCTTGTTAAGCCATTATTTATGAAATAGTCAACATTCTAAATGAAATGTCACTGCATTCTAATAGTTTCATTTTAGATAAAGATGTTGTATGATAAAATAATGAGGCACTATGAAATTGTTCCACTTCAAGGAAGGAGTATAAAAAGTAAAAAATGGATTAACTGATACAATTAGTAGTAGAATTAGCCCATGCTTAGGTAAAACTAGGTTTCCCAATAAATTAACATGGAACAATCTTTTTTAAAAATTTTGCAATGACTAGTTTTAATGATCCACAAATTCATGTCTAATTTAATCTAAAGAGGAAGATTTCAACCTAATTTAGAATATGTACTCAAAGAGAAATATTAGAAATGGTTAAAAATGTGTTAGTTTGAGTAGGATTCATTGAAGTGCTTGATTTCTTAAATTTCATAACAAATGATTTTTATTGGATAACATCCTAGCTTGTAATATAAGAGGTATCACATACAAGAGCTATGGAAGGTAATTTATGCTTCTACACAAAATAAAAATAATTGTGATTTCTCTTATGGAACATTTTCCTAATAATAGTTAATTGCATAATCAATCAAGTGATTAGATTTTGAGCACTACATTGGGAATAAATCAAATTAAATTTAGGAATACTGAATTAAAAGCATCTATTGTGAAACCTTAAATGAAGATGAGTAGTTACTTCACTTGCTCATTCATAATCCATGGAGAAAAAATTGTAGCTATAATACTTATGTGTATGCTGAATTCAAGTGGTTCATGAAGAACACTTTGCTACATAGTGGCTCAAGTTGTAGAGGAAATTAAAGCCCCATGGATAGAAATAATATGCTTTAATGTGATAGCTACACATGATTAATAGAAGACTACATCCAATCTTATGTGGGAAGTAATGAACGAATTCATTGATTACATTAGTTAATGGTGCATAAGAAAATTCTCATTCTTTGGGAAATTATTTACATGTATAAGGAATGAAAGGGAAAATAGTTCAAGAAAAGGCTACATTGATTTTTAAACAGTCATTGTTAGATTAATCTATTCTCAACAATGCTAATGCAATATTTTTGTAGAATTTCATCAACTTGTTCATGTTTACTTTAATCTATAAGGGATCATATTCTGTTGCCAATGTTGTTAAAATTTAAAAATATATGAGTTTAGTATCTAAAATTCATTAAAAATATAGCAAATGTTTGTGAAATTCTATATTCTAAGAATAATAAATATTTTTCTCACTTCTAATTTCACCTTTGTTATTTCTTCTAATGAAAAAAAAATTATAACCAAACTCCTTTTATACTTTAGTTATCAACATATAAAATTGTCTATAAGATTTACTCCTTTTTTGTAAGAAAATTATGTATGTATACCTAAAATAGTCATCTAACACAACTAGTCCATATTTATAATGTCCTATACTCATGTGTTCTATATGTCCAAACCATTTATTTTAGAAAGTTCAAAGTGTGTACATAATCATCTACAAAGGATAATTTAGTCAAATCTTTTATTGAGTTCTATTTAATTAATTTTCTTATGGTATGTGTGCTATCATGACAAAGTCTTCTATTCTATAAATTAAAGTCATTAACATATGCCACATTCTATTTGAGAACTATTTATTTTTTTCAAATCATGTAAATAAGTGTTATTTCATTTAGTTGTAATAGCTAATAGATTTATATCATTATTAATTTTATATGTAATTGAATGAAATAAATTACTAAGATTTATATGACATAATTCACTCATATTTTTAAAATTCTACTTTGAACATTAAACTTATAAACTTTAGTAATAAAAATATATAATTTCCAATAGTACATATTCATTTGATATATTTCTTTGATTTCTCACTAAGTAGTACTTTTCCTTCAACATAGGCTTCTTATTGGGTTAATAAATTGATTGCTTCAATGATGTATATTAAACATCAACTATCCAAGAATAAAGTCTAACTTATCTTTCAAAAAAAAAACCACCCTCCTATAATTATAAATTAATTTTTAGACTTATGAAGCCAAACCTTTTAGGTCAAGTATATTTTTGAGTGGATGAACTATAGTTTTCACTAACTGTAAAAAAACTTTATGAAATTTAGATTAGATATAAGCTTTAATAATACCTACATGTGCTATAAAGTCGGCTTGCATGCTGTAATGACATGTAAAAGTTTTATTCTAACATTGTAAAATATTGGCATTTCCTTTATCCAAATGAACATGAAATATTCTAGCATTTGAAACAAAAATATTTCTATTAATAAGTTTTATATTTTTTAATGAACAAGTATATTTCAAGCATTTAAGATTATTAATTATTTAACTAACAATGCATGCCCTTAATTTTTTATTCTAATCCATCATTAGCCTTGTACATGTTCATTAAATATGTGTTACACTTATTTCTAATATGTTAACAAAGATGTAAACATTAACCATGCTTTTCTTTTAGTTTCTTATATTCCTTACATAATGTTTCATATTATTACACACAAATTAATTATTAAGCTAATCCTTCATTATAATAATTTGCCTCCCTTTATTTCACTTAATGATGTTCCTATTTCATCTTCATTATCTTTAGCCACCATCTAAAATAGCTCATAATTGTTCTCTTCCTCTTCACTTGTATTAGTCTCCTCAAAGTCACTTGAAGGTTTATTAAATGTGTTCTTCTCATTCTTGCTCTTGTTCATTGCATTCTTCAATTTTTACATTCAATGTTACTTCATAGGACATGCTAGTATGATATGTCAAAGTTTCCCACACTCATGGCAAAAGATCTTCTCTTTTATCCTCACTCAGTTTTTGGACCCTTGATTCGTATATCTACTTGAAACACCAAAAATGTTAGGAAAACATTCCAAAATTAGAGGTATGCTATCTTAATCTACAATCTCCTTTTCGAAGGTATCTTCCTCTTTTTTTAGTGTGATTGTTTACTCTACTAAATAAAGCTTATCACTTCTTTTCTCCTCTCCATCTCTAGTTCATTAATAATGAGCTCACCTAAAAAGTCATCCACTGTTATAGTAGAAATGTTTGTAGTATTTTTGGAGGTTGTGGCAGAAGGTTAACACTCTTTGGAAAAATTCTAAGGATCTTTTTTAAATGCGCATTCATAGATAGTCTTTTCCAAACTAACAATTCCATTAATAATGTTAATAAATGAAATAGACATTTTTCTTCAATAAATTCATTAGAAAGAATTTTCAACAACAGTTTCTCATATGTCATCACATCAACTGTAATTTTAGAAACAAAAAGATGTACCTTTTTTTATTTCCATTAACTTGCGATAACTTTCAAAAGTAATTTTTAAACTCATTATTCTATTAGCCTTAACAACATTCAAAACACAAATTAAAATATTTATAGCTTTATCATTTCATCAAATTCTATGTTTTGCTTTTTGTATCCACTTTTAAATTTTTTTGGTTTAATACACCTTATGAATTTCTTAAGGGTGCATTTCTCACTTACTTCAAGAATGGTAGTCTTAATATTTGAATAGTGATTATAATGACCACAAAAAAGTTGTAGCTTAATGGAGGAAGCTGTTAGGTAATGCTTGTCTGTGATGTGTCAAATCTTAAATGTTTCATATTATATTTTAATAGATTTTTTTAATATAAATTAAGTTCACATGTCTAAGCTATATACATTTGAAGATGGTGAACTAATGATATCTAAAATTCCATGGATTGTTCAACAAGCTTCAAGGATCAAAAATAAGTTCATCAAATTTAAAAAGTTTTTTTATTATAGAATGTTGGCTTATTTATTTTGTGATAGTCTCATTTCACTTTAATTTCAAATCAGATTCAAGGATCGAATTATTCAATCATACTGTTGATTTAGCAAATAAATAAGATTTTATATTTTAATCCCATAACAAATTTCTTGAAAGAGTAATATACAATAAATATAACATTGGAGTGGCCCAATGGTGTTTATAAAATAACTACAAGGATCTATCAAATGTGTTCAGGACCATTCAAATCTGGGATAGATTAAGGTAAATAAGAGCTGCATGAATTATTTTAACATAGATTGTTAGATAAAAAAGCTGTTTTGCTAGTAAAAAGTAAATGATAGCCATATGATAGATTTTAATGTAAATAATTAAATAAAAACATTATTTGATTAAATTAAGATAAATGATTGATGCATGATTTATTTTAATCTAGACTATTATAATATAAAAAGACATTAGTTAGGTAGATTTAAATCTAGGTAGTTTTGAAATGGGATCAAATTTTGATCATTCAATATTGAAAATTGCATGACAAACAAATTGGATTTAAATTCATACATATTTGAAAGATGAACGAACATTTCATTGTTTAATCACTCAAATTGTATGATCAAACTATGGATTTGGATCAACATTTTTTAGAGAGGCAAATGAATTTTATAATATTTAATGTTACCACAAAATCAAATAGTGCACATCTTCTTTCATATTTTAAAAGTGATGTATTCAAAATGTATTGGGAATTTTTGACACACATTGCTTCTTTGCACATAAGAAAGTTGAATACATGCTTTACTTATGCATATACTACAATTAGTCAAAAATATGAGTTTGCCTGACCCTTGGTTCGCTTCGAGGATCATGACTCTTTCTTATTAATAGCCAAATAATAGGTTTAAGAGTGATTATGTGACAAGATTGTGTAATAAATGGGTTCAAGTGTCATGTGTTTACTCTATACTAAGGAAAGCTTTGTCTTAACTTAGTTATAACAAGGCATTTTTTTCTTAATTTGTTTTTTGCATATTTGGGAAGAGATTATCAAAGATGTGATCATGGTAAGAAGATTTTTTTTAAAAAGCAACATTTGTAGTCCTCTATTTCTTAAGATAATTATTTAAATAAAAATTATAATCATGATGAAGTTTAGTTTTACACCTTATTAAAAATAATTGAAATAATACTTAATTTTTTTAAAAAACATAAAAAGGAATATTTTAAAATTAAATTAAAATGACTCTTTATAATTAGTCGCTCTAATTAATAGAATCTTTAAAAGGTCTAACATTTTCTCTTATGTAGATTCTTTGATTAACATAAACATTTGCTATCCAAAATCATAAAATTTACTTAATAAACTTTATTTTCGATACTTAGGTGTTATCATCAAATAAAACATAATAGTGGGTCTTCAACACCATAGATAATATGTTAAATGGCTATGTAATTATTTTATCTATAAGCTTATTTAATTCAATACCTTGTGTCAACATCATTTCAATTCTCGTTGGTTTAACATTAAACCTATGGTTGATTAAACTATTTACATTTTGACTATTCAATATTATTTATCCATATGTTTCACTATCTACTCTTACAAATAGAGATTGACATTTCATGTACAATGCCCTTTATCATAAGTAGGATGAAAATAAACTTATGAGCCATATTTCTATCAAGTGATTGGTTTAGTAATTTTAACCAAAAGTACTATATAAAAGACATGCTCTAGAAGGGAAATTACTACATTAGGAGCTCTAGATTGGTTAATTTCTTATCAACCCAAGAATCAAACGATTAAGCTCTATAATAGATTGATCTATAAGATTTTTATCCACAATATTTGAAACATTTAATAAAAAAAAAATAAATAGTATAATTATTTTTTATCACCAAAATATTGTGTAAGAACCAAGCATTCAACATAACTAATATAAGAAATAATAAAACTTCAAAAGAATTAAAATTTTATCTATAAATAAACATCTCAGTTCTTTTATTTTATTATATTACCTACTACGATCCATTATAGTATGCTTATGTATTACATAATTTTTATGCACACTTTGACTATCTAAATCATCTTCTAATTCAATCTATATATTTAAACATATTTTTTCACTCTTGTGAATCATGTACTAATAGTTCTCATACATCTCTTTGTATAGTAATTAGTTTTGACAAGAGTCATATGCAATATCTATGTCTAACTAAATCAATTTTATAAGGGAAGTAATGGTCTTCTTTTGTTTCAAACATACACCATTTATTTAAACTTTTGTGTAGTTATCTTACAAAATTTTATTGTTTAAAATAAATTAAAAGATTGCACATTTTCCTTTCAAATTTAATATGCTTTATACGATGAAAATATTTTTTATAAAAAAGGTGTACACAACTTTCAACTTTTTAAGCATAGTATTATTAGGAATTTTGAACTTTTTTTATTTGTAAAATTGAGCATGTTTAATTTGTAATATTATGAAAAAAGTTTATATTATGTTGTGTCAATAACTCATTTATTTCATTATAATTATTATCTTTTTTAAAATATTTACATTTTTTGTGTTGGTAAAATTTTTATTTTGAGTTATACGTATTTTGATTTTTTTAAATCTAATACTTTTTAATTTTATGGTAACTAATTTGTGAGACTATCATTAATGAATGAGCTCTTTCATTGTATATTTTATTTAATATTTACCTTTGTTAAATAATAAAATTTGCATTTAATACTTTCATACATGGTTAATGTCTTGTAGTTTTTCGTTTTGTTATTTAGCTATGTGTTTTAAATTAATTTTTATTATGTTGTTACACTTTTTCTAACAATAATACTGCATTTTTGTGATAATTGAATGTTAAAATTTATTTTTAAAATATAAACCTTTTTATGTTTTAGTTGATATTTGATAGAACTATCCTTGACTAAAAAATTCTTTCATTGTACATGTTTTAATATCTACTAATCTTATATAAAACAAATTACTATTTCACTTTTCGCAAATAATTTTAAGAGTTTTACCTTTTTTATTACCATGTTAGTATTATATATATATATATTTTTTAATTCTATTTTAATTTCCTTAGAAATGATTACACCTAGGTATGAACCTTTTAAAATATCTTTATCAAAATTATTTTAGCAATTTAAAAAATTTTTCTATTTTTTGCTTAATTTACCAGTATACTTTCAGACAATTATTAAGATCATTTGTCTAATAGGAAAAAAAAATAGAAATGTTTAATTTGAAATATAACATTTTAGCCCTACATATTTTTACTTATATTACAAAGCATTTTTTTCGTTCGTTATTGTGATGTTTTACATTTATATCTTATAAATTGGAAAAGTCTAGTTGCAAAAAAAACATTCTTGATATATAATGTAAATCATTTGGAAAATTTAAAAGTTTTATCACGAAGAATGTTTTTTTGCAAAACTTTGAATATTTATTTTGCAATAAAGATATTAACTTTTAATTACATATATCATTAGTTAATTTATTAAAACTTTAAATAGATATTTTTTAGGTTCTTATTAATTTGATATATTTGCTTTTTTACATTCATTAAAAAATTTAAAAGAAGTTTAGTTATTTTAGTAATATCTCAACATCATTTTATTTTGGTTACTTCGATAAAGTTAATTTTTATTCTCAGATCACAAAGGAAGCTATATAATTACATGTAATCATTTAGATTTAATTTTTTTAAATTTTCCTAATTTTTTACACATTTAATATATTTTTACTATATTACAATAATTTTTAAATTAGAGCACTAGAAAATGATCCTATAATGACAAATTAGACAAATATTTAGGAAACATTAATTTTTACTATTTCAATGGTTGTTGTATTATAAAATTTTAGTACATACAAGTTATTTTTGTTAATTTAATATTTGATAAAGTATTTTTTTAATTTTGTGAACATTAATTTAAAAGTTTTGAAATACTTAGAATTAACAATACGTTTATGTTTAATTATGTTTTAAAATAAGCTTTAATGTACAAGTAAATTAACAATGCAATGTGTTTTTATGTTCTGTCTTTTTTGTTGTTCCTTTTTGAAAATGGATATTTGTTATTGTTATGCTTTGAAGATCAATTTTCACAAGTATGACACATTATTGTTATATTATAAATTTGTTGTGGGTTATGCTTAAACATTTTGAATGTTGACTTTGTAAAAAAAGCTTTTAATGACATAATGTCCAATCAAAGTTTAATATCAAAGTTCCATATCTTGAAAAAAGCTTTTTTGCATTCATATTTTTGTACTTATGGTATATATTTGTTATTTATATCTCACTTTGTTTCAATTATTTATTTATATAAAAGAAATTAAACATTAAAATACTTAAAGTTTATTTTATAATTTGAAAACAAAAGTTGTTTTCATAATTAAAGTATAATTTTATAACTAAAATGTTTCAATGTTTATAACTAACAACAAAACTTTCAAAAACTCCTTTCATAGTAGTGTGGGCTTTCAAAATATTTCAATACAAAAAATGTAAGAGTGAAGATAAAAAGTAAAAAAGAAATATTCAAATTAACAAAAATTCTAAAAGAAATTTAAGAAAAAAAGTTTCATGGTGTATGAATAAGAAATAGAGAGTATCAATAACTAAAAATGTTCAGAATATATATATATATATATATATATATATATATATATATATATATATATATATATAATAACGCGACATAACCTTCAAAATAAGTGAAATATAGAAAATGTTAAAAAAAATATATAAAAAATTAAAAAATTTTAAATTATGAAAAAAGTTAAATTTTATAAATGTTCAAAATATTGCTCAATTAAACTATTGAGCAATAAAGCTCCAAATTATTTAGGAAATTAGTCATGTTAGCATAAAAAGACCCAAAAATGTAGTATTGACGATAATAATCATTTTTTTAATCTATTAAAAGTTTTATTAAGGATGAGTTTAACATCCTGTTATTTGATGCTTACACTACGTATTTGCCTATAATGTCATTAAATTTTAACTTTTTTTATTTTAAACAAATTAGTTATATAGTATAGTTTCGGGTAATTTTATTGTGCTTATTATGAAAACATTATTTAGTAATCGAGATATAGTTTTTAAAATATAAAATTTCGATTATGATTGAGAATACCAAAGATTTTGAAAATCTAAGTTTGAAAATTGGAAGCATTGTAAAATGGCAAGACTTGAGTTGTAACACACGAATCTTTATTAGGCATATTGCTTGAATGATGAGGTTGCATATCTATTTTCATTATTAATTTTCTTTCTCATCCTTATTTCTATCGTACAACAAATTCTTGAGAAGATATGGATAGGATTCTTAAATTTAGGAGTTGGTGGTTAAAGATAGAAGGATTAAAAAAACTTTTGGATATATTGCATCTATTGATATCATAAGCAAAGATGAATATAAGTGAAAGAAGAATCTATTACCATCTCTCACATAGATTCCTAAATTTTAGAAACTTCATATAGAACACCAAAAGAGGTACATAGATTCTTAAATTTAAGGAGCTTCATATAGAAGAGCAAAAGAGGTGTAATTGGAAGAGGGTTAATTTAAAATAATGAATTGTGGCTACTCTAACCCAAAATTGGTTTATCATAAAATAAATTCTTGGTTAAAGGTGGTGTGGTTAGGGCTATATAAGCCATTAAAATGTGCTTCTAATTTACAAAAACTCAAATATAAAAAGGGAACTTGGAGGAGCCAATTTAGAGTATACCAAGCAAAAAAAAAATAAGATAAAATATGAGGAAGAAGGAGGGTTAAAAAGTCTATGGTTACAAAAGGGAAGTCATCTACACAACTTTTTTAGGAAAGATAACACTTGAGTTTATGTAATAACTTTAGCTAACATCTAAGCCAAGATAAAAGGGAATTCCTTTGTAAAAATGCCTATGGAACCTTGGAAATTGATTATGAGAATAATTTATCTTTGTTTTTCATAAAATGTGTTGAACAAGGAATATGTTAAATGGGAATTCCTTTCTTATGTATTGTATCTACTTTTGCTTTAAAAATGCATATTACATTTTTGCCAGAGAATGTAAAGGAAATTACATGATCACATATTACATGTTTGCCTTTGGTTAAATATATATATATATATATATATATATATATATATATATATATATATATATATATATATATATATATATATATATATATATATATATATATATATATATATATATATATATATATATTATATATATATATATATATATATATATGGAATACTATATTAGAGTAGTGATTTGTTGATGTAAAGCACTTCTAAACGTAGACATCACCATGTGAAATAAGTGAAAATCATGCTAAATTTTATGCCTTGTTGGTTTTCTATGTCGGTTGTTTAATCATTTATACATTTGCACATTATCACCATAATTGTTAAAAAAATGAATAATCATGAAGAACAAAATTTTGTTGAATATAACCCTCATAACCTGGACATAATGGCTTTGTTTTCTTATTGTATGTTGGTAAGAGATAGGATCCTTTGTGTAATTCTTCTTCTTTCTTAGTAGAATTAATGTTTGATAATATAGATTGAATGTAATATTTACTTCTTGATTATTGCATGAATAGACAAACAGTTTTGTGCCATGATGAATAAACAAATGTGTAAAATGTAGACTTTATTGTATATTTTTCATATAAAATTATTGCTTGAAATTTATCTTTGATGTGATACACTACGATTGTGTTTGAAGCTACTCACAAGTTTAGTTAATAACCTGACATGGTATAAATTGTTACTTTATTACTAAAATCATAGACAGAAAATATCTAAAATGTACTATGATATGCACTATACCGTAGACTAAGTAATAAAAATTTTAAAGGCACTTGGAAAAAAATAAGAAAACTCTAGATAAAGTTGCAGCCAACCATTTCTTTGTTTAAGGTCTATTTGTGAAGCTTGAAAACATGGCCTTAGCAAAGTTATTAAAGGCATTGGTTCAACTCTCAATAGAACCTAAATAGATTATAAGGTTTGGGTGGTTCTGGGTTACAAGTTAGAAAGACTTAGAGGGTTTAGTTTAAAGCCTTAACAGAAAGCTAGGTTAAGTAAGGATATGATTAGCAACTAAAGAGTTTGGTTATAGTTGAAACTATTAAGGTTGAGGTTAAACATTATGGTAAAAGTTTTATTTGATAATCCATAACTTTAGCATCATAAAATTGCAATTTTAATGTGCTTGGATATGAAAATGTAAGTTAAGTGTTGCCTTGGAATCACGTTCAAAGGTATAGAGAAATCAATAGAACAAGAAGCTATACCAAAAGGTGGTTTTGACAAGCTCACAATGTACCATTAGTGAACTTATATGCACAATGCAGATTAAGCTTTAGCTAGGTAGGCTCTCAGCAAAGACCTTGCAAGAACATGGAAGAGCTTCGAATATGACATAAGGTTGTACTAAGTTTTGCCAAGTAAATAATATGGGAAAGGTTTTAGCTAGACCTTGGAGTGAATGGGTTTTTCATGCAAGACCACAAGTAATTCTATTTAGGCTCTCAAGTCACATGGTGACACTCTTAATGGTGATCTAAGGAATATGTCAGAGCATAAGATAGGCCTTCTTATTGTTGCAATGACTACAAATTTCCTTGGGATCATAAGGGTCATAGTGATAGTTGTGTGAATCGAGACTTAGTTATACTAGCTATAAGTTAAATATATAATGTAAGAGTAAAAGCTAAGCCATTATGAACTCTATGGTTGGCTTAGATAAGAAAATCCAAAACAAGTTGTGGGAAAGATTAAATATAAGAAATGTACTAAGAACATCAAGATAGTTGAATTAGTATTTAAAAGGAACCATAAGTCATTTAGATATAATTGACTCTAAATTATTGACACTCACTATGGAGATAGACATCTTAGACATCCAACTCCCTTGGTTGGTGTCAATTAGATGTGAATGGTTAAGCCTATAATTGCAATGTCATATTTCATGACATGAACCTTAAGTATTTGTAGGAAGCCATTATATGAATAATCTCAGAAGGAAATAATTACACTTTTTGTTCCATAAAAAATCTCATGTTGTGCTTTGTTATTTTGTGGACTACTTGTGGTCCTTGAAGACTCCTAAAATCCTATATTGATGCCCATGTCATTACCATTACCATGTTGAATGCTAGATTACATTATTTGAAAGAAGTGACAGGGATTGTCATGATTTTAATGTATAACAAATTGTATTATATTAAGTAGTAGATGCTAAGTATCTGGTTGGTCATAGTGTAAAGAAATACATATTGAATTAGTTAGTCGAAGATGATATCCTTTTGTCAGTTAGAAACTAATGTCGTTCATCCTCGAGATTTTTTCTATTGTTACATTCATAATTCATATTAGTGAATAATAGTTTTATAATATAGATCAAGGATTATCTATTTAGCCACCTAGCTCTCCTCTTTACTGCAAGATCAAGTTGTTAAAATTTGAATAAGAGTCGAGGTAGAGTTTGTCAAAGTTAGTGAATTAGCTGAATAATTTATATTATTTATTTATTTCATCATTATTAATAATACATTTGATGTTTCCTTCTCGTCAATTCCATTTTATTAGATATTGTATTCCATTTGATTATTATATCATATTTGATCTTTATTAGTTAATTTTTTATATCAGACTTTTGTAGTTATTCATGATATTTCCTTAGATTATATCAGAATTAAGTGGTTTTATTGATTTCTAGATATTTTATTCATGTTTTGGTCTGGTAGATGAGAAACATTATTGGATTCCTAGCATGGTAATATATTCTTGGAACCTACAAGTACAATTTGATAATATGACTCTTTATAGATTGGTTACACTCATGGATTCTTTTAAAAAAATTAAGAATTGGTAGTGTAAGATAATTTTATAGTTGGGCTAAGGAAAATGATTTATATGTTTGTGTGTGTGTGTGTGCGAGCATGTATGTTTGTGGGTGCGTGAGCATAATTGAATCTTTTTTATTATGAAAAAGTAGTTATATGATCGTTTGAATATAAATAATGGTCGTTTATTTTACCTTTAAAGTTTATTTTTGCTATATTATAAAATGGTGAATGTTGTTATCTCGATGGTATCATGGATGTCAAAGATATTTTGATTATAATAGCCCAATTATGTGAGGTTTAAACATAATCATAAATATTGTATATATTTTGACTAGATAAGGGATGAAGAAAACATTCAAGAAGATGTTAAGAAGTTCTATAAGCTGTATTTTTATGATTTTGACTCCAAACAATGATGCTTTATTTGATAGCAACATCCAAAATATTTTTATTGAATTTGGTCGAGTAAAGTTTTCAACTTTAGATAGCGAATGTGTTTCTTCTTGGAAGATTTCAAGAAGAAGAGTAGTGAATATCAAATCTCATGAAAATCGTCTTATTTGTAGTGAGGCGCCACCAAAACAAATAATTTGAATAAAATTTTACAAACTTTCAATTTTTTTAGAATGTTAGCTTAATCTAAATAATCTATGCGAGGTATAAAACTTAAATTTAAATTTAAATTGTTAAACAAAAAATAATATTTTTTAGTAACTTTGATAATAATATTATGATCATGTTAAGAATCACTTTTCATAACTCTTCATTTTAGTTTCTATAAAAATTAATTAAATTTAAAAAATAAAAGACTATATCTACTAAAATTAACTAATCTAAATGTATTTAACAATTTTTAGACATGGAGCATTAATGTCAGACCCATTCATTATAATAATAAGATTGAAGCATTAGTCTTGAACATAGATGGAAGTATCTTGAGTCGAAGGCACTACTCACTTCTTTCATAAATCAATTGATCACGTTATTGGAGGTGTAGTCACTAATTCATTAACAAACTTGATAACACTAATTGTGAAATCAAACTATTTTTGAAGTAAACAGAGTGTCTTATAAGGAGAATACAATAAGGGCAAATGCACCATATAGGACTAAACTTTAAAACTTTTTCCTCACTTCTAACTTCTAAATTATTATAGTGATGTGAGCTAGGTAACAATGTAATTTTACAATCAAACGATCATTGCAACAATTGCCTTTTTTAAGAGATAACTCTATTAATTCTCTAATCTCTCAAGTAAACTTTCAAGATTATTTTAAGCATGACACTCCTATACAATGACTATTTTGAACAATATTTCCTATTTTTTATAAACTTTATTTAAATAATATTAAGTTTCTAATTAAAAATCATCTATTTTATAAAAACATCAAATGAATAGTTTGTTAAATACTTTGAGCCATTTATTAACATTAATAAATTGGTTAATTATTGATAAAAATAAAATGATTAAATTTTTACAAAATTCTAAGGAAACATTTTAATTAATGACATCGAAGCCATTGATAGGTACTGCTTATTGTTGCCTCTATACGTTGTGTCCTTCACAAATCAATATTCCTTCTTAAAAATAACCAAGCTCTCATTTTCTTTTTTCTATTTGTTGAAATTAAAGTACTTG
Organism: Vanilla planifolia; assembly: GCA_023846275.1. Classification (NCBI taxonomy): domain Eukaryota; kingdom Viridiplantae; phylum Streptophyta; class Magnoliopsida; order Asparagales; family Orchidaceae; genus Vanilla; species Vanilla planifolia. The sequence continues at coordinate 276,109 of JAIUJO010000087.1, forward strand.
TGTATTCTTGAGCACTCACCATTTATATGAATTATTTTTTTGATATTTTAATTGCCATTTTTCTTTCCTCTTCTTGCTAATTTTAGTTTATTATAAGGACTTTGTAGCATATATTTTTTCTATTTAATTGTTGTGAGAGTTTAGCTTACCCATTTTTCAACAAAATTGTTATATGGATTATTTGTTTACGTCCTATTTATTCCAATTAGTGAAGTAATAAGCAATGTGAAACTTTAAACTTAAGTAACCATCAATGTAGAAAATAATATCAATGCCCCACTACATCATGCAACATCAACACAACAAAAAATCATAATTATAATATGATTAATCTATTCAATGACCAAATGATCAATTTCAAATAGCAATTGTACAGTAAAAGTAGAAAATAAGTTTGAAACTTAGGAAGGACATGCAGCTTAAACATTAAGTAGACATTCAATCTCAAAAAAGCTCGAGCAATGATCTGTGGAAAAAAGCAAAGACCCTTAATCTCTCTTGGATAGACTCAAATAGCTTCATAGTGGTTAATAGTAACAAGTCAATAACAAACGTCACTAAATAATATGTCGAAAAAATGATTTACATAAAAATGACTAGAAGAAGCTTTTAGGAATCTCAAAATATGAGCATTATTGATTTTAATTAATAATGTCCTTCTTTTTAACATAAAGGATGTAGTTATTTCTATAGTAGCTTGATTCTTAATAACATGATCATACTACACAAATCAAGTTAATTGTGATCATGGAATGCTTTGCAAGCAATGGACAAATGGACATTCTTTGAAGGAAACTAAATGTTCATTATTGTGAAGCAACCATTCAAACAAAGTATAGGTGTTTTTGTTACAATAGTTATAATGCGAGAAAATGAAAATTAAGAATATTTTGTCACTTGGTGATACGTAAATGATGTATTACTATCTTGTGCATGCCAACAACACTTTTGTTAATGGAATAGATCATTGGAGGGATTTTAGATTGATGATGGTGGCAAATTGTCTTTCGTGAATGGAAAGAACACTCAAATGTCTTTGCTAGGGTTAAAAAATATAAAGGTCACTCTTGTTCGCAAAACCCTACTTGATCATGATTTGCTCAAGTATTTCCTAACATAGTGGCTCGATATATGAACAAGTTCTTATTATACCAATCCCTATTACTGATCATTTCTCCAACACTAATTAAATCTATAAAACTTAGATTCCAAAGCACTTGAATTGGAAGTATAAGATTGTCTCAAGTGGTAGCTTATTATTCAAGTCTTCTAATTGCTAGGCTAGGAAGGAGGGCCCTAGCTTACAAGTTAAAGAGAGATAAAGCCCACGTTAAAGAAAGGAGTACTAGATGGAGGATGTAGAAACATGTGTAACCAAAATTGACGAACAATTACATTAGCTATTAGATCGAATGACAAAGAAACTGTTGAAAAAGAGATGGCATTTTTGTCATTATTTGCATATGTTATTCCTAAAAAGAACAATAAATTTATTAGTTGGCTTCTTAATTCACAAATCTACTATCATATAAATACTACAAAAACTTTTTATTGTAATAAAAATACAAGATGTACTCAATTTTCTTTAACAAAAGTAGTCATAGCTATACGAACCTTTCTTATGCATTTTTGCTAGAATCAAATTCAAGTTTGATGGAAATATATTGGAATGGGTTGGATTTCAATAATTTTTTAAACAAAAAAGTCATGATCTTAGGTAAAAGAAGAATAGTTATCATTTGCTAAAATTAACATATTCTATCAACATTGCTTTCCCCATTAGGAAATGAACCACAACAAATATGTTCAGTCATTCTTTTTGAGAATATGATTAACTTGACATGAGTTATATGAACTAAAAGTAGTTTATCAAAATTGATTTCTTAACCTAAAATAAAAGGTATATGATAAACTCTAGTGGTTTTCCAAGAATTGAGTTCGATCTTTTTAGCCCGACATGTTTAGTATTTTTTGCAAGAACAAATGCAAGTCAACCATAATGATAATGTGAATGCATTTCATGCATTCTATTATGGAGTACATAGTTGGATGACTTTCCTTATGATCGCCATATCAACATCTCTCCTCATCAAGCTTAATTAAAGCTTTGCAAACTTTTGGAATTTGTTTTGAACTTAAAAACCTCTAAATGAATACAATTATTAGCTATTTAAGAAAATTAGTTTTTTCTACATTTCTTTCCCTATATATCTGTTAGAATTAAAATACTTTTTCAATGAAATTGATTCAATCTTTTTAGTGAATTAGGATACAACAAGGGATTCTGATTCTTTTATGCAATGTTATAGGGATTTATTAGTTATTTGATTCTATAATGATGTTTATGTAACCCAAAATTATCACATAAATTTAAACCAAATAGATTTTCAATGGCTTCAACTTATATATTTTTTTAGGTAATATGTAAATTGAGAGTGCTTTGACAGCTCTACCAGGTAGTCTCTAATCACACAAACACAAATTATAAGGCCTAGGCTCCTTCTATTCAATCCATCAAAATTAAATTTGACTAAATCCACTGATAGACGAGCCAATTAAACCACTTTTTAATTGTTCAATTTACCTAAAAAAATTAAGTAATGCATTTTTACAATTTGAGGATCTATCAAACTTCTTTACATAATGAAACAACATTTAAAAATTTCATAATTATTATGTTGAACTCTACCCAAGAATAGGGAACATTTGTTCATTGAATTATTTTGAATTTATACCTTCTAGATATTTTAGCATACAAGAGATGGTAGAACACTAAATCCCTTAATAGCTATTGAATTTGGGTGACTAAACTTCCACCATTATGGAAGCATTTCAGGAATCATGATGTTGGGTTTGTTTAATGCTAAGATTAATTGCAAATGGATTCCTTAAGATTCATTTGAGAGTCCCGATATACACAAAAAAGGCATTTGTCTATAAATTTAAATTCAACTCGCTCAAGTTGTTATCAAAAGGTAATTAGTTATTGAGGAGTCACCACATAAGCATAAAATTTTTGAAAGGTTTATAATTGTTCTACATTATTTTTTGTGACTTATGATTATGGCAATTAATCACCTTTAAGCTTATCTTATTCTGAATTGGTAGTGAATTTACCATCCTTAGTGGAGGGTCGGCCAATTGTCGCCATCCTTATCTATTTGTTCTAAGTATTGGAGAATATAAAATAGTAAGAATGATTCTTGTTATTTGATTCTAAGTTTTTGAGCATGCTCCATAAAATTTTTTATTAAGGAAAATACATCTCATGTATCTAAAATAGATAATGTTTGAGCTATTGACCTTCTAAAAAGGCTTTACAATATTTGCATTACTAAAATCCTTCAGTTTCTTAACCTGTAATTCATACATATCATATGAGGAGCCAATCATGTTCTAATTATCTAATTGGTCCTTGCTCTCCAAATCATTATCACCTTAAAGGAAACAATTTATTACCATTTCTAAAAAATTTAAGATGTTATTGAGAATATAACATGTCAAAAAATTATAAAGTGTTATTAGTTAGAGGACATGACTAACAAGTACTACCTCCCTTTTAGAGTAATTTCCTTTTGCATGTTTTGTCAATCTAGTGTTTGAAGTGGACCTATTATTTCCTTCCTTTGAATAATGTGCTTTTGATGTGGTGGGATAGGAAAGTAACATCTTTTTTGATGGAGGAGCTCCTTGTCGATGTTCTCTTACTTGTGTTTCATGTTTGTACATCTAATAAAGGAGGTCCTTTGTACATTAATCTATAAACTTAATGTGCTTTAGAGATTAGTGAGGAATAACTTGATATTTGTTATTAAGCATTTGTCGCCTCTTAAGAAGAGAATAAGGTAATCTACAAAGCATAAATGGGACTTTGGTTGACAACCACTTCGACAGGCCTTGTGCTTCACTTTACTTATATATGTAGAATGTTTAAACCTCATTTTAGTGCTTTGGAAAAAATGTGGAAAAGAAATGTGGATAGCGGGTTACCATGCTTTAGCTAACGGGACAGTTAGACAGAACCATTTCATTTTTTGTTAATAATAACTATCAACTAGATTATATTATAGATAGTCAAGATTGTATTATCAAATTAACTATTAAAGTTAAACTCTTGTAGTACTCGTTTCCCTTATGATATATTATTGAATACATTTTTAAAGTCTAACTGGATAATAGAGCTATTCACTTCGCTTTTCTCATGTAAATCATTAGTTTGTTGCTATGAAAGCATCATTTCTTATGTAGGGAAGATATTTTCAATGATTTTGCCTTCCTTAGTGAAGCTGATTGCTCCATGGAGATGATGGTTGGAAGGAAACAACATAGGCTAACTAGTAACAACTTAAAGTATCTTTGAGAAACTATACATCCGATTATCATAAAGTCTTCCAAAGATGTTCTGTAATTAATCCTCAGAAGAAAAATAAAATTAGCACTGCTACATTCTTTATGTGATGTGCGACCAATAAGAAAATCATTGATGGCATCATAAATGTCATCTTAAAATATGAACGAACAATGCTTATAGAATAAAACATGAAACCCATCCAATTTTTGTAAGGACACGAAGAATCCATCAAAAAAATAATTTGTTGTATTTTGTCCTTATTAACAAGTTGAATTAGCAACATATTAGTTTTTAGTTATTCCAACAATCATAAAAAAATGTACCTCTCAATTTTCCTACACTAGAGTGATGTTAAGCAATCCACAACATTTTTGACAATTAAATCCTCCTCTATTACCCTTCATTTGCTTATTATTGAATATTATGTGGAAGAAATTTTTATTTTTATCACCAATCTTAAGCTACACAATGCCAATCCTTTAGCTCTTATATATCTAATGAAATAGAATCTAGTACATCATGTAGAAGTTCAAATTGAAGATATATTAGTTCTATTTGAACTTAGAGCCCTGTCAAGATTGGCCAGTATACTTCTTATTAGTCTTCCTCTTCATTTTCATTGTGGGAATCAATCATAGTAGACTTTCATTTATTTTATATTTCTATTTATTTCTATTGGTGCATCAATTTATTTTTATCTATAGATAAGTCCAAGTTATTTAAAGAATAATTGAATACTTTTCAGATATTTGCTTCTTTATATTCAGTATAGGCCTTCCCTTCAATCATTTCACAAGTTTTTTAGTATAAAATTGGCCTAAAAATTTATTTAAAGAGGTCTTAAAATTTAGTTTCATGGTTTTTTGCTATCAGCCACCTTTGACAGTAGTCATTACCACCACCATCAGTGCTTACTCACCAACTCGTACTAACGCTGTTCGATCTGCATTGATCCCAAGGAAGACTCAAAGTGTTAATGCCTCTTTACTGATGCTATTCATTGAAATATGAATGCAAAGTGAGGCATCAATTGACCCATGTGGCAATGTGCATTGCCCATTACCTCACAATTCACCATTACTACTACCTAAAATCATGCACCAGTTCGAGAACAAATTATCGTAATTACTTTTGTAGTACATTAAGTCAATTTTTTAAGTTTTTTAAAGAATTTTAGGTATTTATTTTGTAATTTTTGGTGGCACTCAAAATTCTAAAATTTCCTTTAGAATTTCAAAAAAGCAAATATATTAATTAAAAAAAGCAAACACAACATAAACGTAAACTTAAATATGTATAAAAATAGATAAGAATTTCTACCATAATTGCATGGAAATTACAAGTTTTAACAAGCTATCCACAAAGATTTAGAAATATTTTTTTTTTGAAATCTTATAAATATTTTTTGCATTGCAAATCCTGAAGGACATGACTTAGGTCTATGGCCTGCAATATATTAATTAAAAAAAGTCAAATATATTAATTTAAAAAAGCAAACACAACATAAACGTAAACTTAAATATGTATAAAAATAGATAAGAATTTCTACCATAATTGCATGGAAATTACAAGTTTTAACAAGCTATCCATAAAGATTTAAAAATATATTTTTTTGAAATTGTATAAATATTTTTTGCACTGCAAATCCTAAAGGACATGACTTAGGTCTATGGCCTGCAATATAGGCACAGGGCTTGAGGAGCCACACGTTAGGAGCATGACAAAAATCGATACAGTTTTGCTCAGATTATCTATTTAAGGCACTATTCTTGTAGCAATTTTGGGTCAATCGGTTCAAGGCATAACTCCTTAATCGACTTAATTGTAAGGTGTCATGGGGGACTTGTTAATTTGCTAATGAATTTGGATAAGTCAAAGTCATATTTACATCTATACGCTGGTGACCTAGGTTATGACTTTCTAAAAACACAATGGGATTGCCAACCTTAATAGATTGAACAATAATGAAAATATTTTAAGTATAAGTCACGTGAATTGTTTTGCATTGTGAGACTAAAAATTATAGTACCAAAGTTGAGCTCTTCTATACCAACTAATCGCATATTTTTTTCTATCAAACAATCCAAATTACACCAATGTTTGTGAATAGTTTATGATCATTTAGCCATTCATCTCAAATGATTGATTGAGATACATAAAGTCTCTCTCCCTTCATTAATAATAACCCATTTGACATCACCTTCTATCTAGCCTTTGAATCTAAAGCTCTAGATCTTATCCAATTACGATTAAATATAAACCCTTTATCAATTGTTCTAATCAAACGAAATTTGCTTCGAACACTTAGAATCAAATAGTAGTTGTACCATCATTTTTGTTCATATCACATGTGACAACTAGCATTTAAAAAAACATGTTTTAGTTATTGGAGAAATATAATTATTTTATGCAAAATTTGTGAAGTTTCCAAATTGTTTCTTATAGTCAACTTATTTATGGATTTTTTGTCTCATTGGAGTATCAGTGTGAATTTTGTTTATTGGCTTCGATGTCAATGGGTGAATAGGAGAAGTCTGATTAGTCAGTAGGGGTGGATGCAGGAACAAGTTTTGCCTAAACCATTTAAAAATCCTTGTGTTTTTCATTTAATGTTCACTAATCTTATTTTGAAATTTTTTTTTAAAAAATAATTTTTTGGAAGCGTAAAAATTTTTCTCAAAAAGTTTAAGAAATAAAAGTATGTTAAATAAATAATTCACTCATCCGATCATATACATTTTTGTTATATAATTTATAATAAATTTCACATCTTAGTTGACTTCATTACTTACTAAGTGTTTATTATATTTATCAAAATGAGAATATTATGGTTCAATAAGATGTTAAAATAATTTTAATATTTTAATTATTAAGTTTTGTTCATGGATTTTTATATTTTTATATTTTTGACATTTTTATTTGCAACATGGTCATTATTTGCTTATTTTATTAACTTCATTCATTCAGTTTAGATATTTCTAATATTTTTTAATACTAATCCTTGATATTTTGTTTTTTTATCAATTATTTATTAGATTTATCATGATGAATATTTTAATTATTTAATTTTAAAAGTAATACGAGATTTTTAAGTGGTATAAGGATTTGTTATTTGTAATAACTCATTTAAGATACTTGTAACAACAAAAGAAAACTTTAATTATTGAAAATTTTTTTTATTCACCATGTTTACAAGAAAATAATTATTAAATGTTATATATGCTATTATTCATATACTTGTTTTTATTTCAATTAGTATTAAAGAGGGTTTCCTATAAAAAAACATGAGTCAAATCACTTGGGTGAACCATCAGGTATGTTTTAATTACATATTATTCTTATTTAATTATTATTATAAAATAGAGTAATTTCTATCTTACCAATTTTGTGTGCTTTCTAAAATATTTTTTTACTAATTTTCTTTTGAAATTATGTTTTTTATATGTAATCACTCTTGATGAATATCAATGAAGCACTTGATGAAGGTCTTCTCCAATCATTCTATAATTATTAAAGGATAAATTGTATTAATATTTTAAAGATATATTTCATGTTTTTATCCAATACACTGGATTAAAACATTAGAAACTGCTCAAAGAATTATAAGATTTAATTAGAGATTCATTCACAAAAGAAATCAAGTTATTTATTGTACTTAGTAGTGATGAAAGGAGAATGATATAATTAAATGCCATAACACCCAACTACCATCATCATCGCATATCTCCAAATGACTTTAATCACATTATTAATTTTTATATCGCACATAAAGTTTGAAAACACTAAGAAGTAACTTATGATGGTATTTTATAAGAAAAGAAAATAAAGATAAATCTTCTTACACATGATTCTGAGCTCTTTAGAATAAATTTTAGGTACACTTTAAATAAGTTGTTTATGTGATTTACTAATATGACTAGTAGATTATAAAATCAAGGAAAAAAGTGGTATTTGTTGTATATCTTGTAAGAAAAGTGGTAAAGATTCTATGCAATGAGTGTGATCCTCTTCTCATAGTAATAAACCCAGCCAAAGGACTAGTTTATGTGCCAGCCAAATAAAAGTTACATTTTATGATTGCTTGATAAAAAATTTGTAATTTATGTGGCTATATATAGTGAAAAAAATCAAAATCTAGTTTTTGGGAGTTGTATAGTAGATGCTTAGGTCATAGGACTAGAGACCAATTAAAGTTTATCTCAATAAAGACATTGTCTAAATAGATGGGTAACAATTCAATACAAATCTAAGAAGAAGGCAATTAGAATTCATCACATATGGTGTTCTACATTAATGAAATTAAGCAAGCTAGATGTAGTTAGAGATCCTCTTAAGCCAAACAAAACTAGTGGAAACATGTACGAATTGTGTGGAAAAACGGAAGGCATGTTAATTATTTCTTTTAAACCTAAAAATGAGTTAAGTTCTAGTAGTCCTTCAGGGATAGTTTATTTAAGATATTTTATACCTACACAATCTTAGAGTTTAGGAGAAAAAATTGATTTGTCATTATTAATGATTCTTCTATAGATAATTACATTTTTTTGTTTAGGGGGCGAGACATTTGAAATCTTTGTTAAAGAGAAGAAGAGAAAAGCTATCTCAAACTAAGTTGTATTCAATGTGATAATGGCAACACGTTTAAAAATGAGGGGCAACAAATTACCTATTTTAATTCACATCCAATAAAATGAAATTATAGAAAGAAAATATAATGCCTTAGTAGAGATGGGTAGAACTATGTTAATCAAATACATCCTACCAAAATACTTTTGTACCAAGGAAATTAACACAACTTGTTATAAAATAAATATAATTTACTTAAGACTAATATTTAAGAAAATCTTGTAATGAGTTATTTAAAAATAAGAAACTATATGTTCGTTACTTTCATATTTTTGGATATAAATGTATCATTGTTAATAATGAAAGAACCAACTTGAATAAGTTTAATGAAAAGATATGCCTCACAATTTTCATAGAATACTATTCTTTTAGGAAAATGTATAAAGTTTACAACATGGATACTCAAAAGATAGAGAAAATAATGAATATGATGTTTGTTGAGTCAACTCATATGATAAATTCTTAAATTCTTGATGAATTGATAAAGTATTTTAAGAACTTAGAGTTGAACAAAGATGAAGGTGAAAGAGAAAGTAAAATAGAAGGAAATGACTAGTCAAGGATTACTTAAAGAGTACCAAGCTTCACATCTAATAAAACAAATTATAAGAGAAGCTAATCAAGCTGTTAGAATAAGAGCCATTATGATATAAATTAATCATAGTGCATTTGTATCTTTCACAAAATTAGTATCTAAGCCTGTAAGGTTGATTATTAAGTTTAAGTAATGAAAGAAGAGCCAAATAAGTTTTAGAGAAACAAGGTGTTGGAAGTAGTTCTTAGGCTTAGTGATAAACAAGTGATTAGAACAATATGGACATTTAAGAATAAGTTAGATGAAGACGGGATGATCACTAAAAAAAGGGTTGACCTATTGGTAAGAGTTATATCCAAGTTAAAGGTATATATTTTAAGGAGTCATTTATATTAGCAATAAGATTAGAGGTTATTATACTTCTCTTAACATATTTTGCCATAAAAATTTTAGATTATTTCAAATGGATGTAAAATATCAATTTTAAAATAAGATAATAATAGAAGCTATGTGTGTTTAACAACCTCCAAGTATTAAGGCCCATGCATGTTATGATAATGTATAAAAGCTTAAGAAGGCTTTTTAGGGCCTTAACTAAGCTCCTCATTCAATATATCATAGATTGAGTAATTATCTAATTTATAGTGGTTTAAGGAAAGGAAAAATGGATAACACACTATTCTTAAAATCTTTAAATAATACTTTGTTGCTTGTGTAAGTTTATGCTAATGACAAAACTTTTGGAAGCACAATTGAAAATATGTTGAAGTAACATAGTGATTTAATCAACTTAGAGTTTGAGATAAGTATAGTGGGTGAGATGAATTTTTTTGGATTACAAATTATATAACTAGAAGATGAGATGTTTATATCACAAATTAATTATTCAAAATATTTATTCAAGAAATTTGGGTATGAAAAATGAAATGTAAGAAGATTCTATTGAATCGATCGGTGTATTTAGGTTTTAGTAAAATTCAGAAAAAGATTAATCAAAAAAATTATGAAGAACTCATTAGATCTTTACTATATCATACACTAGTAGACTGAACATCTTATTTAGTGTTAGCTTATGTGTTAGATTCCAATAAAATTCCAAGAAAAGCCATCTAAGGATGTGTAAATTAATCTTCAAATGTGTAGAAAGTGTAATGAACATATGTTTAAGGCATCTTGAAAATGTTTATTCAAGAGATCTTATAAGTTTTGTAGATTTAGGCCTTGTAAACACTACGAAAGCTAAGAAAAAACCTTAGGTACATATTAATTACTAAGAAATATTTTAATTTCCTCCGAGAATGATGGAAAATTGCATAGCCATATTGACCACCAAAGGGAAGTATATAATGACAAAAAGTTGTGTTGCTCAATATGTTTGAGACAATAATTTTGGGATTATGGTTTAGATCTCTTATATATTCTCATTAGAATTGAAACTACTAGTACCTTGGCTTTAGGAAGAACTAAGTTCATCATTTCAACAGCAATCACATTGTATAAGATACAACTTTATTCGTGATCAAGGACCTAAAAACATAGTAAAATTCACAAATATTCCTACCAAACAAGAATTGGTAGACTTATTTACAAAATTCCTTCCAACTGATCAATTTCAAATCATACGATAACAATTAGGTGTAATAAAAAATTTATAAATTATACCTCCCATTTCATAATATTAAGATGAGAAAATTACCATGATTTAAATAAGTGAGAAGGAACATGTAGGTAAAGGAGTGCATGAATTAAGTAGGTGCAAAAACATTATATTTTTAATGCCACTTATCATAACAATATATGTTTTTTACTTATTATATTTTTTATCCAAACATTAATGTCTTGCAATCATCAAGAGGAAGAGATTACTAATAAACTCGTGTGTTTGATGAGTCAAGTTGAAATGTCTAATTTAGTTTTAGTGGTCAAGCCTAACACTTTTTATTGTGGTCTATTAATATTCACCAAAAATACTTTGAAGTGCTTAGTAAGCTTCAAGGATTAACAATATACACATCAACTTTGAAAAGCTTTATATTTTTTATTATAAAATAAATTGTTAACTCGTTGATTATAAGTTGCATCTCTATTGAGTTCACTTTCTCATCATAATTTAAGCATTTAAGTTGTTCATGGTTACCTTGATTTAAGAAACTTATAGGACATTATTTTTTGTTCAATAGTTTTTTCTAATTGAATATATGTAATACAACTTTGTCAAACTTCATTTCAATTACTGACCTTTCAACAAAGTTGTTGGGCTGACTAAGCTCAACTTGGCTAGTAGCATCGAGTTAGGAGGGCAGTCAAAAACATGTTAAGAAATTAGTTAGGATGCACCCTAAACTAGATTTGGCCAAAGATATTATTTATACACCCACAAAGTGTATTACAAAGGCCAAACAACTTTTCATTTCAACAATATGGAACTAACATTTCATTTTGCAACTTAGAGCAAAAAATGTGCTCTATTTCTCACCACTTGACCTTTGGTTGGAGAATAAATTTTTCATCAACTATGAGTACTTGATCATATCTTAAAATTGGATAGCCAAGGTCATGTAAGACTTCAATGAAAAAGTTTTATTATTTTTGCCCATCAAAATAATTTATCCTTGAATTGGATAACTCATGTTTCTTTATGTTTCAATCTTATGAATCAAATATTTCCCAACTTTTCCAATTATAAATCAAACAATTCATATCTCATCCTACTGGATTAGTATGCCAAGATGTAGTCCACTTTTATTTAACCATCTAGAACTCATAAACCCTTATAGTATTTCATATTATAGTTTAGAACCCCTTAGAATGGAGCCAAAGGAACCAATCAATCCTAGATAATGGCTAATTCCCTAGCCATTATTTGAGACATTACATTAGTCATTTCTTAAAAAATATATTAAGCTATTTGAAGGTAGTGTTTGAAACAAATTTTTGTTGACTTTTTAATTACTATGATTAATTTTTTTTATTTAAATCTCTCCTTTATTCATGAAATAACTAATAAATGTGAACCAATGTTTGAGGTCTTAACAAAACATTACACATTATTCTACTAGAAAATTCATTTGCAATACTTGAGGCTTTTATCATAAAAAAACATCATAACTAGGGGTCAAAAATACAATACGTTAACCACCAAATGCTCCTTGAAATGATCATTATAGTATTGATTATCATTTGATATTGATAATGTCTCCATTCTACAATATTTTTTGACCATTCCATCTACTTATGGATTCATTTGGTCTCACCTTATAATAATAGGTCTCATGTTTCTTACTGGCACTTCCATAATTATTTATTTGTGTCCCTCTTTCTAACCTTGACAATAGTTTTCTATTTTACTCCTACCAATAGTATCTTTGTTATCCATTGCTTTTCTCTTGATATTCTCCGCTTTTAGTGCATTAATTTTTTTGTTAGGTAACCTTTGTGATAAAATCCTTATAAAGATTTGTATTTCTTAAACATTATATTGCAAATGGCATCAAAAAAATTTTCACCAATTTCATAAAAAACTACTCCAAGATCTATTTATTTAAGTAAAAAGATCATATGTTTTTAATTTGCTACATTACCTATTTTTCTTTAAAACATCCTTAGACTTTAATTAATGTTGTCTTAAATATGTTTTGGTATTTCGTTTTATGACATATCCTCCTCATATTAATTTAAAAATAATATTTTTAGTTCCTTTCAATTTTTTCTTTGATATTTATCTTTCCCTTCATATTTAGTTCTTTCAAATAATTGCCTTTATGATCTTACCCAAAAATATCCAATGGAAATTCACTTCATGACATTCAAAAAAAATTTTGAAAGCACATCCATTATTTCAACAAACATTAAATAAATCTTTGCATATGGTTATTTTGCAAACATCCCTCCATATAACAATTAAATCATTCAATTTAAAAAATGTTGGGATGACTCCAAATCATTTCTTCCTTTACTTTCCAAGTTGGTATTAGTTAGTATAACTTGTCCACAGGATGCTCTTTTTCCATTTTTAGTTGATTTCTCATGTTAATAATGCCATTTTCATTTCCTTAAGAAATAATTTAAGATGCACCATCATGTTGCTTTAATCATATTTACATATAAAAGTCCATTAGCAAAAAGTTTTACCACGATTGAAAGACAAAATACATGATGCACTATGGCAATGATAATGAAATCTATTTTGTAAGTTATAGAACAATTTATTTCAATAATATGTGAAAGCACAACATGTCTTGCCATTAGTTATTCTCTTTTTCCAAATATTTTAGTACATTTCATTGGATTTTCCTTTAAAATTACATGATCCTCTTTGTAAAAGTCCACTTTCTTAATTTTCTTATCACTATTTTTTTGGAGTAAATATATTCCTTTGAATTCATGTTTTTATAATTTAGATCTTCCTAATATAATATAAAATCATATATATATATATATATTAAAGTATTATTAATTTTTTCATAAAAATAAAATGATAATCAATGCATCTTAATATAATATTAGGTATGGTATCATCTCAATGGTAGACTAACAATTGTTGTTGCAAGACAATTAGTTAAAATTGAAATACTTATTCAAGTTCTCTTATAAAAATAATTTTCGTAGTCTTAGAATATTCTTAAATGTTTTAAATATTATCTTTCATTGACTTTTATTTTGAGCCTAGAATGTTGTGTTAGACATTAGTTAAGCATCACATGGATTAAGAAACCTTTCTAAAAGTATGATATAGGTTTAGAAGCCATATGTAATATAATAGTGTTTTTCATACCACATAAGTAATACTATTAATCAACATAATTTTTGACGTATTAGTAGATGAAAAATTTAGTATTAATCAATAAAATATTAATTTTTATGGTTTAGAATCTCTTTTTCAAACTTACATATATTTGGGTTTTATTCTTCACACATCATCATATTGGTTTAGGACAACAACATCTTGCAATCAATATGCCACAATGATCAAAAGAAAAGTTCTCTCAATTTGTTATGGTTGTAGAATATATCGCTTAATTAACCCTCTAAAAATTTAATAGAGTTTCTTCTATGTTATACATCATAAACTTTTTGACAGCTTACAGAATTGGTATCTATGATAACATTTTGCTTGGTGATATAGGATCTTCAATCCAAAATGCCTGAATAATTCAAGCTATTATATTTATCTTAATGTTTGAATAGATTTATCATCAAACAAATCATAAATAAGATGTTGTATGTACTTTAGAATAACGAGAAGACCAAATATGAAAACTTTGGAATGTTTTCATGGAAGTGTTATGTGAATAAGTAAGATGAGAAATAGAGATTAGAAACAAAGTTAATGGATGCTATATCTTTATGATATTATACAAATAAATAGACCTATAAACCATTTAACAAGGGAACCTTACTTGTGAAGGAATCTACTCAGGCAATGTTTGATTGAATTATGCATGAAAACATAATGGTAGATTTGGAACACATGGAAGATTTTGGAAGAATAGAATTGGAAGACAAACCTAAAAGGAAAATAAAGATATAGCTTCATCATCAACATATATTTGACTTATTTTTTTGCCAAAAATGTGGTAATAATAAGATAAATATGTATTTTGTGGTAGATAATGTCATTCTCATTTAGTTTAAATCGACCTCTCTACTTGCAAATTTTTTTTTGAATCTTACACATATTATCATGCTAGTTTAGGGAAATAATATTTGGCTATCAATATGTCACAAATAGCAATATTTTAATATTCCTTTTATTTTTTATAGATATAACATTTATCAATCAATTTTGTATATAAATACTTTGTAGAGCTTCTTCAATTTTTTGAATCAAATGATGCTGCTCTCCTCTTAAAGCATTGACAGCTTCTATTACTTTTTCTCTTGATTATATTGGATGCCTAATCCACAATGCCCTAATACTTGAAGGAATTTTATTTATTTCAATAACTAAATCGATTTTTTGTCAAACCAATTATGAATAAGATACAATACTACTTTGGAATAATAAATAGCTTCAAATTTAAAAGTTAGGCATTTTTGTTGGAAGTGTTACATCAAAAGGAGTCTATATGTTTATGATATTATTCAAGTAGATAGACCTATGAGTAGTTTAACAAACAGGCCTTAGTTGTAATGGAATCTACTCAAGTTGTGCGTGATGATATTATACATGAAAAACTAGAAGAATTGGAAGACATCAGAGATTTTTGAAAATAAAATTGGAAGACCAAAAGAGATTATGGTTTGACAAACTTAGTAAATTTATGCTTAAATATTATTTTAGGAAGGGAATTTAAGTTGAACTTTGTTCAAGAAGAACTACACTAACGAATGTCTTCAAGTTCAAGATTTTGTAGATGATATCATATTTGGATCAACCTTCATTTATGTTAATGAATTACTTAGCTTACTTGTGTAGAATTTTAGATTGACATAATGGATGAGTTTTCCTATTTTCTTGGATTGCAAGTTAAAGAAGATGAGAAGGGCATACTTGTATCTTAAATAAAGCTTATAAATTGTATCTTAAAATTTAAAGAACAGTTAATGTACTATAAAAATTATTTGAGTGATTTAATTCTAAGTGACCTACCTTTTTCAGTAGAGACCCATGCCTCACTTTAAAATTTAATCATATATGCTGCTTCAACTTAAAAACTTGTTTGTCAAAATACAAGTGAAGCCTTGAAGAATGAAATTTATTTCTTGGGAAATTGGCTGATTTTAACTCTTTCTATTAGAATGAATGCTTTGGAATAATTGGTAGGGTATGTGACCACAATGTAGTCATCAAAATTGGGTATTAAAAAATAAAATCAAAATGATCATGTCGTTATTATTTAAAATATGGAATGGCTAGTGGAAAAAGGTTATCATCAATTAAAAAGACCAAACTTAAAAAGAAAACTTAAGCTAACCGAAAAGTTGAAGGCATCATGGTCATTATTTACTTTTTCTTATTACAAGATATTTGAACTGTACCAAATGGAAGTTAGGAACACATTCATAAATGTTTTTGTTTAAAAGAACATGTATATAGAATAATTAGATTGCCTTCAACATTGTCATCATCAAAATCATCTGCACAAGCTAATTTAATACTTCTATCATTTGCCATAAGAACAATGATCCTAGTATAACAAACTTAACGGATTTCTACTCAAAATTTAGATTGAACTTTGTTCATCAAGAATTGCACTAATGAACTTCTTCTAGTCCAAAGTTTTGCAGAAAATATCTTTTTAGGATCAACAAACTTTGCCTTATGTGATTGATTTAGTAGGCTTATGGGTGTAAGATTTGAGATTAATATAATGGATTAAGTTACTTATTTTCTTGGTTCGAAAGTTAAACAATATGAGAAAGGTATTCTTGTATCCTAAAAAAAGTAAATAAAGAAGATGTTATAAATGCTTGACCTTGAGGACCTCAAACCTATTTCTACTTTCAAGGGTCTCCACAAAAGTATTAAACAAAGAAATGAAAGGAAAACAAAAAGGTTTCAAGGTATACCAAGGTATGATATGTTCTTTGCTTAACTACAAGAAGACCTAAGAATGTTTTTAATGTGGGACTTATTTTAATCAATTTTAGTAAAGCTCCAAGAACATCAATTCATAATCTACAAAAAGAACCTTTGGGTACTTGCTTGTCACAAAGGTATTAGTGTTTTTGTATCTAAAATTTATGTTATGTCGTTATCTCACAAGATAAAGCTACAAAAATTATGTAGATTCAATAGTACATAAGAAAAATATTTTAGGTAATCAATCATTTTTTGGACACACCTTAAACTCATGATCTATTAAAAAAACATGGAACTATTGTTTTCAACAAATTAAGCATAATATATAGCATTGGGAGGATTTCAAGAAGAAAGTTTGGGGTTAAAAAGGAAACTTGAAGATATGGGATTACAATTGCAAAAAGACTCTCATATAATACGACAATATGTGTGCCATTTGCCTAAGTCTACCTTATCTAGCACTCTAAGGACAAACAAGTTGAAGTTAGGAACCATCTCATCATGAATAATTTAGAAAGAAATGTGGTATATATTTAATTTATTGCTAACAATATGGAACCATTTGGCATATTAATGAAGTTTCTAAGGACATATTTATTCTATAGCATTAGAAGATTTTTTTTGATGAAAAAATGATGAGACATTAATCTTGGTTTCAAGAGTAGCTCCTTGAGTGAATAGGACCTCATCCACCCGATTTTATTACTTACAAATTTGCTTCACCTGATAATATTCAGCAAATGCTTTATGGCACTATATTTAATTACTTTATGATAAAGTTAGAATTTAAGTTATAAAAAAACATGAGGTTATCAGTCAATTGAGTAATAATGTAAGTTGTTTTGATAATAGCAACCTATTTCAATATACTAATTGACCATCTAAATTTGCTTCTGGGCATATAGATCAACAACATTGGAAGGAGATTAACATTACAAGAACATGTCAATAAATTAAATATGTAGATGTAACCATTTGTGGAATAGTAATGTAAAACATATATGCATGATCAAGAAACTAAGTGTTTCTTTTGAGTAAGACCTTTTACCCAACTTATAAATTGAACTTGTTGCTCAAGTACACCATGCATGATTTTTCAATTTTGAAGTGAAAACTTTTGAATGACTAAATGCACCAATTGATTATGTTTGATGCAATATGATTAGCTATTGGAGAAAATAAAAAATTTTAGGAGAAGACTATTTGATCTAGGCTAAGAAGTGGATCAAATAAAATTGGATGGAACAATTGCTTATTTAGATTAAAAATGACTTGATCAAACTATTCAATTAGGGAAAAGCCTTTGCACATAAAAAGCATAAGAAAAATTCAAACATATTAAACAATATAGTTAACTTATACCTTATAATAAAATCACTCAAATTAAAAATAAACTTTTGAAAATATTGTGCATCCCATAATATATCATGCAAAGGTATAATTAATATATTGAATTGTATATTTGTGATGTTCTCAAACAAATTAAGTCAGAAAAAAAGATATAATACAATATACAAATATTTGATTAGACAATGCAATCAACTTATTCATGTAGGCTAAAGTAAAATAAAGAATTTGGATTGCAAAATAAAAATTTATTGGACTCTAAGCTCTACTCACTTTTACTTACCATAAGAAATTGACATCGTACGCTAACATTCTTTCATACCAACTGGATTGACTGTAAATGGATATCAAACCATACCATTACTATGTTAAACAATACATCCAAATAGATTTATACAATATATTATAATATTGGAGAATGATTTGCTTAATATTGCTCAGCATCGTGCTTTGGTGTGGGGAAAAAGTTGTTTAAATCAAACCACTAAAAATTTATGATGTTATCAAATTCTCTTTTTGCATTATTCTAACTTGAGAAATTTTACTAACAAATCAATAAATCATACACGTTTTTTTAGAATTAGTATTGAGTTTGAATGTTGTAAGAGGTTTAAAAAAATTTTAAGTCTTGTTTTGTAAAATCTTTTGTCAATTAGAATCCATTTTCTCAATGTATACAGAGCTAAGAATTTTTATTGACATATTTTTTTTTTATTTTTGGGGTATTATAATATTTCATTTTAGATTATTGATAGTAGTTTTCTAATATTATAAACAATGTTTGTTCTTATTTTGCTCATATTGTTTTGTAAATTTTTAAAAAAATATAATATTAACTAATATATAGTTCTTGAATAAGCTATGTTTTTAATTAGTTAAATATGCATAAATCTTAGAAAAATCTAGATTTAAAGATATTCCACAAATGTTTTTATAAAATATTTGTTCCAATTTTTTATTTTAATTAAGACATCCTCTATTCTTAAAATATTAACAAAGCCAACAAATTACAAGTCTATGGAATAATTTTAATATTTTCTTCATTAAAAATTTCTTTATTCTTTTTAAAATACATTTTTCATACACATGAATATTTGATAAATTAATATCATAGAGAAGATTTATTATCATTATGCTGCCCATTTATTAAATGTTAATGTTAAGTTTTTGTTATAATTTTATATTTTGCAATTAGGTACATTTTTTTGACGTGGATAGTTTCTACTCTTTTGCATTTTCAAATAATAAATTTTTTTTTTAAAACATTTTTTCTTAATATTTTTTAACGTTTTATTGTGATAATAATTTCAAAGTTTGCAAATCTATTATCCATTTTTAACTATAATGAATTTTATTCTATGTGATAATTATCATTATTATAGTATAATTTTTTCATTAATTATTTCCTTTTACTTTTTTTACTAATGTTCTTATCCCATTTATTTTAAAGCTTTTATCTAGCTTATATTATTCTTGCTTGTTGTCAAGTCGAAATACAATAAAAATTTTTTAATAAATAATTAATTCATTTGTATAACTATTTTTTTGTATTTTGTTTATAATTTTTTGTTAATTTTAGATATTTGTCGTTGACATATTCTAATCAAATATTTCAATAATGAAAGTAAATTATTTTCTACTTTATAATTTTTTGTCATAAATATTTTCTTGATATGGAATTATTAATTTTCACTTTTTATTTTTAAAATATTTTCCACTTATTAATACGTTTTAAGCTTTGCCCTATAAAGTTATTTTTATTACTTTGTATTTTTATGGTTTATACAACTCCTTTTCATTACATGTATGTTATTTATCAATAATAATTGAACATTATATTAATTAAAATTCATATTAGACATAAACGTATGACAAAAAAAGTATTACAGATAAATATGTGATAAAAAATTATGAAGAAAAAAGTTGGGGTGGAATTCTATAACTAGATCTTATTCTTATGTCTCAATATTCAAAAAAAGGTGGGCAAAGAATAAAGAAAAGGAAGCATGGTCAGTCTTTGTGCACCTCTCTAATTGCAAGTTTGTACACAAAATCTCTATGATGAAGAAATCAAATATTATAAAAAAAATTTGATATTTTCATTCATCTATAAAAATATTCCTTATGCATATGCAATTGCAAAAGAATAAATAATACAAATGCAAAAAATTAAGAAATGATCAATACTAAACTTGTAATATAATTTTTCTTACATTAGATAACCTAACTAAGAATTTTCATTATTTATATATACTCTTAAAAAATTCAATTGAGTGCAATATTTATTTTGAAACGTGACTTATTGCTTTATCTAAATAAATTCATATAAATAGACAAATAAACATTATGCTTAGTGTTATATTTGAAATCAGGGACAAGAACGTTTTTTTGAGTAATAAAAATGCAACTTATTTTTCGTTTAGTGCTCTTGTTAGATTAAGGTTAAGATAAGTAAACTTAGTTGGATATGTCTTAGAAAGGCAATGTTTAAAAGTTTTTTTACTGCAATAAGAATTAGAATTATAAAGATATTAGGAAGTTATTTAGGTTTGTATTTGTGTTAAAGAAATTTAAAACCTCACATTTGAATTTATCATTTATGAAATATAAAAATTAATTTTTGAATAATAAGATGGATATTTTATGTGATAAAATTTAAATGAAAAAAATGCCAAGCACTTAGCATAACTAATTTCTTGCAAAATATAATATAAATGTAGTCATATAAATCCATCACACAAAATATAATGCATGTAATTTCCATAGTTAATAGCAATACAATATTTTTAATTTTTTTAACTTGAATGGTTTCATAAAGGTTCATTGGACTAAGCAGTATAATAAGATAAATATTTGCAAGTTTAATTAAGATAATCCTAAATAAAAAGTAAAGTTTTCATTAATAAAAATTATGCCTTCTAAAAAAATTTAATTTTAAACATATTAAGAGATTGCACATAATAAACAAACGGATTTTGATGTTGAATTAAGTAATTTAAAGATAAATGTTTACCATGACTCATTTTATGATTTTAGTATAATAAAAACCCATGCAACTAAGGCATAGTTTGAGATGCACATGTTTAGAATATTGAATGCAAGGGTTAACATTTTTCAATGGTAATATGTTTAAGTAAAACAACTCTAAAATGGTCAAATATTTGGTAATTTAATTTGTTTAAATAAAATGTAAATTTTCTAAAAAATATGCCTAATACAAAAACAGTAGGCCACACTAGTGTTATACGAACAACATCAAAATTTAGTAAAATTTTAACGAAAATGTTTTTGAAAACTTGCTTTTAAAAAAGCTTAAAGTAGTGTAAGAAAGGATTTGACCCTTCATTTGCCATTTTAATTTCAACTAATGTTGAAGTAGTTAATTATTTGTTTGAAAGTAAAGGAGACAAGTCTCTTGAAACTTTAACTCTTATGGGAGCTACTTGTCGATATAAACCACAATAAGGTTGACATTTACGCGTTAGTGAGGCCATAAGTGGAGTTGCTAAAACACTATTATTCAAGAGTAATTTAAAAAAACACAAGTGGTATACAAAATACAATAATGCGAAGATAGAATGTGGTTTGTGCAAACATCTTAAAAATCACAGAAGAAAAGCCAAATGTGAAAACACAACAAGTAGTGGTTTTGAATCATAATGGTTATTTCAATAACTTAAAATAAGATTTGATAAAAAACAATTGACCTTTTCATAAGATATTTAATTATATTTATTTGGACCAATTATGTAATATTGATTTAGTTGTTTTGCATGATCACAAAATTAATGCTAAGTTTGACAAAGTTTTAACTAAAAAACTACATGATAAGTGTATCTTAATAGTGTTCATTGATTTAAAAATAATTTAAATTATGATAATAATTTGGTTGAACTATTTAATTTTATTTTTTTATTAGTTTATTATATTTTTATTTAAATATAATCTTTCATGTTTCAAATAAGGTTCCCATTATATTTTCATCTTTTTGTACAAATAGCATGATTTGCATGTTTTCATTATGAGTGGTAGTTTAGCTAGTTTTTCTTTCGAATTTATTTTTAAAATTACAATCTATTAAAGCACTATGATGGAATAAATAGAAAGATCCTTATTTAATATTGGCATTATATTTCTAGAAATTATATTTTCTTTATCTAATAGAATACTAAACCATAGTTTGTTATCCAAGTATTTAAAGTTATTATTTGACATCTAAATCGTGACTTGAATTTATCTCCACCATTATTTCAAACATATTATATAATTACTAGATTTAATTTTACTTGAAAGTTAAATGTGGGCCATGCAATCGTTTAATTGAGAGATTAGACAATTAGTAGAATTATTACTTAAAAAGGCGATTGTGGCCATGCTCGTTCAATGGTATAATTACATGATTTGATAGCTCACATCACTATAGTAATTTAAATGTTAGCTATGAGGAAAAAGCTTTAAATTTTAGTCCCAAATGGTGTATCTGCTCTATTTTTTCTTCTTATAAGACAATTTAATTGCTTCAGTAGCTTGATTTCACGATTAGTGCTTTGAAGTTTATTCATGACTTAGTAACATGTTTAATTAATTTAAGGATGTAGTTAATAGTGCCTTGATTCAAGATACTTATAACGATGTTAAGGAGTAATGCCTCAATCTAATTATTGTAGGGAACGTGTTCGACATTAATGCCCTATGCCTAAAAATGTTATATAGGTTTAGATTAGTTATTTTTAGTATAATTAGTTTTTAAATTCAATTAATTATTATAGAAACAAAAATGGAAAAAGTTAAGAAAAATGATTCCTAAGATGATCATGATATTATTATCATAGATACTAGAAATTAAAAATATTTTTTATGTTGATCAATATAAATTCAAATTTAATTTTTATAGCTTGCATAGATGATTAAAATTAAGTTAACATTCCAAACAAAAAAAACTAAAGTACATAAAATTTTTTTCAAAAGAATTATTTTGGTGGCCTCTCATTCCAACCAATATGATTTTCAAGAGATTTGATTTTTATAGCGCTTCTTTTTTAACATGTTATATGAAGAAAATCATTAGCTACCTAAAATTTAAAAATTTACTTAACCATGTTCATTAACATTTTTTTGGTTTGTTGCTATAAAAGAAAGCATCATGGTTTCGAGTCAACATCATAAAATCAATCTTATGGAACTTCGTTACATCTTTTTGAAGATTCGCTTCATCACTTATCTAAGCAAAATACATCCAAGCTTTATGATTATGTTAAAACCTCACACAATTAGGTTACTATCATAAAAATATCTTTGATGATCCATGATGCCATCAGGATAACAACATTCACCATTTTATAATATAGCAAAAATAAACCTTTAAAAGTAAAATAAACGTCCCATTATTTATATTCAATTGATCATATAACAACATTTTCTAATAACAAAGTTTCAATTATATACACATAGATACATGCACATATACACACACACATACACACACACACAAACACACATACACACACATAATTTTTCCTTAGCCTAACTCTTAAATTATCTTACACTACCAAACCTAATAATTTTTTTTCAAAAAATCAATATGTGCACAAAAATTATAAAGAATCATATTATCATATTGTACTTTTAGGTTCCACGAAAATTATTATCATGTTATTAATACAATAATTTTTGTCCTCCATATGATGAAAACTTGAATAAAATATCTACAAAATCAATAAAAACCAGTCAATTCTAATATAATGTAAGGAAATATCATGAATAAATACCAAAGTCAGACAAAAAAATTAGTGAGGACAAATTCTAATATGATAATCAAATACAATCCTATATCTAAATAAATAGAATTGATGAGAAATAAGTATAAAATCTATTACTTTTGATGTTGAAATAAATGACATAAATTATTCAACAGATTCACTAACAAAGACAATCACGACCATGACTCTTACTAAAGTTTCAAGAACTTGATCTTGCAATAAAAGGGATAGCTAAGTGGCTTAATAGGAAAACTTTGAGCCATACTATAAAACTATTATGCACTAATTTGAGTTATGAATGTGACAATAAAATAAATGTCAATGAGTTAAAAACATTAGTTTATATTAAGAAAAAGGATATCAACTTCTAGTAACTAATTCAATGTGCATTTCTTTACACTATGACTAACCAGATACTTAGCATCTGCTTCCTAATATAATAAAATTTTTTATATAAAAAAATCATTACAAGCCCTACTATATTATTTGAATAATGTAACCAACATTTCACATGGTAATGATATTCACATGGGCATCGATACAAGATTCTAAGACTCTTCAAGAACCATAGATAGTCCCCAATATAACGAACCACACCATGGGATTTCTTATGGAACAAAATATGCAATTGTTTCCTTCTAAAAAAATTTATATAATGGCTTCCTACAAATTGTAAAGGTTCATATCATGGAATTAGATGCACCAATTATAGGCTTAACAACTAAAATTTAATTAACACCAACCAAGGATATGGGGCTCCTAAAATCTCTATGTTCGTAGTGAGTGTAGAGTTCATTATTTCTGAATGAGTTAGGGTTCCCAATAAATCATAATTCAACTATCTAGAAGTTCTTAGCCCGTTTTTCTTATTTTTAATATTGCCCACATTTTGTTTTGGAACTTTCTTATCTAAGCTAACCATAGAGCTCATAATGGCTTAGCTTTGACCTTTAGGTTAAAATTTAACATATGCTACTACAGCTAAGTCTCGATTCACACAAGTATCACTATGGCCCATATGATCCCAAGGTAAACTATAATCATTATAACAATAATAAGGCATCCGTTAATCCTAGACATATTACTCACATCACTATCAAGAGTGTCATGAGATGACTTAAGAGCTTAAATATAATTACTTGGTGTCTTACCCAAATAACCTATTCAATCTAAGGTCTAGCTAACATCTTTCCTATATTACTTGCTTGGGCAAACCTAGCACAACTTATGTCTTATTCTAGGCTCTTCCACATTTTTGGAAGGTCTTGGAAAAGAGCCAAGCTAACTAAATCTTAATTTTGATAATGCATAAAGGTTCACAAATGGTATTTCATGAGCTTGTCATAACAACCATTTGGTATAGCTTTCATTAAGTTAAATGTTCATATCCAAACACCATAAAGTTACAATTTGATTGTGCTAATGTTTATGAATTATCAATAAAACCTTTACCATAAAGTCTATCCATTACCTTAGTAGTTTTAGCTTAACCAAATGCTTTATTTGCTAATCATATCCTTATTTAACCTAGCTTTCTTATAAGGCCTTAAACTGACCCTTTTAAGGCTTTCTAACTAGAAAACAAGAACCACACACACCTCAAAATCTATTTTGGTAATTAGTGACATGTAATAAGAAAACAAGGCCATGATCTTTAGGTTATGATGGTTATATTCAATAAAATCTTATTCTTCATGCTTTTTCATTTTTTTAAAAATTACAATGAAATTTGTGCTTAATTCATAAATGCTTTGACAACAAACATAGATTTCCAACAAGGCATAAAATTTAGCATGATTTTCACTTATTTTATATGGTGATGCCTATTTTAAGAAACGCTTTACATCAACAAATTGCTATTTTAATATCATATTCCATATTTATCTATAACTAAAGCAAAACATGTAATATATTATCATGTAATTTTCTTTGCATTAAAAACCATAAATGTAATATGCATTTTGTATAGCTAAACTTAAAACAATACATAAGAAAAAGTGAAAATAGAGCCATTCATTTGCTAAATAAATCTCCTTTAGCTTAGAGAAGAAGGAATTTTCTCCTTCTTAAACACATTCCATGAAAAAAAATGACAACTTATTCTCATAATATATTTCCAAGATTCCATGGACATTTTCACAAAGTAATTCATTTTTACCTTGGCTTAGATATTAGCTAAAATTATTACATAAACTCAAGTTTTATCCTAACTTAGAAAGTTGTGCAGATGAGTTCTCTTTTGTAAGATCTTTCCTTGCTTGAAAGCTTTAACACCCCCTTCTTCCTCATATTTTACCTTATCATTTTTACTTGGTACCCTCTAAAATAGCACCTCCAAGTTCCCCTTTTATAGTTAAGTTTACTTATATTAAAAGCACATCTTAAAGGCTTATGCAACCATAGCCACACCACCTTAAATCAAGAGATTACTTTATGATATAATAGTTTTGGATTGGATATGGCACCATTCACTATTTTATATTAACCCACTTCTAATTACAAATTTTTTGGTCTTCTATATGAAGCTCCTTAAATTTAAGAATTAATATACCCCTTTTTGTCTTCTATATGATGCTCCTTAAATTTGAAAATCCATGTAAGATATGATAATGGATTCTTGTTTTTCTAATATTCGTCTTTTGTTATGATATTCCTAAATGCATCATATCCAAAAGTTTTTTTAATCCTTCGTATTTAACTACAAACCCCTAATATTTAATAATCTTATCCATATTTTATCGAGCATTCATAGTATGATAGAAATATGGATGAGAGAAAAGTTAATAATATAAATAAACATGTAAGCTCATTTTTAAGCAATAAGCCTAATTAAGATTCATGTGTTACAACTCGAGTCTTGCAATTCTACAATGCTTCATATTTTAGAATTTAGATTTTAAAAATCTTTGTTATACACTATCGTAATTAGAATTTTTTATGTTAAAAAGTATACCTCGATTACTAAATAATTTTTCCATAATAAGCACAATAAAAATACCAAAAGCTAAAACATATAACTAATTTGTTTAAAATAAAAAATGTTAAACTTTTTGGACATAACATGTAAACAAGTATTGTATGCATCAAACAAGAGGATTCTAACCTCGTCGTTAATAAAAATTTAAATAGATTTTAAAAATTGTTCTCACCATTGCAATTACATTCCTGGGTTTTAGGATAACTAAACATTAATAAATTGTCCTAAATAATTTTTATCTATGGCACTCAATATTGATTTGTGGTAACAAATTCGATTTTGATCTTTGGTTCGCATGGTCATACAAAAGTAATCACCTTTGCATACAATTTCAAACTCTTTTAAGTTATTTTCTTTATTATTTATTAGTGATATATATTAATCATAAACTATTCTTAGTTAACTAAAAGAAATTCTTTATAATTTTTTAAATATTTTATATAATTTAATATTTCTTATAACTGTAAACATTTATTTTTTATGACTTTTACATTTAATTTACTTTGCAATGTTTGTTACTTTCCTTTTCTGTTCATCAAACTTTTTTATTGGATTATTTTATAAAATAAACCTTGATGCAAAATTTAATTGAACAATATTTTGTTCATTTTTTAAATTTTGACTTTTTTAAATTTCAATTTCTTTAGATTTTTTATATATTTAATATTGTATTTTTCACTAATTTTGAAAGTTATGACAACTTTGTTTGGATATGTGATATATATTATGAACATTTCCAATTGCCAATAATCTTTATTTCTTATTCGTGATTTATGAAACACATTTTTGCTTAAAATCCTTTTATAATTTTTTGTTAATTTCAATGTTTCTTTCTTACTTTTAATTTTCACTCTTACATTTTATATCAATAAACTTTCAAGGCTCACATTACCACAAATGGGCATTTTGATGTTTATAATGTTATTTTAAAATTGGAAATATTTTAATTATCTTAAATATTTTATGTATTTTACATTGGACATTCATTATATTTTAATTACGAAAATAACTTTATTTTTGAATTTATAAACTATACATTAAGTAATTAAATGTTTAATTTGTTTTATATGAACAAATAATTAAAAAAGTGAGAAATAAATAACAAATATATAGCATAAATAAAGAAATATGAAAAGGGATGAAAAAAGAAAATCATATGCAAGATTTCACATTTAAGATATTGAACTTTGTTTGTACCGTATGCCATTAAAACATTTCATTATAAAAAATCAACTTGAGAAACTCTAAATGTAACCGACAAAAAATTTATAATATAAAAACGTGTCTTACTTGAAAAAATTGATATTAAAAGTATAAAAACATATTGCATTCTTCGATTACTTGTGCATTAAAACATATTTTAAAACACAATAAAGCAAAAACTTTTTTAATTTTAAATATGCCAAATATTGAAATCAATGTCCAAAAAATTCTAACAATACTTTATCTAATATTAAAATCCCAAAAAAAACTTGCAAGTACTAAAACGTTTATAATTACAACAACCCTTAAAATAATGAAAATTAACGTTTTCTTAATATTTATGTAATTTTTTATTACAGGATCACTTTTAAAGCCTAATTTAACAATTATTATAATATAGTGAATGTATTTTCATCATATAAAGTGTAATAAAATTGAAAGGTAAAGGTGCAAAATATTAACTTATTATAAACAATAACATTTTTTTATATAACTGCAAAAAGCTTTAAATAAAGTTAAGTATGAGACAAAAGAAGATCACTACTTTCCTTATAAAATTGATTTAGTTGGACATATATAATGCATATGAGTCTTGTGAAGACTAATTTGTATACCACGACATGTATGATAACAAATTGTCAAGACCAAAAAATATGTTTAAAATTATCGATTGAGGAAGACGATGATTTAGATAGTCAAAGTTATTATATGCTTATGTATGTAATACATAAGCATATAATAATGGATCATAGCATGTGATATAATAAAGCAAAAGAACTGAGATGACTATTTCTGTATAAAATTTTAATTATTTGGAACTTTTATTATTTCATATATTATTTATGTTGAAAAATTTGTTATCACACAATATTTTTGTAATGAAAAATCATTTTAATATTTATTAATTTTGTTATTAAATGTTTTTGTATATCAAACTCAAGAAAATCAAATTATTATAGAGCCTGATCAATTAATTTGTGAGCTAATGAAAAATTAACTCATCTCAAGCTCCTAATTCTACAATCTCCCATCTAGGGCATGCCTTTTACATAGTATTTTGGGTTAAAATTATTAAACCAATGACTTAATAATCATATGACACATGAGTTAATTTTCATCCTAGTCATGATAAGAGGCATTGCTTTCCATAATCTTTATGTAGGATGAAATATGAATCTCTACTCGCAAGGGTAGATAGTGAAAACTATGGATAAGTAATAGCGAATAGTTAAAATCTAAATAGTTTAATGAACTTTATGTTTATTGTTAAACAAATGAGAATTGAAATCATGTTGACAAAAAGTATTGAATTAAATAAGCTTATAAATCAAATAATAACATGCCGTTTGACATATTAATTATGGTGTTGAACACCTATTATTATTGCTTTATTTTATAATATATAGCAACTCCATTTCTAAAAAAGTTTATATCACATTATTTTAAATGACAAGTAAGATTGGTATGGTGATAGCTTTTGTAATTAGTAGGTGGTCATTACTCCTATCCATTTTATGTTTTCGATTGGTATTATGATAAAACATTCAAAAATAATATTAGGTCAAATTTGATTGCTTCTATGCATGGTCATCTTATGGATATTTTCTTTGTTATTTCAATTTACTTATTAAGAGCATCTTTCCCTTTATTTATAATTTCCTACATGACACTTTCTTTAACTAGATAAATTATTTTATTTGTAAAAAATTAGTTTTGACAACTCATGATTTACTTAAAAAAATAAAATTTTTAACTATGTTGTAGCCTATTACTACTTATATTTTAGTAATATTTTTTTCTTACAATGTACTTATAGTTTTTTTTACTAATAGAAATTTTTAATCCATTTAAAGTAAAATTTTTGAGGTCTTTAATAAGATAATTAAAAATTTATAAATTAAGTATCTTTTTTAAACTAAAAATATAAAAATAGAATAAAATTAAACAACTATGAAAATGAGAGAATCATATAATAAAATTATCATAGACATATTAAAAAAGTTTTGAAATATCTCAAATTATAGTTTAGTCAACAAAATAATATTGGAAAATAGGATAATTAAAATAAAATTATACTAAGAAAACTTAAAAATAAAAATAAAAATAATTATATTTTTTTAATGCTTAAATATATGTGAAGTTATGTGCTGAGAAAAAAGTTCTATCAAAAAATTTAAAAACAAATTATATATTAAAATTTTAAAATAATACTTTCATAGTAACGTATGTGTCAATGATATTTTTATGGATGCCTAAAACATAAAAGAAAAAATAAAAAATAGAAATTTGGAATGTTTTAAATGTTAAGATAGCTGTTTAATAAATGTAACAAAGTATTATCCTAATAATTTCTATGAATGCTATGGTGAAAGCGAAAAAGGTCAACAATAATAAAGCATAAAAAATACAGATATTAGTAAAGAAAAGGACCAAATTGAAGATTTATTCAAAGATAAGGGCTACACACATGAAAAATAATGAAGAAGTTTTTTTGTAAATTAAACTAAGGTAAATGTAAGATTACTAACAAGTGTATAAATAAAAAGAAAAATGCTAGTAAGATGTTTTTAAAAAGTATATTGTAAATGTATTTTTTATTGTAATTATAAATAATTGAAATATTTAAAAAATATTTATATTATTATCATAATTTAACTTATTCATTATATTTTAAAAAATTATCACAAAAATAAAAACAAGAAAAACACAAAAATACTTAAGAAAGCATAAATATTTGAAAAAGAAAAGAAAATATTACACTGAAAATAAAATAATTAAATGTTCAAATGTCCAGAATATTAGTCAATATCAAATTTTCTTTAAAACATAAAGTAGTCTATTACCAAATGTTATTACAAAACACAGTAGTTTTTAATTAAAACACTATATTAATTATGCATATTGATTTATAACTTTTTAAGACTTTTTAATATATAACAAGAAAAAATTTAATTAAAGATAGAAAATTTTAATATTTTCTAAACATGTGTGTTACATAAATGCAAATGCTTAAGATAAATGAAACATCATAAAAAATTTTAAATAAAAATAATAAAGATATTAAGTTATATGAAATCCTTAGCTCTATACATATAAAACCAAATAGAAGTTTTTATCAAAATTTATAACTAATAAATGTTACAACATGTAAATGAACAAAGTCAAAATGAAATAATCAAAAGTCATTAAATAAATTAATAATTAAAATTTGTTATATGACATGATAAAATAAACAACTTAATAGTACACTATATCATATCACATTTGCAAAAAAAATTATTCAACAATAGAAAAAGGCATTGATAGACAAAAACTTCTTAGTACAAGTACGAGAATAAATGATTAAAATATTATTGGGTAATAATAAGATTATTGATCATTTATGATATCAAAAATTATTTACATTAATTTAAATAACATATCATTAATAAAAGTGCATCAATAGAGATTATTTAAAGAAAAAACCAACTTTGCAATAGTAAAGAATATCTATGATAATAACAAATAAATGATATTTAGGAAGATTTATAGACGAATGGATCTAAAGATTTTTTAATGATGGATTGAGTTATATATTATGTAGTAAATTAATATTTATTGCAGAGAATATAAATTTTCTTGAAATTAAAATAAGATAATTATTTTTACAATAATGATCAAATCCACAAATTGTCTTAGATTTTCAAAGATTTTGCAAAAGCAATCAAATGAACAAAATCTTTTATTGAAAACTAAAAATTATCTAAAACAATTAATATGCATAAATATACATAAATATTTGCATGTCATAAAACATTGTGCAAACTTGGATTGTATATGTTTGCATTAAATCTTGTAAAAAATAATTAAGACACCAACTTTAGAAGAAATCTACTTTTTAGGTCTACTTTTAG
Organism: Vanilla planifolia; assembly: GCA_023846275.1. Lineage (NCBI taxonomy): Eukaryota > Viridiplantae > Streptophyta > Magnoliopsida > Asparagales > Orchidaceae > Vanilla > Vanilla planifolia. The sequence goes on from JAIUJO010000087.1 coordinate 308,325, forward strand.
AATAGATCAACTTTTTTAAATAAAACAACCTTAATTAATTCAAGGGTGTTGAAAAATAAATAAAAAAAGATGTAGGTAAAACATTGGGAAATAATTAACAATAGTGAATTTTATGATATAAATTTTCTTACAATCTAAAATAAATTAAAATTATGTTTTGAATTATATAGAAATGCTAAATATTTATTTTCTTATGACAACAGTTTAAAAGACAATAACTTTTGAAATATTTAAAATTTTTTTTAATAATATTTAGAAATTTTTATAGTAACTTTTATAACCAATTAACCAGCAACTCGAAATTTTTCCGACATTATGCAAATTATTTTAGGCAATTTACTTATAAAAATTGAATAATAAGCTTTTTTGCTATTCTTAAATATCACTTTTGGTATTTCTTTAATGTTTTTATCTAAGGTTCGCCGTCATTATATTTTCTTCATTATGAATATTTTATTATCATTTTATGATTTGAGAAATTTAAATGTGTTTTTCTTCTTATATAATAAAATTAAAATTTAATAATTTAAATAACGTTATACAACTATGAAGAAATAAAGAATAACCTAAGTTAAATAATATTTAACTATTTAACAATTACTTCATAAAAGTTAATCTAAAAATATAAAAACTTATACAAAAAATTAATGTCAAGAATTACTTTTAAATTAAAAAATTATTTATTTGTAATGTCAAGATAAATATGCTGACTTACTGGACATATTCATACAAAAAAAACATTTATAAGTATAACATATTATCTTCCTCGCAACATTTAAATATATTTTAAAATATGTCAAAAAGTTATGCTATTAATTTGCAAGCTATGCAAAAATGCTAGAGTTCATAAATTGATATATAATAAAAATCATAGCATCAATGAATTTAAAATTTGGAATTTTAGGACAAACATATTCCAAAATATTTCATAATGATTTAGTTATTTATAATATTTTTTCAAAAGTTATAACAAAGTTGTAATTAAAATAGTCAATGTCATTGAATATTTATAACTAAAAAAATTTTAAATAATTAATAAATTTTATCCTAATAATTATTACAAATTATTCTTCTTTAAAAAAGGTATTAGAAAAATAGAAAAAAAAGGAAAATATTAAAGATCACAATGTTTACGCAACAATACAAGAATAGTAATTACACAAATATAATTATAATATAAAAGAAAAATTAAAACCGAATGCAATCACTATTTCATATAATTGCTCAAGATATACAAAATGTAATATAATAATTTCTTAGAGAAATTCATTAATTATGACTTGAACACGAGGGAAGAAATATGAAAATAATAAAAAATTCGAATAAATTAAAAAAATAAACAATTAAAATTATGTGCATAATACATAAATATATATATATATATATATATATATATATATATATATATATATATATATATATATATATATATATATCGTTATACTATTATAATCTCAAGAAACAAGTGTGTACACCATAAAATTAAAACATTTATAATTATTAATAAAACTAAAATATAAATATTGATATATAGAATTTTTAAATATTCTTCTTTTGGTGCAAAGTAAGTAAAAAAATGTTTTTCTTGTTGCATATCTAACTTCATTCTACTAATAAATAAAAAAAGTGTAATAAAAAAAATTCACATCAAATATATAACATTGAAAGACTATAAATTATTGCATAAAAAGTAATATTGGGAACACAAAGACTTATTTTAAATATTTAATTGTATATACTAAATCTAAAAACACTAAAATGTACTAAAGTCCACAATATTTAATTTTAAAATGTGATTTTCATAATACATAAATAAAATATTTTATTGTAGAAAAGTTAGTAAAAAAGATATTAAAAAGCTAAAAATATATAACTTGAGATATAAATAAAAATTGTAATATAAGAAAACTTTTAATAATTAAATTTTTATGTGATCAAATGCACATCTTGAGATTGGAAAATAATGACAGCTATTGATGATGATTCATCAACTAGTTATGATACTCTCAAGATGATATATTTGACAAATATAATATATCGACACCTTTGTCATAAGATGACATCTTTCATTTCCAATCACACAAATGTACTTCACAGATGCTTTTATTATTCATTTAGTATGTTGGATGTCATACAATAACTATTTCTGCTTGCTAACTCATTTCAAAAATATTTCATAATGTCAAGAATTAGATGTAACACTCAACAAATATTATAATATTTACCATGTAATAAATTGTATTTTTAAAAACATAGTTTATAGTATTGTACATTATATTATTGCCTATAATGATACCACAAGTGATTCGAATATGTAAAGTTTTAATAATAAAAAAATATTTTTTATTAAAAATTTTTCAATAACATAAAAAATTACTTTTATATAAACATTAAAATTTTATGGAAAATAAAAGAATTTAGTGTTTCCTATCAATTTGCAAGTCAATTGGTTATTTATGTATAAAAAACTATACCTAAAAAACAGTAATTTTAATGAATAATTAAATTTAAAATTTAAATATAACATGTATAAATATATTAAAAAATATCATCAATATAATTAATTATTAATGTATTACAAATATAAATTATTTACATAATACATGAATATTAAACCTTTTGATATTGCAGGCTAAAAACACCAACAATGCAAACAAAAGATGGTAAAACTTAACATTAATGTAAAAATAAATATTAATAAACCAAATTATAGTTATGGCAAATAGATATATAAATTTAATTAAAAGATGTAAAATAACAAATTTAAATGCTTAAAAAAATAAATAAAATCATAAATTAGGGGTCATTGGGTTATATAACCTTTAAATGACATTGTGATGATAGACAATGGACAAACTATTGATTTTTTTTGTTAGTATTTCCTTTTAACGTAGAATGTATTTCTTATTACAGGTGTGAACTCTAAAATAATATTAAATAGAAAAATTAAACACTATCTAAAAATGATTAAGATAGTAATGTGTATTTTTCTCATATCTTTTTTCAATGAAGATAGAGACATATTTATTTCATTTTTATTTGAAATGTCATATTGATATTGTTTTTTTGTTAAGATTTATGCTTTTGTTAGTGTAAAAAAAAATTATTTTAATAATTTAAATATTTGGAGTTATTTGTTGTTGTATCATTTTATATCATCATAAAATATATTATATTTTCTACAAATAAATATTTTTTATTATATTGCTCACTCAATCAAATAATTTTAATATTTTCTTTATTAAACATTTTTTATTTTAAAATTCAAAAAAAAATTTTATGTTAATTGCAAGAACATAGAAAATAGTCACTTAAATCTTTTTTTATGGAATTTGATAAATCATTTTAACTTTTTTAGTTTTTTGTCTTTACAACTTTTTTTTATCTATTTTAAAGTTTTTATATATATTGTCATATTTTTAATGTTTTGAATGATATTTTTATTTCTTCTTAAATAATTATATTTTTAATTTATTCCTTTTAAATATTTACTAATAACAAAGTCTAATTTTTTACTTGTTTGTTTTTTTATATTCTATATAATGGAAAGGTTTACAAAGCATATACTCCTGAACAATTTAGCAAATAATATACCCATTTTTAGTGCTTCAAAATTTATGTCAAGTGTTTTGTTAATTTTTATGTTGTCATTTTTGTTTAATAGTTGGACAATCTTTTTAAAATAAGTTCATAAAATGCAAAAATATTGATAATTATATTTTTTTTGGACAAGAACTTCAAATTGCTTTAATTTAAAAAATATGCAATTAAGAAAATGATTAATGTTAGAGATTTTTTAAAATATTAAAATTTATGTCCTATTATGTAAAAAATCAACGTAACAGAACACTAATAAAAAATAAAGTATTATAAGTTAAAAAAAAGTAACTTAAAAAAATAAATCAGCATACTTTATTTTGTGCATTAAATTTTTTTTAATATTATAATCTGATCAAATATGATAGTGCAACCAATGTTTTAAATGATTGTAAAACATTATTACTATTAAACATAAGAATTTAGTGTTTTTAAAAAAAAAATTAACATTGTTAATCAATGATATAGTAAGAATTTAAAATCATAAACAAGAGAACAAAGTTAAATAATAAACATGTATTAAAAACAAAAAAAATACAATGATAACAAAATAATAAATTTTTGAATTAGTTGTATAATGCTTGGTGATAAAAAATTTTCAAAACATTGTATAAATGATACTTCAACAATAATAATAATACTAATAATAATAATATATAAAATTAAAGATATTAATTGTAGACATTATATAAATAAGATAGACATGAAATAGCATATCTATAACATCATTTTAATAATGCTCTAATGCGTTAAGCAACTATAATAATAGGATTCAAAAAATAATCATTTAATGTGGCAAACTTTAAAATCTTGAAGATGTTTTCTATTTTAAAAATGCACAAACTTGCAATAATTTGAAAATAGTGAAAAATCAGTTTGTTTTACATAGTATACATAAAAATTGAAAAAAAATGTATAATTAAATAACTTTAATTCTATTGATGGTATTATCAAATGTTTACTAAAAGAAAAAAAATTTAAAAATAATTTTTAGCGAATAATTAACACAAAAAATAACTATAAGTTTAATAAAAAATTGTACAAAAATAATAAAAAAAAATTATTTACAAAATAAAATATATTAATTATATAAAAAATCCAAGATATTTACCAAGTTGGAAAAAATAAAATACAAAACTAAATGAGTATTTGTATTTCAATTAACACAACAATGAATGGGTATTTGTTTTTTTAATTAATTGTATTAACAAAAATAAGTTAAAAATAAATTATATGTCCTCAAACCTTTAAATAAATATAATGAAATAAATAATTAAACAAAAAAATAATATTACCAATTATAAAAATTAAAAATACATAACAATACTTAAATATTATAACAAAGTTTATGTTAAAAACAAAATAATTTCAAAATTAATAACAATTATTTGCTTTTTTGGTCTCTATAATTCTCCATGCTCTAACTCTCCTTTCTTTTTTATTTCAAGTAAAAGAAAAAAACATTTGTGCTTTGTTATATAATTCATCGTGCATTGGATTACCATACGCATCAAAATAAAATTTCTGGTCATAATTTTTCTTTTTCTAAGTGTTTTATTTCATTGAAAGATTGCAATAGCCCATTTGTTTCATTTTATTTTTGTGAGCATCGTCAATTTTCGAAAGTTTTATACTAATTAGTTTGATTTTCGTAGCCTTTTTTTGGAGAGGTTGCAGTTTTGAATACGAATTGAATCACGAAAATTATTGTACCTTTTATTATTTATAAGTTTATAACTTTTTATTTTTTCAAAATTTAAATTTTAATGAATTTTTTTTTAAAAAAAGTAAAAATTTTACAAAAATGTTTAACGTCTTATTTTTTTTAATGACAACATAAAATTTTTATTGGCAAATAGATTTCTAAAAATACTTTTTCATAAGTAAAATTATTTTTCCTACCAATTATTCCGTCTTGATAAACCAAGTTTCAGTTGGTATTAGAGTCATGGGCCTTTCTAATGTGATTAAATTGTCCATGGAGAACAATTGCTTAAATTAATACTTGAACAAGTTTTGGTTAACATGCTTCTAAAACAAAAAGCAGTGCATCAATATTAAAAGAAGGACATGAATTATGGACTTAAAAATAATTTTTGCTATTTTAAATGCATTTTGTTTCTCAAAAATAATTTTATGTTTATTATAAACTTTTATTACGAAAGTATGTATTATTTTAAATATGACAAAGAAAGTAAAGATAAAAATATTAATAAGACAGCATAATTTTGAAGTAGCTGAATTCTAATTAAACGTACATCCACCTTTGACCAATGTAGAGAAAAATGCCACAAATAAATGGTTATAATTTAAAAGTTTTATTTGGTTCACTTGGAACTTATTAGCTTTTGTAGGATCAACTATAACTCATGTTTTCGTAAGCTTAATGAAAATTTAATTTTTTATGAGGTCAAATTAAACTCGAGCTTTTCCAAATGTTGCCTCTCCAATGCAAAGAGAACAAAAAATACAACAAGATGAAAATATTGTGATAAATTTTTATGGGTTTTTATATGTGTTGATTAACGAAACAAAACACAAAGAGGTAAAATTGAAGAAGATAAATGAGAAATTAAAGGTTTAAATGAGCAAGGCTTAGCTAGAAAAGGTTGTTGACTTGAGAAGGAGATGTTGTACTTGCTGCTAGTAGAATTTACCTCTGTAGAATTTTGAGTAATGTTTTGTTGAGTTTATAAAAATTAATTCATATTCAGTAGTTATTCCATTTACACTTGTTAGGTATTTACAGAAAAATTTTTATATTGTCGTTTTAAAGTGTAGAAAAGTTATTTAAAAAGTTATAGCCAAATAGCTTAAAAAGCATTTGAAATTAGGTTAAAATAGTTTTTTCAAAATGGCTAGTACAAGAGCAAAATAATTAGCCATTAGGCAGTATGGACTAAAGTAATTGGATCTGATTGAATATGATATAGAACATCAAATCTAATGCTTATAAGTGGATTAGTTATGGAGATTTGTTCAAGATCGATTTGATCTAAGCCATCCAATCATGTCAAATGAGATATGGATCGTTTGATTCGACATAGAAAAAGTTACATTAGATGTCAATCGTAAGATTGAAATAGGATAATTAAGAGCCACATGTTTCAAGGGTAATATGAAAAGAGTTCTTGTCATCCAATAAGTTAGGATGAAGGTGTGAACATCGGATTTGTGGATAAAAACATATAAAATTGAGGAATTACTAATAACCTATTAATATAGTGGAGTTGAGCCCCACCATGTAATCATGATTTTTGATACAGATTGGCACAAGGGATTTTGTCACATATTATTGGGATGGAAAAGTATTTAGACCTTATAAGCATTCACATGAGAATAACATTTGAACCTAATTAAGGTTGGCTCCCACCTTGTCCACCAGTATACATAGTTTAGAAATTTACAATCACCATGAATGACCTTGATTTGATTTAGTTTTGACTGTTTCTAGACCCGAGGCTTGCGAGTTCCCCCTCGGGCTAGCCCAACCTAACAGCTTTGGGCTTGGGCACAAGCTGGGATTTGAAAATTTTTTTATAACCTAAATTATTAAAAATTTTAAAAAAATATTTTTTTTTAATTTTTTAAAATTTAAGAAACAATCTAACGAGAAATTTGACCAGGATAAACTTTAAAAAACAAAATTATTATGGGAATAGAAAATAAAATCTTATTTGTTTGCTAAATCAAGTAGATAATTGAATAATTTATTATTGGGTGTCATTTGAAATTAAAATGAAATGGGACTATCATAAAATCAATAAGCTAATATTTTATAACAAAAAGCGTTTTTACCATCATCCAAATGTGCATAGGTTATTAGTTACATGCGAACCTATTTTACCATAAAAATTCTATTAAAATAAATTAGAAAATATTTAAGACTTCTTGATCAAATAGAAGTGTGACCTAACAACTTCCTCTAACAATCTACAACTTTTTTTGTGATCATTATAATCTCTATTGAAATTTTAAGATATGACTTGAAGTTAGTAAATAGGGAAATAAACACATAAAACAAATCATAGGGTGTATTAAAACCGAAAAACTTTAAAAAATGGATACAAAGAAAAAAATAAAATTTAATTAAATGATAAAGCTACAAATATTTTAATTTGTGCTTTGAATGTTGTTAAGTCTAATAGAATTATGAGTTAAGAAATTACTTTTGAAATCTGCCACAAGTTAGTGGTCACATAAAAAGGTACATTTTTTTGTTTAAGAAATTAAAAATGGTATCGTCACATATGAATAAGAGTTGTCGATAATGCTTTCTAACGAATCTATTGAAAGAATATTTATTTGGTTTATTAACATTATTAATGGAATTGTTTGTTTGGTAAAGGATATATCTATGAATGAACAAGTAAAAAAGATCCTTAGAATTTTTTCCAAAGATTATTAACCTTTCACCACAACCTTCAAGATAATGACAAGAATTTCTATAATAACTTTTGCTGACTTTATAGGTGAGCTCATAACTAATGAACTAAAGATGGAGAGGAGAAAAGTAGATAAAGGCTTTGTTTAGAAAACAAATTAGTGAATGAAGATTAAACAATAGCACTAAAAAATGAGAAAGATACCTTAGAAGAGAAGACTACAGTTGAAGGTTGGATAGCTGGAATTTTGGAAGGTTTTTCAAAAGTTTTTTGTGTTACAAGAACTAATATGAAACAAATGTCTAAAAAGAGTGAGAAGAAAAGTTGACATCTTTTTCCATGATTGTTACAAACTAAGACAAATCAAACCATCATGTCCATTGCAATTAGATTGAATTGAAATAAAGAAAAATGCAATGAAGAAGAGAAAGAACCAGAAGAAGAAAGTCTTGAATAAATCTTGAAGTGACTTTGAGGAGACTAATACAAGTGAAGAGGAAGAGAAAAGGAGGAGCTATTTTTGATGGTTGCTCAAGGGGATGTAGATAAAGTGGGAACATCATTAAGTGAAGTAGAGTTAAGTTATTATAATGAAGGATTGCTTTAATAGTTAATTTGCATGTCATAATAAGAAACTTTATGTATAGAATATAAGAAACTAAAAGAAAGCATAGTGAATATTTAAGTCTGTGTGACTGTATTAGAAATAATTATAGGTCATATTTAATGAGCATGCAAAATCCTAATAATGGAATAGAATAAAAATAAATAGCGAGCATCATTAGTCAAAGAATTAAAGATCTTAAATCCTTGAAAAATACTTGTTCATTATTAATTAGAGAAAACTGTAGTTCATCCACTCAAAATTATCGTTGAAACAAAAAAGGTTGGCTTCATAAGACTAACAATTAATTTATAATTATAGCATGGTTTTCTTTTGAAAGATGAGTAAGATGTGATTCATGGATAATTGATATTTGAGATAATGATCGAAACAATCAATTTATTAATCCAATAAGAAGCCTATGTTGAAGGAATTATGTGATAGCAATTTAAGTAATTTATTTTATCCCATTATATATAAAATTAGAAAATATTTAAATCTACTAGTTATTAAAACTATAATAAAAAACAATTAATTATATGATTTGAAAAAAGTAAGTAGTTCTCAAATAGAATGTTTCTGTCATATGTTCATGAGTTTAATTTATGGCATAGAGGACTATGCAATACTAGTACACATACATTAAAAAAATAATTAAATTTAACTTAATAAAAGGTTTAACTAAATTGTCTTTTGTAGATGACTAAGTATAACCCTTGAACTTCTACAAATAAATGGTTTGGTCATATACAACGCTTGAGTACAGACATAAGAAATATGGACTAGTTCTGTTAAATGACTATTATAGGTATACATAGATAATTTTCTTACAAAAAAGGAGTAACTCTTGATGAAAATTTTATATGTTGACAACTAATTAGAAAAGAAGTTGGGTCATAATTTAGTTGTCATTAGAAGTAATATTGAAGTTGAATTTAGAACTAAGAAAATTATTGATTATTTTAATAATAATAGAATTTCATTAACATTTTTTATATTTTAGATTATTATTAGATAACTCATATTTTTTGAAATTTTAACAACTTTGCTAGAGGAGTTTGGTCCCCTATAGAATGAAATAAACATGAATAAGTTGATGCAATTCTACAAAAATAATGCATTACTATTGCTTATTATAGATCAATCTAAGCATGATTGTCTAACAATCAATGTAGCCATTTCTAGAAGTATTTTCCTATCCATTTCTTGTCCTTGTAAATAAATGCCAAATGAATGAGAGTTCTCTTATTCACCATCCACTCATGTAATCAATGAATTCATTCCTTACATCCCACATATGATTGGGCGAACTCTTGTATCCATCAAGTGCAACTATTACATTTAAATTATACTATTCAAATCCACAAAGCTTTAGTTTCCTCTCCAATTTGAGCCACCAAGTACCAAGGTGTTCTTCATTTACCACTTTAATTCAGCATACACATAAGTATTATAGGCACTATTTTCTCTCCAAGGATTATCAATAAGCTAGTGAACTAACTAATCATCCATATTTAAAGTCTGATAATGGATAATTTTAATTCATAAAATCAAAACCCAATGGGATTTATTCACAATGTAGTGCTAAAAATCTATTCTCTCTGATAGATTATGCAGTTAGCTATAGTTAGCCATAAGTTCCATGAGAGGATTTCGAATTAGTTTTGTTTTGAGTAGAAGCATAAAACACTTTCCATAGCTCTTATTTGTTGTACCTCTTATATTTCAAGCAATGATGTTATCCAATAAATGTCATTTGTCATGAAATTTAAGAAAATCAAGCACTTCAATACATCCTACCCAAGTTAAGATGCCTCTTTAACCATTTCTAATATTTCACTTTGAGTGCCTATTCTCAAATAAGGTTGAAATCTTCCTCTTAAGATTACATTTGACTAGAATTTGTAGATCAGTTAACCTACTCACTGCTAAAATCTTAAAATGATTGCTCCATGCCAATTCATTTGGAAACTTAGTTTTCCTTAAGCATGTGTTAATTCTACAACTAACTGTATTAGGTAAACCATTTGTGACTTTTTACACTCCTTCCTTGCAATGGAAAAATTTCTTAGTGCCAGAATATTTTTCATACAACATCCATATCTAAAATGAAACTATCAAAATGCAATGATTTTTCATTTATAATGTTGCTTAAATCATAAATAATGGCTAAATGTGATTACATTCATTCACATTTGTTGGTGCTTATTTTTTCTTACATATTTGGTGATATTTTATTTTTTTTACAATTAAGAGAGGTTTGACCTTGGCCATAGAAGTTGATTTAATAACAAAGTTATCATATTTAATTCATTACCATAATTTATTTGAGCTTCCAAATTTTTTTGTTATCGAGATTCATCAAAGTAATTCTTTCCCTAAATCCAGTTCAACACACATCTTGTCGATGCTTATTCTAGTTAGGTTTACAGTTGATATAGTCACTTGTATAGGTTTTTTTTACTACAAAAGCAAATGAGTATCTTGCCACCTCAATAAAAAACTAAAATGAAACCTAATTTAAGTCTAATGTTGATTCAAACAACATTCATGTGAAACTTATGATTCCACTTAAATATTATTTTCTTAAAGTCATTGATATTCCATGCTTCGTGGAGTGAACATCTGAAATAATCTATGAAATGTAATTAGTACATGTCCGTTATCCAAAAATGATACCTTTTAGTCATTGAAAATTTTGATTTTCTTAAATACCACTATCAATTTTGGAAAAATGTGTGAAAATTTCCTCACTAATTTAAGCATGACTTGTGCCTCAAAATTTTCTATTTCTACTTCATTGAAAAAAATTTTTGGGTGACTATTGAATGTTCTCCTTGGTTGATGCAAACTAGTGAAAGGTCAGCTACCTTGCAAACAACCTCAACAAATGAATGGTTAACAAAGGTGAGGCCCTCTGAACCTACAACAAGGACTTACTGCCCTACTGGCTTAGTATAACTAAAATATGGTGGAGTGCAGGATGTCACCTCTAGGTGTCTCATTGACTCCACTCTAGTTGGCAATTAAGATTATATAGGATATGCATCACAACCATTGACTATTTAATTTTTTGTTATTCACTATTGTTGCTCATGTATTCCATAGAATATTAAACAAAGATTATTCGGGATATGCAAATTATGCTATCATTCCTTAACAATGAAATAATTGTGTGCATCATAATTTAATGTAATTTGCCTCTATCAAGTGGATAATAATCACGCCTTCTTACATGACAACTTGTCATGAGAAGATACACTAATTCTTATATTTTTTGAATTCAATATCTAATCTATGTATAAAAAATGGTTGAGATTTAAGAAATTTAAGATTGGGTTAAATAGATGTGAATCAAGATTATTAGCAATAACATATATATTTAAGGATTGAATTCTAGTTCATCTAGATTCCTTATTCTACATATTTTGATTCATAATGGATTCATGTTTATCAATTTGGTGTGGCTTAATTCCTTGTCAATCAAAATTAATTGAATAATTGAGTTATATTAACAAATGCTTAACCTTATTAATGATCTTCAAATTTTATAGTTTTTTTCTAAGTTTAAATTTTTATTACTTGATGTTATAAGTTGGCTACATGATCAATTCTTAAAGCTAATCATTATGAATGTAGTTTTAAAAAAATTTAAACATCTAACAAATAGTAGTAATTAAATATTCAAATAGTTGTTACATGCATAATAGATTTTACAATTAGCATATAATGTCAAGGGCCATGATGAGATGAAATTATCTACCCACATAGAATAATTATCAAATCAAATAGTACAAGATGGTAATCTTAATGAGAAATTGGTTAAGTCATTTTCAATCAAAGTTCATTTTAGCCACTATAGGAGCTTATAATTTTTAGAGATCAACATGATTTCCTAAAGCTTTGCATTATTACTAAAAAAACATTGTATTCGTTAGAGGTAGCAATTGTGGTGAATGTGAAGTATTTCAAGCTCACATCAAAAATAATGTCACTTATAAATTTGAACATATCTATGTTGAATTGAACTATTGGTTTTCCTCAAAGAGTAGTGTAATAAAATTTTTTTTTGTCCATAGCAACAATTTTTTGTTACCTTTCATGTTACATTCATAAACCATACAAATTTGTCCTTAATGATAAGGCATTTTCATGTATAAAATTTTTCAATATCAATGTTCACAAGAGCTAGTGATGTTCCATGCATATGCATATATGATATATAAACAAAAATATTTCGTTCAAACTATAAAATTCATAAAAATCAATCAATAGAAAATTTTTTCATTAATCATATCAAAATTTTATTTTTGAGCAACCTATTTTCTAATATCAAATACTTGAAAATGTAATCAAGTCCTAAGGGAACATTGTCATAGTACTTTTTTTGAATGTAATTGACTAGTGAATGAAATTTTCAAATAATCATTGTGTTAATGATTCATATTTTCTAAAGTTAACCATATATCTTTTCAGGATCATAAAGATAAAGAAAAACGAACAAATCATGAAATGTATTAGGAAAATAATATAAAACTATATAAATGTTGTAATATTAGACTTGATAACAACATTATTTATATTTTGTAATGTTATTTCATATAATTTTAAAAAAAGTCTAGCTATTAAAAATAATTATGCAAAATTAAAATATGCTGATTTAATAATAAATTATAAATTAAGTAAAGTTCTTACAGCTAACCATTCATTAAATCCAAGTTAATATAAAATGATATGCTAAATCCTATTTTTTGGCCATCGATAATTTAAAAGTTCCAACATTAATGGAGCATGTCCATATAAAGGCCTACCCAATGGCTCCATAGGTTTACAATAAAAAATCTTAGTATTGTTGAATAACTAAAACATTCCCAGAAGCTTAAGACATGCATTGATCGTTAACATAAGGGATGTCAACCTAAAAAAGTGGTTGTAATAACAAACATCTAGAATACTAAAGTTATTCGTGAAGTCTCAAGGTGAAAAGTTGAGTTTTTAGATTGATAAATAAGAGAATTACATGTTCACTATGACAGACTAGAAATTTGGATTGGATGATTAATTTCTGAAAAGTTGAAATTAAATGATTAAGAGCTTTCCTACAAAGTTGATGTTCTTGTGAATGCTGGATAATATTTTGGGATCTCCCTTTTTAAAGCATTTCACTCTACTTCTTAAGTTACCTATAGTGAAAATTTGTTTGGCTCGGATAGGAAAGGACAGTATTTGAATATTTTGAACATATTTTAGAATTCTAAAGTTCATTTATAGAGTTTTAAAAATCATCACAACTTATAAAATGCATAATTTGAATTGAACCCAAAATATTGTTTGAAATGATGCAAAATTAAGTTAACATAAGTGTCAGTCTAATGAGTAAGGACATGGCCTACACAATCAATATAGGACAGATAGAGAGACATAATTACACCTCAAGTCTAATTTACGGGTCAGCACGAGCTAACACATTGACTTGTGTTGACCGATTAAGAAATTTCATGGATTACAGATCAACACTTGTCAGAGTGTGTTTAGTGGGTCAATGAGTTTGAAGAGCAAGGTGGTTCTAACAAGACACATGAATTAACACTAATACTGGTAAAGGTGAAAGGTGATAGTGAGCAAAACAAAAAGGTAACTCAACACTCAATTCTAAGCCTTTTTTTAACTCATTTTGAAAAACACTTTTTGTGAAAAGAATTATCATGTTACTATAAGGATAAATTGAATAGCATTTAAAGTTTGAAGTATCTAAAAAGCTACTAATCAATATCCAAATGACTAAAAAATTATAAATGCAAATAGCTTAAAAATTTGATAAAAGGAAAATTAAAAAGTGCAATAAACAAGGGTCAATTGTAATTCATCCTCGTAATAGGAATGATATCAGAGACTAACTAAAAGTTGAGAAGCCGAACTTTTTATGGCTCTTAGTGCATGGCAGACAAGTATCCAATGGAAACTCTGTGTGATGTGTAGAATGTTACCATGCCACAACCTTAATAAAGTTTTTTAAATATAAGAACATAACTACTCAACAATGTTTTTAAAGCATGAACTAGAACTTATTGGATAATTCTAAAGCAAAAAAAACTCTAAAAGATTCTCTTTGAAGAAGAAATAATGTCTATTTTATTACATATGATGTCTGGCATGATATGAACGTAGATATGAAAAGCTTATCTATTTTATTAAGCTATGTTGATGATATAAATGATCTGCATAGTTTTCTAAATAATGTAATAGAAAATGAAGAATTGAGGTTTCAAAAATTTTGAATAATTAGATGACAATGTGAAAATTCACTTGTAGATGATTAAATTTGTCATAAGTTATATAGTTTGATTTATATTTGATATAAGTAGTTGACATCTCCTAAAATCATTTAGTCAACTTTTCCAACACTAACATATATTGAAGTCACATTATTTATAATTTATTGCTTAAAATGCATTATCATTTTGATCAAGACTTCTAGAGGCTATGCTTGATATGCTAATAAGTTAGCATTCAATGATTTGGGGTGCCTCATTGAAGCATTAGCATTACCAATTCAATCTTTTTATATGAGTAAGACAAACGCATAAAAGTAACCATAGTGGGTATGATTGATTCCACATATGTTATGCATTGAAATTGTATAGTACACAAAAGAGTACTAGAAATGTCCTTAGCCTAAGGAACTATCAAATTGTATGATGAGGATCATATTGAGAAACAGTTTGTCTAAGGAACTATCTTAGTCTAAGACAACTATCTTGGTCCAAGTCAATAAGCCTAATTGATAAGTTTGGTTAATGTATAAGTGTATTATTACAACTAAATAGATGGACACAATTCAAAGGTACTTCAGAGAAATCCAAATGGTATGTGCCATCCACATATTTAGCTGATGAAAATCTTACTCTAAAGAAAGATATCATGTACTGTGTTGATGGAATTTTGTCAACATATTTCACTAATCCTTCATAATGAGTGGCTATATCATAACAACCTTGACACAAAGAGGAAGCACAAAAGATACACCTAATCGGTCAACATCAAGAAATGTGCATAAAAGATGTTAATCTTGATGTCAAATGTTGTACTTGCATCATTAAGGAATCATAATCTACATGCTAAGAAATTATTCTGAATTAGAGTAATAAAAACTGAGTAACTATGAATTATTAAAATTTTCTGGACCAATCTAAAAGATCTATGCTTGGTGGCCTACTTAGCCATGATTGTACTTCATATGAATTAATACTTAATTTAGTACAATGATGAACTTCGTAACAATACATGTTGAAATAGTTGACAAGTGCCATTGCATTTGTTTTGTCATTAATGAATACAATAGTACGATTGAAAGCCATGATAATGGTGCAAAGTATCCATAGAAAGTCTTTAATAATTCCAAATAAATAGAGAGTCTAATGTATTGCCAAATTAAGTCTATCATAATTAACTAGTGCCACTGAATAAGTCTTTACATAAGGTTGATTAGGAGGATGTGCTGGCCAAAGAATCAAGAAGTCCTATATGATGAGGATGTGGAACATGTTTTGAAATTAAAATTGATGAATAATTTAATTATCTATTTGATCAAATGAGATTGAAATTGTTAAGAAAAAGATGGCCTTTTTTCTCATTCTTTGCATATATGATTCCAAAAAAGTATAATAAATTTGATATGTAGATTCTTAATTAAGAAATTTTCTATTGTTTTAAAACTAAAAAAATATTGTAATAATAATTTATTATGTAATCAATTTACTTTAGCAAAAGTACTCAAAATTTTATGAACCTTTCTTTTGTATCTTTGGTAAATTCTAGTTCATGTTTGATGGGAATATATTGGAATGGGTTGGATTTGTATTCCTTTTTATACATAAAAATTATTATCTAAGATATAACAAAAGAGGTTATCATTTGTTAAAATTGAGAGAATATGTGGAAATTGACTTTCGGGCTAAGAAACAAGCCACACCAAATGGGTTTATTCCTTATTCCTCGAATATGATTAACTTGACATTTGTTTTGTCAACCAAAGTAGCTTATCAAAATTTTTTTCTTCAGCAAAATTCAAAGATATATGACAAAATCTAGTGGTTTTTCAAGATTTTAATTCATTATTCTTAGCCCGAAATGCTAAGTAATTTCCAAAAGAACAAATTCAAGTCAGCCATATTGATCGTGTGAATGCATTCCATACATTTGATTATGGATGCAATAGTTGGATGACTTTCCTTATGAGCACTACATAATATACAAACAGTTCTCCTCTTGAAGCTTAATTTAAGCTTTGCAAACATAAGGAATTTGTTATGAATTTAGAACCTCAAATGAATAAAGTTACTAGGTATTTATGCTTACTAATTTGTTACTACATTTCCTTCCCTGAATATGTGTTATATTTAAATACTTTGCAAAGAAATTGATTCATTCTATTTAGTTAGATTAAGGTAATGTAGAGAATAACAATACTTTTTTGAATCATAATAGCGAATGATTAATTGCTTGATTCGATAACAATATTTCTATAATCCTTTATTACCACATAAATTTAAACCACATGGTATTTCAATGGCTTCAACATATATATTTTTTAGAATCTATGTAAACTGAGAGTGCCTTAATAGCTCTACCAGGTAGTTTCCAATCACAAAAACAAAACCTATAGAAACAACATCGAAAATATCTAAAGAAAATAATATACTAAAATATACAATTTTATAATAATCATCAAAATATTACTTTAATAATTTCTAGTTTTCAAAAAAGCAAAATATAACATATTTCACAATATTTACATAAATTTGAAAAGTCTAATTTTTATTTTTATTTAATTATTAAATAATAAAAAACTTTATTAATTGAAAAATAATTTGTTGAAAATATAGCTTTCATAAGTTTATAAAAATGTAAAAACATAAAAATTTACCATTATGCTATAAGAGTAACATATGTAATTCTAATATTGACAAACATAGTAAAATAAATCCTAAAAAAACAATTAACAAAAAATTCTCACTGCAAATTAAAAAAATGAAAGTATTGATAAATATATAAAAATGAAAAATTCAGAAAATAACTTTACCACATATAATCTATATGTTTATTAATTTTGTAAAAAAATATTTTCCATATTGATTTCTCACAAATTTTGAAATATTAAAAAACTTAACACTTTCTGAATAAACTTTTCCAAAAATTTAAATAAAAAGAAACTTCTCAATTATTAAATAATAAAATTTTAAAAGTAAATGTGTAAATTAAAAATTGTAACGCAAGTGAAAGATATCCAATTTTAGAGATGTATTTCTTAATTTGTTAAAAACATATTACAAAAAATTTAATTTTAAATTTTTAAATAAGAAGTTCTTAACGATTCAAAACATTAAGATTGTGTGATAAGCCAAGCAATATAAGAAATTGAACGTGTAAACAAAAATGTCATAATATAAATTAAATAACTACAAGTAATTTGAAATAATTTCAATTTCAGTAAAAATGTCATAAATGTTAAACATTATTTAAATTACCAGTACAAAATATTTAAAGAATTTATATCATCTGAAAAAATTGCAGAAACATAACTATTTAGTATATATTTAAGATAACCATTAAGGATAATGGCTCAATAGAGGGTTTTCTAATTTATAAAATATAATAAATAACTAATCATTATTAAAACTTTTTAAATATTGAAAAAAAGTTTAATTTAAAATATTAATTGGTCAAATGTGACATGCTAACATTAAACAAAAAAGAAAAAAAAAAGAAAAAAATACATGATGATTAAAAGATATATTGAAAATATTTGGTAATTTTAAACGATACATTGCAAAGTTAAACAACAACATAACAAAGAAACATCTTGTTATTGTAATTAAAAAATAATAATATCTAAACATATAAAAATAATTAAGATAATTAATTACTTAATTAGTCAAAACTATTCATAACTCAGTTATTAAAAGTATCCTCATGAAAAGAGAAAAAAGTTTGAAAAAAAAATTACTTATAATATAATTGTTCAATGCAAAGGTATATTATTCTTAAATAATTATTGTACTAATGCAGCAAATATGTACAACCAAGTCATCTGCAATGATGCTTTGGTCGATATGAAGAAGCAATAGGACCTTAAAATGCCTTTACATATTGATATTTAGTCCATTTCGTTTTAGACAAAGGTGTTGTAAAAAGGCAATGGAGCATATGTTTTGCCTTTAGTGTTTGATCTTGGTAATAATAGTTATTAAGCTTGATCATAGTTTTCATAGTTTTTAGTTAAGGTGCTAACTTTTGTTGCACATTTTTATCCTATATTAATTTTTTTGACATTATGATATTATGATTCTTAGTTTATAATTTTACTAAAAATTTACACTTATTTTTATTTTTTATGTTTTTGTTACTAATAATTATATTATATTTTTTTTCTAGAACTCATATTCCTATATTATGAATTATTTTTTCAAAATCCATAAAGATTTTTAATTACACTACTTTGATGGTGATATTTTTAGGACACATCAAAAGAACTTTGCAAGCATTTTCTATGTTAACATATGTTTTTTTGTCTATTTAAATAATTTTACAATATTTTAAAATTTGGATCATTTCTTGACAATGACATATTTTGTATGCTTGAGCGGTAGAACAATTTAGTTTTGACAAAATTTATAAAAATTTTAATTTTTTAAATTGTTTAAAAAAATTTTTTTGGGATTTTTTTATTTTCATAATTTCCTAATTTCATTGATTTCTATATTTAGCTTTTAATAATAAAGTTTTCTTTCAATTAGATAAAAGGTATTATTTTCATAAAAATTTATACCAATCATTTAATGACAAAAGAAATGTTTTGTCAATAATACCATAATTAATAATACATTTAAGAAAAAAATAATATAGAAAAATAAAAAGAATATGAGATATTATAGGTTCAGTATTATGATATATGAAAATTATGTAGATAATATATAAGTAGAAAAATAGTTGTCACAAAACAAAATTCATAAAATATAAGCCTTTGTCAAGATAATTAAAATTTTAAATTTTATAAAACTATTTCAAAGAAACATCTCACAAAAATTAATTATTGATAATGTTTTTATGAAATAAATAACTTATTAAAAAAATTAACGAATAAAGGGCATTCATTACCTTCATCAAAAAGCCCAAATAAAAAATCTCAGAAAATAGAATATAGATTTAATATGCTGAAAAAAATAAATTAATCTAAAAAATTACAAGGCAATTAATTATAAGTAAGTTTAAGTGGTAAAAAAACTAAATGACTAGTATGCTAAATAAATTTTTTTGTTAATTTAAATATTTAAAAAGATTAATTTTTGAAAAATAATAAGAATAAAAAAATTATTATGATAATAAAATACTTTTTTAAAATATATAGAATATGCATTATGGAACAATAGAATTCTTTTAGTGACACAATGATGAAAATGTGTTTGTTGAAATCTTAGTTACTATGCAAATGTTTTAAGTAAAAGTTATAATAACAATTTAGATTTCAATAAGTGAACTAGTTTGAATACTATGATTTGCAAATGTATTAATTATGGAAATGCAAACATAACAAAAACTTTCAGTGCACAAGCTTGAAAAGTATTATCGGTATCAATTTTTTTTTGAAAACATAAAAATGTCAAGATTAACAGTTCAAGATTAAGTAAATATTTATAAAAAAATTATTAAGATGGAAATGGAATATTTTAGTTATTGAAATATATGATTAGCACATATAAAAGGCAAAAATCTATCATTTACTAAAAAATATAAAAATTTCAAGAGAATCTTGCTTTAATTATTTAATCACTTTCTTAAAATGTTTTACCATAATGTCAATCATAAATATTTTTAATAAAAAAAGCTTGATAAAAACAATGGATATAGGATAACAGAAATAATAAAATATGATAAAAGGAACTCATTAATATAAAACATTTTACACCACAAAAATGGTCATCATAATATTGCAATAATGCTTACTATCTCTTTTCTAAAAGATAATTAAAAGTCAAAAAATAGTAAAATATTAAGATCCTATCGCAACTAAAATGGGGTAAATTTTCTTGCTAATGTGGCTAGGATAATTATTTGACTTTTAATTTATTTTCTTATACAATAATAATTGTTAGCCTTGCATAGAGATGACCTTTTACATATTATTAAATAATATTTTGTATTAGTTATCATTGTATTGATATGAACAAATTAAGAGTACTCTTCTTGATATAGATGTGATTTTTGAAACTAATAAGAATATCCACATATCCAAATCATGAATTAATAAAGAATAGGTATACTCCATGCAAATTTTGAAAAGAAAATTAAGAAAATGGACTTTTAAGAAGAGAATAACTAAAGATAAAGATTTTTGTTTCTTTGTAGATTTTTGAAATAAATTGTTACAATACTTACAAAATAATTTTTCCATTATCATTAGCAAGAGCACATAATGTATTTTGTCTTTCAGTTTTAAAAAAAGCCTTCGCTAATACTACCTACATAGCACGACGGTGCATCCAAGGTTGTTTCATGACCAAAGGACAATGGGCTTTCTCAACATGAGAAATCAAGAAAATTAGGAGGAAGAGCATCTCATGTTGAATGTATAATAGATAGTTTAATTAAGTAGTAGTTATTAGGGAAGCAGAGGAAAAGACCAATTATGGGCATTCCAGCTTTTTTTGAATTTGAATGATTAAATTCTTATATGTAAAGATATTTACAAAATATTCAAATTACTTTCAAATTTAATTAATATTTTTTGACTTAATGTAAGTGCATTTTAAAATTTATTCTTAATGTGATGAAATGAAATTTGCATATGGATATTTTTGTCTAATATCACAAAGACTATAATTTAAAAGAACAAATAATATGGATGGGAAGTCAAATATGGTAGAACATATGAAAGAACCCCTAAATAATAATTCAACTCAAAATTGAAGTGGATGTCAGATATTAAAAAAATATTAATTTAATTCGAAGTAAATTTTAAAGGAAAAATAACAAAAGTGCCAAAGGACATAGAATTATATGAACATTTTAAATAGATAAATAATTGTTGTAGTGTTTTTATGAAATTTCTCAAAAAAGCTTTCAGAAGACATTTGCATTAGAATGTGCAAGAAAATGTAATCTTTATAAGGCTTTTGTCACAAGGGATATCTAACAAAATAAAAATTATGTACTAAATGAGGAGAATTTTGAGAGGAAAGCAACAAATAACATAGATATTATAGTTGGGAGTGAAACAGAAATTTATTATAAAGGTTAGGAAGAAGGAGACAAATTAGATAATTATGAAAGTGCCTTTAAAGAAGCAGAATGAATAAGCTTCATGAGGTTATTATATGCTGCATTTTTTAATGAAGAAAGGCTAGTCACCTCTTAATGGTTGAATTACTTTCTCAAAGAATTAATAAAGTTAAAGTCAATATGTTTTTCACACAAGACATTAAATATTCAAGAAAATACTTTCATTAGTGGAGTACATCCTAAGGGGAATTTTTGAACTATAAAGCCTTGAGGAAAATGAGACATTATTTCATGTGGGTACTAAATGGTCCTATAAATTGTTAGAATGGGCCAAAGCTATTGTAGAAAGGAGATATGGCCACTATCAAGTGATAGTAAATAAATAGTTTTATGATCATTTCATAGAGTGTTGAATTGTTTAATATGTGATGTTGTTGACATTTAGCCATGATATTTTGTTCAATAACAAACCGTAAGAATTACTAATATATTTGTTTGAATTAACCTGTAGATTTTAGAAGACTGAAATTCATGTTCATAGGAGAATTTAAAAAAGAAGTGTTGTGGTTTGAAATTAACAAAGAGATTTATTTTAAATTTAATTTTAGTTATTTGAATTTTTGTAATTAGATATTAATTTTACTAAAATCACTCATATAAATAATAAAACTTAAATTTTATTTAAATTAATCATCTTTGAATAGAATTAGGATTTTAAAATCTTAATCTTATCTTTACCACCTAAATAACCATTGAATTCTTATCAAAGCTTTGAATATCCACTTTAAAAAACCTATTGCAAAAGGTGTAGTTTAATAAGAAAAATAAATTAGTAAAGGCATAATAATATAATTAAACATCAAAAGATACTTATTACTAAAAAGAACCAAAAGTATCAATCAAAGCATAGTGCCTGAATAAGACTATAAGTTCTTATCATGTTGATAAAATAACTATCAAACCCATCAAAATATTTTTGTTTCATAACTTAAGAATCAAAACATAACTTAAATTTAGATCAAAGTAAGGGGTAGGAAACCTTAAAAAATATGGAAAATATGTAACATAGCAAAGCTTCAATAAAGCAATGATAATCCATCATTTATTTAAAGTGAGATTTAAACGTATATCCATTTCTTGTCCTACATTTAAAGACCCAAATTTTGATCTTCTATCGAATCACGTAATTTTACGATCTCACAATCAGTGATTTGTGCACACGTATGAGAAAAAGAAAAGCATCAGATTATTATTCAGATTTAATGGTCAATATCAAATCATAATTTCTAAATAACATTTTTTATTCTAGTGAAACTCATTGTGAAGTTTTCATTATCACACGGTCCAAGATCGATCCAATCAAATAGCTCCAACATAGTAAGTCTTTTAGCTATGGTGATGTTTATAATTTATTGATAAAAAAGTATGTTAGATTTTTTTAAATTAAAATACTATTAACTAGATGGTCAATTTGACAAGTGTTTTTAGTCACTAGAAAAAATTTATAAATTGGTAAATTCTTTAATAAGATAAACTAATAAATTTTTTTATAAAATATGAAGAAAAATTTTCAAATAATCATATTGAAACATTTAGTGCTCAATGCTCCTTATCTCTTTTTTGTGGTCCATGTTTCAGTTGTCACTTTAATGATCACTACTTTCTTCTATAACATGCTAAGTTCTTAATTTTTAAATTATAAATCATTTAATTAAAGCACTTGTGCTTCATTAAGCTTTCCTTTTTAACTATCTTTCTTTTATGTGTAGTAATTTAAAAGGAATTGTATAGTAGACCACTGGATAAAGGTATAATTTGAAAAAAAAATTGACTTGAAGAAAAAACTATGTTGGTTAATAATCTTACAAAATTCTCAATTTGTGAACAATTTACTAAATGTAGATTAACTCCCTTTAAGTGATGTTAAAGAGGGGAACAATAGAAATTAAAAGATTAAAATTAGCATAAATTAAGTTGAAGCATTACGCTAGTCATGACGTACATAATGGTGGAGCATTACTTGCAATGCACATTACTCTTATAAATAGTTTATATTTTTATCAATTTTTTAAAAAGTTTTGTTCTCATCAAGTGGCAGAGATTGTTGTGTTGGCCTCTCATAATGGTGTTCTTTTTAATGATCATAAGCCATAAGCATTACTAAGGGATCTATTTCAATAAATTTTAAGATTTTAGATACATGATAGTTCTGTTCATGGGAAAATCTAAAAAGAAAAAGAAATATTGTTGAGGAGGTTGATAGTTTGGTGATTGGGTGAAAATAGTAATAAAATAGGTGAAGACATATAGGTGTTGACTAAAAGGTCAATTTATTTGGTTGTCAACTCTTCTAGTAGAAGTTCTCTCAACATCAATCCTTATCACTTACAAGAAAAAGAAAGTTGGTATCTCTCTAACTATAGTTGGGTACACACACTTTGCTCACAAAGATGCAAGTACACAATTAAGAGAAATTTTTATCAATAAAAACTACAATATAATGAGAGAGTCTCTCTTACTTGTAGTTGAAGGAGAACTTAATATATGAAAAAAAATAAAAGGAAAATACACCTTCTGAAAATGTCATATGCATCAAAAAAATAGAATGATAATTTTAAGGTTAAATCACTTGAAAATCTAAAAGAGATCTTTTCAATTTGATGACATTAATTCTTGATAGATCAACCATATTAAATATGCAATATATGAAGAAGCATAATTTTTGAATTAAATGACTTAAGAATTTTTAAAAATCTATAGAATTCCATGAAATTAACTCTAAGTAGATAAATCATATTGAAAAAAAATATAATGGTGCATGAAAAAAGTTATGAAACAGGAAAAATAATACAATCATACAATATGATGATCGAACATCAATGATGATGTGACTAGGATACCAGCAACGAAAATGATGGATGATGACATTTGTCGATAATTAAAGGCTGGTAGCTAATGAGCAGCCAGGAGATAGTACTTGGTTGGGAAGTAATAGGTTACCAAGTGTTGTTGGGCAACCAAATGATGTTGGGTAATTAGGTAGGTGTGATTAGGAGCAGTAGATGATTAGGTGATGAAAGATGGTTATCGATAGTGAGTGATGTGTATGAACTAACATTGATAATGACATTATTTTATTATGAAGTTTTTTTATGAATAGAGCAAAAATAGTAGAGGTAATGATAAGGAAAAATATATAGATGTAGTGAACCCTTATGACTAACAAAAAAATCAAAATATGATTCAAGTTGGGTATGGCTTGGAGTTTTGGTGGGATTAGCGCAATTCCAATGAATATGTTTTTGTGAGGTAAGACATGATGCTCTTACATCATCCATTCCCTTCAAATTTTATTTCATACATTCAACAAAGTATCCATTTTTAATTTCAAATTAGCTTTTGATAAAAACCTAGCTTTTGTTCAAGTTTCATTCTAATACATTGGATGGTTTCTTCCATGTTAAAAAATGAAATCATATTGAACTTAAAATTCCTATGAAATGTTTTGATGGTCATCTTATAGAAAGTGAAGTTTTTGAACAACTTTGTTCATTCTATTTGATTTAAACCTTGAATGACCAATTGTGAATTTGATTGAATATTAGATTACTAATTAAGCTGTTTAATGGGCCATCACGAAATCTTCATCTTAGAATTTGATCATTGTTTTTTATTTTGTAGCCTAACTGAGTGGTTCATTTTCGATAATACAATAGTTTGGACAACTAATTATATGATCAAAAGGACCGTCAAATAGAGTTTATTTTAGCAATTTTTATATATAAAAGTTCATTTTGTACTAACTCCTTCTTAAAGATATTTTTTGTAGCTGTAATATATCGATGAATATAAATATATTTTTTTAGCTTAAAATGCAATATTAGCATGCATAAAAATTCAAGTCTTTCTTCTCAATATAAGAAATAATCTTTTATTCAGTTCTATAAATGCCTAAAATGAATGGCAAGTGCATGCTTGAAATAAGGTTCATGTGTAGTTCTAGCTCAATATCTAATAAAAAGTAACTTGTTAATTACATAAGTACTCAAAAGAACAAAAAACAAACCTTGAAAACAAACTTATGGTGGTCTTTGTGTTCTCAGTAATCTTCCACACTCTTGAGGTTCTTCGATATCATTCATGTGACTTTTGTAAGCTCTACTTAGGCAACATTTGATACAATAAGATAAGAATCGTCAATTATATTTCTTGTTTGTTGAATAAAAGAACATGCATTAGGTATACGACATGATCACAAAAATAAGCTCTTAAATAGTTTTGTGTGGTGAAAATCATATTTAGTCTCTTAAGCATATGGTGCAAAAAATACATACATTTTTGGGATACTATATCCAAATCTAAGAAAGTGTTAAAATATAAAATGGTCCTTGATAGAATAAGCTTCCTTAAAATATACATATAACACTACTAGTATATAAGGCACATGAAATTGGGCAACTAAAACTAGTGTGTGAAAAGTTTTTAAAAAATCACACATTAGATATCAAAATTATTTTAATTGTAATGAAAAATTCACAAAACCTGCACTAATAAATATATAGGAATTAATATGTAAATTGAAAGGTGCATCAAAACATTTTTGCTTTTAGGCTCTTACCAAATGAGCCAACAACTAACACCAAGTAAATTAGGCTTAGCTTGAAAAATCCTTTCACGTCTTTGACATAGTGAAAAAGCCATTGCATCACGAGCCATTTCATTGGAATTGAAGCAAACCACCATTCTTTAGGTATGTTTGGGCTTCAACACTACTATCTTTATTAGATTTTAACAACACTCCAACCCGAACCTAATGTAGAATGATATGCTAAACATATTGTTAGCTCATAAATTATTGAAAATTATTCAGGTTCAAACAACATATTTCAATAAGAGCATGTCCAATTATTCAATTAATTCAAAATTAGAAATCATAAGATGGCTAAAGAAGTAAGAACTTTTTCAAATGTCAAAGACTTAAAATCGATCTATGACATGAGGAATTTTAAACTAAAAGAAAAGTGACTTTAATAACCAATACCAAAAAAAAACTAATGTTGGTAAGATTATTTTCATGCGATTTTATCTTTCTCCTCATCTTTAAGTTCTTCCATAAACATAAGAATATATTATCTAAATTCTAAAATTTACTTCTTGGTTTGTTATCATCAAACAAAGTCTTAGGACTACGAGTTAATAATATAATAACTACTATATCACTCTCCCTAGGGGAGAAAGAGCTCAACTCCATGAAGTCATATTAAAATCTCTAATATTACTTTAATATCTCTAAATTTAGGTGGTGAAGCCCCTCCTTAGTAATCCAAGTGTAATCAGAGACTTGATGGACTTATCAACTGACCAAAAATCTTGATTTGCATGTGTTTGATCATGTAAGATTGACTCCACTTGATCTCAGAACTCAAAAGATGTGGCTAGATGTATAGTTGGGATCTTTTTACTTGGCAATGATGGTGAAGGGCAAGAATGCTCATTGGATATTAGGCATAGTTTTTTATAAGATACAAGGTATTGAATAGCAAAGTTAGATTTATTTTTAAAAGATTTAGGTAAATCAAAATATAAATGTTGATACTTTGTCTTTATGCAATTGTAAATTGTCCAGAATTATAAGCATCTAATAATTTAAGGGCTCCATATGGAGTCTCTCTTTCCTAACACAAACAATTATATAATCACTTTCAACAAACCATCTCAGTTGTCAATGAGTATTTTCTATGGATTTATATATTTATTTAAATAAATTTATTTAGTAATATATTTATGTATTAAAAAATATGTGTAAAAGGCTCAACAAACAAAGAAGTGCTAAATCATAAGGTAAGAGAATAAAATCAATAGCACTCTAAAGATGATTTGAAGGACTCGAACCTATTGTTCCATTAATTTTTTATTTTTTTGATGTTCAATTGTTCCATTAATTGAATCATTTTAGAAGAAATAAGTAGAATACTACAAAAGATCCTAGGTTTCAATGTGTTCAACTAGTAGGCTATAGAGAAGATTGCCTAAACATAAGTTTCCATTGCTATAGGAACCAAAGTAATTTTCAAAAGTATCTAGTAAATCTGACATTGTGATCTAAAATAATTGTTTGAGGTAAGCCATGTAGTTTCACAATTTCATCACAAAATCACTTCGTAATATGCGAGATATTTAATGTGTTATGGTAAGGTATAAAATGAGCCATGTTAAAAGACTTATCAATATGAATATAAAAACATTATTTCTAATGATTTTGAAAACTCCTAATACTATGTCCAAACTTACATGTTTTCATGGTCATTTTGTTATAAGTAATGGTGTATATGCATCTTGACAATAGTTACCTAATTTAGTTGTGACACATGTTCAACATTGACAATCTATCAATGAAATATTTTTCTGTGTAACCTTGGCCCATGAAATTAACAAGTCAAACCTCTTATTATTTTGACTCGACGAAAATGTCCAGTGAGAACTCCAGTATGTAATTGTTAGACAAGAAAATCCCTAAGGGATGTGTGTGATATGTCAAGTTGGGGTACGCAAAACAAAAACCATCTTTCAAATAACAATAATAAAAAACTTTATTCGATAAATTATTGATTTCATGATAAGTATGACCTAGATCTTGGTCACTATACAAATTCGTGATGAGTGTGACAATAATTCCTCTATTGTAGAATCATCATGTTGAATGTGTTTAATGCTGAACTTTAGAGCAAAGTGGTTTGATATGTTTGTGCAACTAGGACACTCCTTAAATAAATGAATTTGAAAATCCTTATATGCACAAAAAAGATATTTTCTTCAAAATTTACAATTCGATTTCCCCAAGTTGTTAGCAAATGATAATTAGTTATTTAGGTTCCTCTACATTAATAAGTAATTTTTGGAAGGCTAACAAGTAATGTACTTTATTTTCCCTAACTTATGAATAAGGGAATTACTTATAAGCTTGTATCATATTGAATTAATAGTGGATTACATCCATCTAAGTCTATTTGGTTCCATGATATGAAAACAGTGAGAGTGATTATGTCTATATCATTCCAAGTAAGGAGCATGCTCCATAAAACTTTTTATTGATGCAATTAACACCTATGTTTCTATCCTAAATAGTCTTTGAGGTGTAGACTTTCTAACAATTCCTTGCATTCAATGCATCCTTAAAATATTTCAATTTCCTTTCCACTTATCCATAGTTTTTCTAGGGGAACCAAATTTATTTTTAGTTGGCAAAATTTATCTTACTCACCTAATCATTATTTGCTAATAAGAAACCATTTGTCACACTTTCTACTATATTAATAATCTTGCTAGAAACATAAGGTATCATTAGAGTATAAAGTGGCAGTAATTAGAGGACATGGCTATCTATTACATCATTAAGACTAATTTCTTCTTGTGAATATTACTAATCTAGTATTGGTATTGAACCACATATTTCTTAGCTTTAAATAACATACTTTCAAGTTAAGGGATTTCATGGTACCACCTTTTGAATCCCAGGAGTTCTTAGATGATGTTCTTAATCTTGTGTTTGATGTATTTAAATCCAATAAAGAAGTCCTTTCATACATTAATCTACAAACTTGATTTGCTCTTGAGCTTAAAGAAAAATAACTTTATTGTTTTAATGAACTATTTGTCACCTCTATAGAAGAGGATGAAGCCATCTACAAAAGCACAAATAAAAGTTTTGTTGAAAAGCACTTTTAAGGGCCTCGTGGCTCACTTTTCTTTGTATATGTTCATTGTTTAACCCTCTTTTTAGCACTTCAACCAGAATGTGGAAAAGAAATGGGGATAAAGGGTTACCTTGCTTTAGCCAATGAGACAATTGGAAGGAATCCTTCTTTCTCATTAATAATGACTAACAAACAACTTATATTATAAATACTCATAGCTAGATTAATAAATTAACTATTGAAGTTGAACTTATGCAGTATGTTTTTTAACAAAAAATTAAGATGTACTACTGAGTACTTTCCAAAAGTTTAGCTTGAAAATAAAGTTATTACCTCAGATCTTGTGATTTAAATAATTAATTAATTCTTATGATGTAAGATATTATTAGTGAATTCTAAAAGTTGATTGCTTCATCGAGATGATAGTGAGTAGGAAACACTATAAGCTTACTACTTAAAAACATAGTATTTTTTTTGAAGAAACTATAGAAACAAATTGTTCTAAAATCTTCTAAAGATGTACTGCAATAAGTCTTTTAAAGGAAGCTTATAATAGTACTAGTGATTTCAATAGGTGTTGATTTACCAACAAGAAAAATAATGATAGCATCATAATGTCATCTTGAATTAATGTCAAACAATGGTTGCTAATAAAACCACTAATCCATCTAAGCAATGAGAACTTAAAAAATCCTCCAAAATTTAATTTGTTATATTTCATCCATGCTAGCATGCTTTGTCAACATTGTAGTACTATTTAGTGAGTCTAAGCATAACAAAGAGAAGCAATTATTTAGCAAGGAATAGTTAGAGGTGAAGCAATCCATAACATATTTGGCTACTAAATCCTTCTTTGGGACTCAACTCCCATTTGAATCTCTAATTCTTTATGTATTGAGTTCCCATTCCCTATTATTGACTAGTGTGTGGAAAACATTAGTGCTCTAATCACCATCCTTGAGTCACACAATAGATATCTTCTGGCTCGTATAAATCTCCATTTTAGCAACCATGTTTACCTGATCGAAAGCCCTATTAGTTCCAACCATTATAACTCATCAATAAATCTTTGAATTTGTTTCCCTTCCACATAATATGTTATTCTAATAATTAAATTTTATAGAATATATTAGCAAATTATTTTTAGTTCATTCTTTAATGGGACATTTAACTCTCATTAGCTCGTAAGCTAGGGCCTTCTTTCTTGACCAAGCAATTGGAAGACTCCAATTCTAAGCAACCACTAGATAGAATTCTCTGCCTTCAACCCAAGTTCTTTGGAATCTAAGTTTTCTACTACTTCATTTAATTATTGATGGAGAAATGATCAAAATGGGGAGTGGTCTGATAAGACATTGTTCATATATTGAACCAATATAGTAGAAAATTCTATGAACTAGTCATGATTCAATAGGTCACACATCATTTATATACCATTCCTTGTAACCAGATGAAGGAATTTTTCATCTTCGTGATTTTGTCATTGTATACTCTACAACTACAACATCCATATTTTGCTAGAAAATTTACCCTCGAAATTATGAAAAGTTTGTATCCTTTAATAATGTCAATTTGTCTATCACTCTCGAAGGCTTGCCATATTTCAATTAACTTAATTTTTTCTTTCTGACCATGTGATCAAGGCATCAAGGCATTATAGTACTGACTACACCCTTGAAGATCGAAATAAACAATTCATTAGTTAAAATATGTGATATATGCATTATGAGATTCCTAAAGGGTTCTTTTGACCTTTTTCTAAAAAATAAATTTTTTACATTTCATTTAGTTGATTTTCTTTTTTACTTATGGTTGGTAGCCACTATAAATCCATTATCGTCTATCTCAAAATGCATAAGAACCTTCGCTCTTTTACTATAGATCCTTACTAAGGATTTTGAGTGATTGAATATAGAATTATTGTTTATGCTACACATCCTTCCTTTGTTTCAAGTTAGATTTAAATTTTTTACTCTTACTTTATAATTTCTCATTGAAGTTGATCATAAAAAATGGACAAATAGATGATTAAATATACAATTAAGATCTTTTATTAAGTGTTAATGTTATATGATGTACAAGGGGATTTATTTCATTCAATTATGTGCGCAAGAGAGTTTGAAGCTTGTTAAGATCCTATCATACCCTTATCAATTAATATACCCTTACTTTGCCTCATTGATTTTACTTGATTATCCACCTTTAGGTGTCTACATTGATGGCTAACATACTTGGATGTTTCACATTACCTACTGCTTAATAAATTGGGCTTTTCTCATCTTCACCATTTCTTACAAAGAAAAGGGTCTAGAAGTTTTTTCTTGCTTACAATGCACCATTAAGCGTCCTTGTTTAAAATTGCATATATAGTATTTCAAAAAATTTTAAATACTTAATTTTTTCCCAAAATCCATTATTTGTCCCAATCTTTTTAGAGATTCTAATATCTAAAGGAAGATCTCTAACAAGATTGACCAACACATAAGCCAGAGTTCCACATGGCCTTGTAAAGTTTTGTTGATTTGTGTAGAATCTACTTTTAATTTGTTGTTGACTATGACATGAATGCAAATAGGTACTACTTGTTTACTTCGTGGATTGGAAGGTTCTCCAATTAGATCCACACTAGAGCTTTGAAGGATTCAATATTGAGCTAAAACATTGGGAATCTTTTTAAATTCTCATTTGAAAGACAATGGTTCTCCAAATATTGTGAGTCTAGCAGCAAATGATGCAAAATTCTAGTGAAAATCTTAAGAGCACAAGTCTACCTCACCATGATAGATCCTAAGTAGCCATTTTTTTGATTCTTAATCTTTGTAATTTTTGGGGGTGGGGGGGGGGGTTTGGTGAAAACATTGCCTATTAGAGTGAGTTGAAAGCGAAGTCATCAATGAACATGACCTCTTTTTCAAAGGCATTGACAATATCATTTTTGGCAAGGATGGAGAACTTATCTAGATTCATCATAAAAGAATGGAAACAAGGAAAATGAGCTAAAAATGCCTAAAATAATGGGATGGCCAAAGAATCATGTTGTTAATTTCGTCGTGCTCACACTAAACTAGAAAAATGTTATCGCCTCATTATAACATAGATGATTGTGTTTGATGTTCTTTTGAAATGCCATGTCAAAATGCATGATTTTTTATGAATTTGAATATCAACAATCCCTAAAATAATGGAATCACTATCTAAGAATTGTCAATTTAAAAAAATTATTAAATAAAAATTTTCTAAAATTTTTTTCATTTTCTTTGTGTATTCCTTAAGTTTGGTCAGATTTTGTCAATGTTATCAACTGTTGATTTCAAATATCAACTTACTTCCTTATGCTTGCTTCACTATGCTCCTTTCTTTCAATTTAGTACTTATAGTTCATTTCAGTTTCAACATTAATCTTCAGCTAATGAGCTTCTTGCATCATGTGAAGTGTGGTTTAGTAAGAGGGATGATGAATTAATGTAAAAATTTTTTGTTTCTTATGAAATTATTTAAAAAATATATAAAAGCTTTTTTAATAAGCTTGAACAAATCCTTAAAAGTAATTTTATACTTATTCTAATTTTCTTCTAAAGTACATTAATTAGTATTTAATAATTAATTTTTATGGAAATTATGAAAATCAATGACAACGATAATTTAAAAGTGTACAAAAGTATATTTTTATGGTAGCCCTACATAAAATCAAACATAGTTTTACCAATGAAAAAGTCAAGGAGTGTAAAAACACTTACATAAAATCTTACAAAAAAGCTAGATAAGCTAAATCCTTAGAATAATTAAATTAAAAAAGACATGCCATAAATGCCTTATAATAAAAAAAGGATTTATAAAAAGATGAAAGGAAAGGAACAATGAGAATAAGTAAAGACTAATTCTTATGCATATTAAAATAAAATATAGTGCACAACTATTTTAATTTAATGAATTAAACAAATGAGAGCTTAACTAATTTTAAGTAGGAATTTTAGTTTTATGATAAAGGACACAACAAATGGAGGTCACGATGAGCACTAGCTACTAATGGCTTTAATATCATTACTAGAAGCATTTTTTTATATTCTTGTAAAAATTACATCCATCTATTTTTTTAAGTAATTAACCTATTTATTAACATTTTGTAAAGACTAATAGAAATTACCAAACTGACCCATTAATTGCTAGGATTTGAAGGATATTTTTTAATTAGAAGCAAAATATTATTTGAATAAAAGTTTTGCAAGAGCCACATGATGAAAAGCATACTGGAGCATTCAATAGAGAAAATTGCATAAAGTGACAGATTTGAATAAACTAGAGCAGTTTTCAAGATATTATTTTATCTAGACCATTAGACCTAATTAATGATCTGATAGTTCGATTTAAATTTATTTGTGGATTAAATGTCAACCATGCAATCACAAAATAAAGTGATCAAATTACTAATGAAATTATCACTTAAGAAAATGGAAATGAGTTGGCAACCATTTGAATTCAAAATTGTATGATCAGACAGCTCACATAATTTAATAAATTTTGAAAGATAAAAAAATGATTCTTATGATGATCAACATATGAGGATAAAAGACATTAAAAATAAAATATTTTCTAATATAGATAATTTAAATTTAATTTTTTTAGCTCACATGAAATGTTTAATTAACCTCAGCACTGTAATAAAAAATAAAATTAAAATACATAAAATTAAATTCATAATGTATCACTTGATATTTCTTACTCCAATTAAGATGATCTTCATGAGATTTGATAACTGCTCCTCTTCTTCTTTAATTACTTCTTAAAAACCCATATCAACACTTTAACATCTAATATTCACTCAAACAAATCTACAATTAATACATAAAGTCTATTATCATCAAACTATGCACCATGGCAAGGTGTCAACAAGAAAATATAATACCTACAAAAGTTCTTGATGTCACATTGCGGCTCCTCTTTTCATCATTTATTTAGATTAAATTTATTCATGCTTTATGGCTATGTTAAACTTTTGTTGTTTGGGTTATTATAATTAAAACCTCTTTCATCTTCCATGAGCTCGTGGGGATAGAAATGTTCCTCATTTCCAAATAAGACAAAATTGAACCTTTAAAAAATAAAACATGCTAGATAATCAATAATTAATGTAACTACTTTTCCTTAATAAAGATATTCAATTGCACACACACATAGTTATATATATATATTATCATTTTGCCTTATCCAAACTCTTAAATGTTCTTACATAATTATGCTTAATGTTTTTCTATAAAGGCCATTACCTTATCCTAACTCTTAAATGATCTCATACAATTGTGCATAATGGTTATCTCTAAAAGCCATGAGTGTAACAAAATCTAAAGAATCACATGATCTTATCAAGAAATCACTATTAACCTTTTAAACTACTATATTGGGTCACAAAATCACTCTTCAACTTGTTATGTTCTTAGCAGTAAAAAAGGTAGTGATCTCCTAAATGAATTAGGGGGCCCATATGTTTAACTAATTGTAAACATACTTATAAGCCCTAAAATAGAGCTATCTTATGTCGAAATAAGCATTATCAAACTAAAATTACAATTTTTTTTCATATCAAAAATGTCAAAGTATGTGCGGTGTGAAATCTAGTAGTAAATTGAATTTTTGAAATTTTATCTACCTATCCAAACAATTTTTATCCAAACCTCGTGGTTCGATCATATTATTTTCATGATCAAATGTTGGATAATAACTCATCCTTTTTTCTAAACTATAGATTTCTCTCCAATCATTCAACCACATAATTTTCATGATCGAATGATCTAGATTTCCTCCAACTTTCTTGTCGCATAAAATTAAAATTTATTCATTTGATATTGAAACTTTTGTGATCTAATGGCCCAAGTTAAAATCAATCATGTATCCCACATTTACCTATATTTGCTCATGTATTGTTTTGATTTAGAAGTCAAAAGTAATATGTGGTCATCATTTACCTTTATTCGATCAATTAATATTTAATATAACTATCCATATTAAAATGATCATGCAACTCTCAATTATTATGATAATTTCAAGACTCTAAAGGTAGTAATGATGTCTGATGGATCATAATGGTTTTTTATAAAAACGTTTGAGCTAGCCTACTCATTATTTTGCATAAAGGACTACATTTGAATTATTGCTATTAAATTAGTGTCATTCAACCCATAGCAACAAATTGGCAAGTTTTGTTTCTACTTTTAGTTGTTTTAATATGTTCATGATTTGTACTTTTTTTAACATAAAATCATTGGTGAAAAGTTTGTGAATTTTTGTAGGCTAGAAAATTGAAGTCTTATTTGCAAGTGCTCACCAT
Source organism: Vanilla planifolia (assembly GCA_023846275.1). Lineage (NCBI taxonomy): Eukaryota > Viridiplantae > Streptophyta > Magnoliopsida > Asparagales > Orchidaceae > Vanilla > Vanilla planifolia. The sequence goes on from JAIUJO010000087.1 coordinate 344,205, forward strand.
GATTTCATTCATTTTATCCTTTAGAATTTAAGCTCCAAAACTCCTTTTTACTTGAATAAAAAAAGCTTCTATTTTTTTATTTCTTAATTTATTCAAGCAAAGAAAATAACATTTATTCTTTTATAAATATTTTGTCAAACATATGATAACTATAGGCATCAAATTTGATTTATGTCATCGCAATTTTTCTTCGTGTATTAGTTTTGTTTTTTTTGAAAGGCTATTATTGACATTTTTCTTTATTTCATTTTTGTGAGGGTTGTTTTTTTATGAAGGGCCCATACTAATTGGTTTTGTTTTTATTTACCTTTTATTTGGAGTAGATGTTTGCTTGGAATTAAGGTGAACTTTTTAAAAGTGTTGGTGTTCTTTTTAATTATTTAAAAGTTCATTACTTCAAATTTTATTCGAAAAACTAAGGAAAATTAAGTTATTTTAAAATAAAATTGAAATTTGTGCAGAATCATTAAAAAGATATAATCAAATTATATTTATATTTATTTTAAGTGGTTAGCATCCTCCAAAATCATTTAATCAACTTTTACAATACTACAAGGTCATGTAAACTATTGCTCAACCTTCTCTTTTAAAAAAATGAATACATTGCATATGGAGATTGTTATTGATAGAGTTTAGTAATTGAAATGAATTAGTGTTATAATGAAGTGTTCTAAAGGTACAAGTTTATTTATGAGAAAGAGGATGTGCATCCTTGAGCTTTCAATATGCTAATTTGCATTAATGTTGTAAACTAATTGGTCACCATTCAATGATTTTTAGCATCTCATTGAAGTATTTGTATGACCCATTCAATATATTAGTTTGAATAAGTGTAATACATAGTGGTATCCATAGTCACCATCGTTGATTCCACGTGACAGATTCATTGAAATGATATAAGCATACATAAAAGCAAAATGATTTGAATCACTATATGAACAAAATCATCATAACAAACACTCAATAAAATAATTAGTAATGTGATAAACGATACTAATTAAAGAACTGAATTGCTCCAACCAAGACAATGTGCCTAAATGGATAAGTTTGACCAATGTATTCATGTATTGTCATAATTGAAAAACCTCGATAAAAATTAGATCAATTCTATCCATATAAAAATGGTATGTGCCACGCCACATATTTAGGAAATAACCATCTTATGATGATGTAAAATATCATGTTCTACATTAATGGATTTCATTGCTATAAAAATAAGAAAGATTAATAGTCAATATAATAGTCTAATCCCTTGTAATGAGTGACTATATGAAAATGATCCTAACACCAGGTGTAGGAATAAATGATAAAATTGATCCATTAGCATAAGGATTATGTATAGAGCATGGTAGTCTTGACATGAAATATTAGGCTAAGTTTGTTGAGGAATCATGTTGCACTTATTAAGAACATGTTCACCATCAAAGTAATCTAAATAATTTTTTGAAGCATTATCATAACAAAATGGCCTTAACAAGAACTAAAAAGGTTTTAGAACAATTTAAATCTCCTTGTTTTTTATAATCTAAGCCGATGATAGTATTTCTTTGAAGGAAGTTGTAAAACAATATGATCATGAACTCAATAACAATACATTTTAAAATGAATGATCGGTGTCATCATATTTATTTAAACTTTTGTGGCCATATTAGTCAAATCAAAATCCATTAACAAGGTGTATTTAATTTAAACAACGCACCTAATTATCCAAATGAAATACAAATTTTGATGTATTGTTTAATAAAACCATTTAATCTAATTAATGCCATTTAACTGGTCTTTACACAAGGTTAATTGAGAGGATGAACTGGCCAAAGCATCAAGACATACAATTGATGAGCTTCTAGAAACATGCCATGTGATTGAATTAATAAGGAGTCTGATTTGCTACTGGATGTAGTAACCATGGCATTATTAATGAAGCGACAACTTTTTCTCACTCCTTACCCATCCAATTTCTATACCAAAAAAACATTTCATAGGTAGCTTCCTAATTCAAAAATTTACCATTGTATTAATAATGCAAAAAAAAATTTAATGTAATTTTAATACATTTTATATTCAATTTACTTCAGCAAATGTAGTGAAAATTTTATGTCTTGCTTTTGTATTTTTGTTAGAACGAAATTCAGGTTTGACAAAAAAAATCTTGAAATGGGTTTCACTGGTACTCAGTTAGAAAAGTTAAAAATCATTATCTTTAATGTAAGAAGAATAAGTATCATGTATTGGAATTGAGTGATTCCATGGAAATTGGTTTGCCTGGAATGAAATGAGGCATGTCAAATAGGTTCATTCGCTTAGCCCACAATATGACTTATTTGGCATAAGCTACAAAGCCCCACGTAGTTTATGGGAATTAAATTCCTTGAAAAAAAATTAAAAAATATGATAAACTTTTGTTGTTTATTTTCTTGGATTTTTCCTTTTGTTTTTAACCCCAATTTCCAAGTGATTTCCATAAGAACAAATCAAACATGACCACTATGAACTTATTCAGAATTTTCATGAGTTTGATTGTGGAAGGATTTGTTGATTAACTTTTTTATGATCACTCAATAAATAAATGGACATCTCACTTAGTCACTTTTAATTAAATATTTCAAACCCTTTATAATATTGTATGAATATAGAATGTCTAAATGAATATGATTGCTAGTGAATTGACTTAGTTTGTTTACTACAACACAGCCTTCTCTTAAAATGTTCTCGAATCGAATCTCTTTACATTGAAATTGATTCATTTTGCTCAAAAGGATTAACATACACCGAGGGATTCCAATTCTTTATCAAATCATTACAATAGTTGATTTACTACTTGATTCTACAATATCGCTGTATAAGCAAAAATTGTCACTTAAGTTTAAGCCAAATGCTATTATCTTGGCTTATCATCTACATTTATTTTTTATTCTTTGTAAATTGAGAATGCATTGATTGCATTACCAAACCAGTCATTGATCATGACCATAACCTACAATACATTGGCACCCTCTTGTCAATCAAATAGTATATAATTTGACCAAAGTTAGTGTTGGGGAAATCCACTGGACCACTTTAATTGTTTTGCAATTGCTTTGAGAAAGCAGAGGAAGCGATGAATATTTTACCAATTGAAGATTTATTGAGCTTCTCATCATGATTAAAATACAATTAAAAATGGCATAGATATTATGTCAAACATTATTTATTATACAGTTCATTTGGATTTTTTGCTATTCCTTAGTTTTAAATTTTTAACTTCTAGATATTTCAACATATGCAAGATGAAAGATCTCAAGATACATTAATAGCTATAGAGTTTTTGTTACTACAATTCCATTAGTGTGGAATAGTTTGATGAACCATTCCTTTTTGGTTATGTTTAATGCCATGGATCATAGAAAAATGGTTAAAAAAGTTTGTGCATGTTGGACGAACCATAAAGATAAGAATTTGTCGGACCCTATATGCATAGAAAGTCTATTTGTATTCAAATAAAAAATTCAACTTCCTTGAATTGCTAGCAAAATGTAATAAATTTATAAGACCCTCTATATTAGTAAAGAAATTTTCGAAGGTAGATGACTATTCTTCTAAAGGAACTCATTCATCACACTTTCTACTTTATTATTAATATTATTTGAAGGATAGAACATCATTAGTATAGAGTGAAAATTAATTAAAGGACATTGCAAACGATCAAAACCTACCATTAAGAGTAATTTCTTCCTCTATCCAATTATCTTCATGCATGTTTTGTTAATGTAGTTTTGTAAGTGAACAACCTACTTCTTACCTTTGACAAGGTGCTTTCAAGTAAAGAGATTGGATGGTAGTATCTTTTTAATCTTAGGAGCTTCTTGATGTTGTTCTCCAACTTGGGTTTCATTTATTTACTCTAAATAGATAAAATCTTTTGTACAATAATTTACAAATGTGATTTGCCATAGAACCCAAAGTATAATATATTGATATTTTGAATGGAGTGTTTTTCACTACTTGAGAAGGGGATTAATTCAATTGTTGGTTCCAAATAGGAATCCAGTTTATAACCTCTCAAAGTTGCATAGTGCTACACTACACCATATATATGTAGACTGCTTATACGTCATCTTAGTGCTTTAGATACAACAAGGAAAAGAAATAAGGACAGATCGTTTCCTTTCTTTAGCCATGAGATTATTAGGAGGGCCATTGTCTCTTAAATTAATGACTAGTAGTCATTTTGTATTATAAATACCTATCACTAGATTAATAAATTAACTATTAAAGTAAAGCTTGTGTAGTACTTTTTAAAAAAATTGCATAATATACATTTGATTGCTTTCCTAAAGTATAGTTTGGTAATTGAGTTATTAACTTTGACCTTGCAATTTAAAACATCGAAGTTGTTCTTGTGCAATGAAGATATTTTTAGTGATTTCCCATTTAGAAATGTTAATGGCTTTATTAAGATGAATGTGTGGACAAGAAAGATTCTAGGCTAACAGCCACTAACTTAAAATTTTTTTCAAAGAAACTATAAGTGCAATTTTGTCTACAATCTTTAATAGATGTAGTGTAATAAGTCCTTTGAAGGAATATTATATTAGCACTAATGAATTTTGTAAGTAATAGCTTGCCAACAAGAAACTCATTGAGAGCTTCATAATTTTCATCTTGACCAATAATCCTTGCAAAAGAAATTATTAAACCCATCCAATTTAAGAGCACTTAAAAAATCAATAAAATTTTTTTTTTATTTCCCCAACACAAATTAGATAAATCAGCATCATATTCCTTTTCTGTGAGTCTAAGAATAATAAAACAAAGCTTTTTCCATTTGTCTTGGTAAGGACAATAGATAAGTGAGAGGTGAAGCAACCCACAACATATTTGGCAATTAAATACTCCTCTGAGAGCCAAATCCCACTTGCATCTTCAATTCATTATATATTAAGCAAACTTTTCCAATTTTTGTCCATTATATGGAAGAAAATTTTTCTTTTACAACCTTCTTGGCCTACATAGTACTTGCCTTCATGATTTTAATGCATCTCCACCATTTTAGTGCCCATGAACAACTAACCATATGTTTGATCAATTTAAAATTTAACAATAATTTTATAGCTTGTTAAGGCCTTTTTATTTCTCCAAAAGTTGCTCTTATAATTCTTGAATCATCTGGAAAATATGAAAAAATTAAGCTTTCTTCATGGTGAGTCTTATGGCTCATTTTTTATGCTAGGGCCATTACTCATAGATCAACAAATGGAAGACTCTAGTTTTGAGACAATACTAGATAGAATTCTATGCTTTGGTTTTTTATTTGTCTTCGAATAGATGTAATTGTTGGAGGAAGGATCAAAAAAAGGTAGTGGTCCAGTAGGATCTAATTCATATGTTAAACAACAAAATTTGAAATGTTCTGAGCTAGTCAAGATTCAATAGGGTTCTAGCCAAAGGAGTGCTATTTAAATTCTTGAACCTTTGTAATGGCATAAATTCTCCCAACCATCCAAGGAAGACAATTAGCCTCCATCATCAATCTTAAATCCCATCAAAGATCGCCTCTACTAATGAAATAGTTCTTTGCATACACAAAAGGGTAACACTTCATTTATGTATCATGCTTTGTAACCATGTGAAGACATTCTTCTTCTTTTTCACTATTTGTCATTTGAAGTCATACAACTAAAAGACCCATAATTTGTTATAGACGTTCTCACAATAGAAAAACTTTAGCTCCTTTGAATAATGTCCATTTTTTTGATACCTTCAAAGGGTTCCAAAAACGAAGTTAACTTAATTTTATGAAATATGATCAAGTTCTTAAGGCATGAATCTTTTGTGGAATTAACTACACCATTAATGTTTAAAGTTAGGATATTATTCATTACAATATATAATGCTTGTATTTTGGGATACCTTAAGTCTTTTTTATGCCATTTTTAAAAAAATCACTTCTTTGCATTCCATTTAGTAGCTTTTCATCTTGACATATGACTGATATAAACTATAAATCCATCTTGGTGCATCTAAAAATGGTTAACTTACTTTGCATTTTTCATTGGATCCTCACTAAAGCTTTTGATTAATTGAATGCCTATTTGTTACCACTTGTCGTGCTTCACCTCCACGCACGTTGTGCATGGTTACTTGTGAAATCCATGCATATTCTATTAACGGATCGAATGACAAAAAATCTACCAGTTGTATGCTAAAACATTAGATGCCTAATTAAATAAACTTGAGAATTATTGCTCCCTATACAACTACTCTGCATTTAACAAAGTAGCATATGCCTGATATAAAATGTTGAGCCATGCGTTGGCCTAGTTGAATGTAAATTTAAGAATCATCCTAATATAGAGCCAATATAGACTATGTTTAAGAAATTAATTTGAGAAAACTTTTATCCCATAGTTTTGTAGGAAAGTTAGAGGATGTGGCATTATCTCCAATATTGACAAGTGCAAACAATCTAAGATCACACCATTAAATTTTAAAGACAAGCTACAACATTAAGGATATCTAGTGCAAAGATGTAGACTTTATGTTTAACTTTTAAGGTTTTTATTATCCTATTGCTCCATAATTAACCTTATTTCTTATATAATCTTTGGTATAAGAAAGTAGATTTTCAATTGCCATTTATATAATGGCCATTGAAAAGAAGAATCAAAATATGGAAGCAAAGTCATAAAATTTCACACTTCAATTGGATTATCACAAATATAATGAACTGACAAAAGTGGAGAGATTAATATACAATGAAGTGGATGATAGCCACAATAAATAACAACATAATTTACAAGTGAGAGTCACAAAAATTGCATCAAATGCAAAATGTAAGGCCTCATTTGAGAAAAAAGTTGGATCTTTTACATTAATCTTTTCTTAGACATGTTCAAGAAAAATAGGGAAAGAAGATCATTGTTGCAACTATAATTGAGATGATTCTTGAGATTTTGCTACAAAAGGATCGGGCTCTATCTCTTTTGTTAGGGAATAAAAAGCTTATAATTAATGAAATTATAATAGGATGAGTTGAAAAATTTTCAACCTATATTCATGTAGATAAGTTGTTCAATGCCATCACAAACACTAGTAGTTAGAAAAATGTGATGTTTAAAAGCTTTGGGGAAAAGCTCTGCTTAAAAAGTGGTACTTATCCCACACTAGTCTCACGGTTTGAGTCAAAAAGCCTCTAAAGCAAAAGTTTATGCACACTATAAGGTCAAATTTGAAATCACTTAAGAATATATTGAGGAAGTTGTCTATGAAGGAATTCCATTAGATATTTGTCGTATCATATTTGGCTACTCATACTTGGGGAATCAAGATGATTTATACTATTGTTAGGCACAATAATATCGATTTACAAAGGATGGATAGAAATTTATTATAATATTAAAAAAATGAAAGTCAATAGTAGATATTATTGCTACTAGACAAACGAAGAGCTTAGGATGTAAAAGTCTAAATAATGTGTTATTGTTAATTAGACATAAGAAGCTGAATATTGGTTCCAAGAAATATTGTAATCTACCAAAACAACTTAAGAATATACAAAGAGAATATTATACACAATTTATTAAACTAAAAGTGTAACAGGCAATTTGTGTTGTGAAGCATCATATTAACTTTTATCAAATCAACACTTATAAACATAGATATGTTTCGTAACTCAATAGTAAAAAATGAAGTGATTAATAAGCAAGTCATAGAGTTATTGAAGAATGGAGTACTCAAGCCTACTAGTTCGCCATTTAGCTCTCAAGTTGAATTAGTGCAAGAAAGGATGGAAGTTGGTGCATTTTTGCAGATTATTGAGCTCTTAACAAAATCACTTGTATGAATAGGCGTCCACTATCAAGAATTAATGATCTATAAGACCAACTAAAGAATGCATGAGCATTCACAAAACAACATTCCTAAGGAGTGTATCATGAATTCCATATTACAAATGGAGAAACTTTGAAAAAAACTTTTCAAACTCTAAAAAGTATGTTTGAGTGGCTCGCAAATGTGTTTGAGTTATGCAAAGCTCAAGAAATTATCATGTAACTAATGAATGGCCTTTTTTCCTTAGAATATTTTATGCTAGTCCACCCTGATGACATTCTAATTTATAGCAATAAACATTAAGGACATTTAAAGACTTTATGGAAGGTGTTCCACATATTACAATCCCATCATTTATAGTTAAATGAGAAGAAGTGTGAGTAGGTAGGGGGAACCATTTTATATTTGGGACATTAAGTTTGAAATGGAAAAATAAACATTGATAAGTAGAAGATAAATGTAATTGAGAAATGGTCTAAACATCATAATGTTACCAATGTCAGGTGTTTTCATAGACCTGGTCAATACCTAAGAAAATTCATGAAAGGATTCTTTGAAACAATAGCACCATTTCATCAATTAACTTGCCAATATCTAAAATTTCAGTGGATAAAACTACATTAATAGACATTTTGATAAATAAAAGAGGTAATTTGCGAAGCACTAGTTCTAGCTCTAGAAATCTACAGCATCTATTTGAGCTTCAAGTAGATGCATAAGGGCAAGTTATCGATGTAGCTTTAGTAGAATAAGGCAAGCCACTAGCATACTATTCTTAATTACTACAAGTAGAATAAAAAAATATAATCAATGATAAAGATGTGATTTGTTTACATCAATTTATAAAATATTAAGGGCTGTACACCCTTAGAAAATAATTCATAGCACATTCGGATAGTTAGCCACTCCCATATTTGTAGACTTAATCAAAGCTAAAATGAGTACGACACTTCAAAGTTTCATCATACCTACAATAATTAAGCTCGATTATTAAATATAAGAAAGGTCCTTTGAATAAAATTGTAAATATTCTTTCTTGACCACATTAAATCTTACAACGTTTAACAACTATTATGCAAATATAACCTATAGAATTTATGGGCTAACTTATGAAGTATAAAGATGACCCCAACTTTTGCAAAATTTGTCAAGAAACATAGTGAGCTATGTACTCAAAATAGTTTATCAAAAATAAAGTGTTGTACATCATGATGTTGATATAAAATGATGCATAAACATAGCTCACATTACCAAAGTGTTGAGACACATTGGATTTTCAAAGACCTCTATTAATTTTCAAAGGTAACCTTATTGAATCCACATGAATTTAGATGTTAAGAAATTTGTTGACAAATGAATGCTTTTTTTTGCATCAAAACCATCGGGTCATCAATAAGAATTTATATACTACTACCAATACTGACAAATCCTTGGAATAATATCTTAAAAGATTTTTATCAATGGTCTATCAATGACTTCATAAGGACATAATTACCTATTTATAGTGGTAGATAGAATGTCCAAGATGGTTTGAGTAATGTCATGCAAATAAACGATTACAATTGAAGTAATTGTCATTTTCTACCAAAAAGAATGTGCACCATTGATGCTTAGAGTATTTCCATATTGTAGGTTTAATTAAGCTATTGTTTTAACTTTTCAAGATAGAAAATAAATCAAAAAATGAATAATTATATATTATCAGGAAAAAATTGTTTTCCACCTTTAATCAAATCTTGAAAAAATTGTTTTCCACCTTTAATCAAATCTTGAAAAAAATTCAACTTTTTTAAAAAAATAAATTTTATGTTTATGAAACTATTTCACTTTTATCTTCATACATGTATCAATTTTTTTTATCACATGTTTTAATTACACTCGCCCAAAAATTTTTCATCCAAAATATTAGAAGCAAATAGAACCCAACAATGCATGATGCAATGAAAAAGATTCCTAATTTGTCTAGAAAGTTGAACAAACCATAATAAAAAATGAACCATATGAAAAAGAGAGAAAGAAATAGTAAAAGATGCACACATGGCTATACTAGTTTTGAAAAAAAAACTAAACCACCATAGTGCATTAATCAACTACATTGAAAAAGAAGAAGTAGAAGGACAAGAAGTAGAACAAAGAAAAGAAGAAAGAAAGAATGAAAGAAAGAAAGAAGGAAGAAGAAAAAGAAGATGAAGAAGTAGAAGAACACGATGATGAAGTTCAAGATGAAGAAGAAGTGAAGGAACGAAAGAAAGAAAGAAATAAAAAGTAAGTAGAAGAAGTAGAATAAGAAGAAGAAAAAAATAAGAAATAAAGAATAAGAAGAAATTTAAAAAGATGAAGAAAGTCAAGAAGAAGAGGATAGAATGAAAGGAAGAATGAAGAAGAAGGAGAAGAAGAAGGAGAAGAAGAAATAGACAAAGTAGAAAGGGAGAAAGAAAGAAATAGAAGGAGAAGTAGTAGTAATAAAAGAAGGAGAAGTAAAAGTGTAGATGGAAAGATGATGAGAAAGAAGATAAAAAAGGAAGAAGAAAAAAGTATGAAAGAATGAATGTTTGAAATGAAGAAAGAAAGAAAGCAAGAAAGAAGAAGAAGATGAAGGATAAGAAGAAGAAGGAAAAAGAAGAAGAAGAAGAAGATGAAGAAGAAATAGAAAGTGAAGTAGAAGTAATAAAAGAATAAGATGAAGAAGAGAAAGGAGAAGAAAGGAAGAAAAGAAAGAAGAAGAAGAAGAAAAATAAGAAAGAGAGAATGAAAGAAAGAAATAACGAAGAGGACGAAGAAGGAGAAGAAGAAGAAGAAGAAGAAAAAGAAGAAATAGTAGAAGAAGAAAGAGAGAATTAAAGAAAGAAAGAAGAAGAAGAAGAAGAAGAAGAAGTAGAAGAAGAAGAGCAAGAAGAAGAAGAACTAAAGAAGAAAAAAAGGGAAAAAAGAAGAAGAAAGAAAGAAAGATTGAGTGAGTGAAGGAAAGAGAGAAGAAAGAAAGAAGAAAGAGAAGAAGAATAAGAATAATAAGAAGAAGAAGTTGAAGAAGAAGAAGATGAAAAAGAAGAACAAGAAGATGAACGCAGACAAGTTGAAAAAGAGGAAGAAGGGAAAGATGTAGAAGAAGAAGAAGAAGAAGAAGAAGAAGAAAAGAAGAAGAAGGAGAAGAAGAAAAAATAAGAAATAGAAGAAGAGGCAGAATAAGATGATGCAAAAGAGGAAAAAGAAGTAGTAGTAGAAGAAGAAGAGGAAGAAGTAAAAAAATTTGTAGAAGATGAAGAAGGAGAGGAAGAAGATGAAGAAAAAGAAGAAAAAAGAAGAAAAAATGTAAAAAAATTGAAGAAGAAGAATTAGAAATAAAGAAAAGATGAAATAAAAAATAGTAGAGGAAGAAGAAGAAGGAGAAGAAATAGAACAAAGAAAGGAAGAAAGAAAGAATATAAGAAAGAATGAATGAAAGAAAGAAAGAAGAAAAAAAGAAGATGATTAAGAAGAAGAAGACGATGATATTGTTGAAGGAGAGGAAGAAGTGAAAGAACAATATAAATAAAGAAATAAAAAAGGAGTAAAAGTAGACGAAAATAAGGAGAAGAAAAAAGAAAAAAAGAAATAAGAAGAGGAAAATGAAGAGGATGAAGAAAGAGAAGAGGAAGTGGAAAGAATAAATGAAAGAAAGTAGAAAAACAGGAAGAAGAAGAAGAGGATAAAGTCGAAGGAGAAATAAAGAAAGAAAGAAATAGATGGAGAAGTAATAGTAGTAATAGAACATAGAGAAGCAAAAGATGAAGGAATAATGACGAAAAAGAACAAAAAGGAGAAGAAGAAGAAAAAAGAAAGAAAGAAAGAATAATTGAAAGAAAAAAAAAAGCAAGAATAAAGCAGAAGAAGAAGAAGGAGAAGAAGATGATGAAGGAGAAAAAAAGAAGAGAGCAAAGTAAAAGAAATAGAGGAATAAAGAGAGGAAGGAGTAAAAAGAAGAGGAAGAAAAAGAGAAAGAAAAAGAAGAAGAAGAAGACAAAGAAAAAAGAGAGAATGAAAGGAAGAGAGAAAGAAGAAGAAGAAGAAGAAGAAGAAGAAGAAGAAGAAAGAGAAGAAGAAAGGGAGAATGAAAGGAAGAAACAAAGAAAGAAGAAAGAGAAGATGATGAAGAAAGAAAGAAAGAAAGAATGAATGAATGAATGAAAAGATAAAAAATGAAAGAAAGTAAAAAAAGGAAGAAGAAGAGAAAGAAGAAGAAGTAGAAGAAGAAGAAGAAGAAGAGCAAGAAGAAGTGTAGAAGAAGAAGAAGAGGGAAAGAAGAAGACGAAAGAAAGAAAGAAAGAAATAATGAATGAGAGAGAGAGAAGAAGGAGAAGCAGAATAAGAATAATTAGAAGAAGTTGATGATAATGATGAATAAGAATAAGATGATGATGCAGAAGAAGATGAATGAAGGCAAGATGAAGTAGAAGAAGAAGAACGACAAGATGTAGAAGAAGAAGAAGAGGGAGAAGAAGAAGAAGAAGAAGAAGAAGAAGAAAAAGAAGAAGAGGAAGAAGAAGGAGAAGAAGAAGAAGAAGAGGAAGAAGTAAAAAAATTAAAAGAAGATGAAGAAGGAGAGGAAGAAGAAGAAGAAAAAGAAGAAAAGATGAACAAAAAGAAGTAAAAGGAGTGGAAGAAGAAGAAGGGAAATTGCCAATACTTATTCATAACAAATCAAGATATTGATTTATTGAATAAATTTTAGTGAGCGATGTAGGAACGTACGGCTACCACTTTTATGAAGATTGGAAATTGTCTAGAATGAGAATAATGAAATGTAGTGAGCAATGTAGGAAATGATGGAAACCAATTTTAGTCAATTATATTTGGTGTTTATAATGTAAGTCATCCAAAAACATGGAATGAGAGTATTTTATATGTATAGGTTGCATACAATCTTATTGTGCATGGATTTATAAATAAGCATTCTTTCAAAGCTTGTTTGTTAATCCCACCCCATAGCTTACTAGAATTAAATTTCAACAAACAAGAAATAGGAGAATTTATAAGTAATATTAAACAAAAATATCAAAACTTTCTAGATACAATGCAAGAAATATATTTCAATGCCAAAAGATAGCTACTCAAATCATAGAAAAGTTATAAGAGAAGAAATGAAGAACGAGTTGAAAAGATGTTCACAAAATGTTTCCTTAGTTGGCTTCATATAGGATGTAAAGATTTAAAGTACATGGAAATAAGATAAAAGTAATACGATATAGTCTTTAAAGATAATATAAAGAATTAATGATAATACTTATCTAGTTGAGTGACCAGGGTGTACTAAAATAATAGTGAACATGGCTAACTTGAAGGCTTATGAGCCATTTATGCTTGATGTAGAACATAAGAAACATTCACAACCAATGGATGACTTTGTAAACAATGATGGTAAGATATTAAATTAAGATAAAATCATCTAGAAAGGGATCATTATGATTAGGAGTAAGGCTTACACTTCATATTGAATTGTGAAGAAGGGAAAAACACTTACTACTACAAAATGTATAGCTTCAAAAAAGGTTAATCATTATTTCCTCATGTTTGTTTCAAGTAATAATGAAAAAAAGAATAGAGGTTCTAGCAAAGTTGATTCAATAATACTCAAAAAGAAGCGTCAAGTAGAGCAAAGAGGTGTAAAAAAATACAGGTGCTGTGATTCGCATTGGAATGAACTGTTGCCCTATGTATACTTGACTTCAAGCACCAGATTGCTTCACCCCATGTGTAGTGCTAACCTTGTTTATGTGCACCACATTTGAATAAGAGATGGAGAAACCCCCACACATATATGAGAATGCTTTAGGTGGGTAGATATGTAGGTCATGTGTTGGATAAGAACCACCTACTATACCTTGCCTTTTCTCATGTAGTGCTAAGTAATGCATCAAATTCAACTGCATCTTGGGCTTTGACTTACAGGTAAAGAGCTAGTTATATGGAACTTTGTCAATTGTAAAGTTTTGGTCAAAGGACAAATATGTCTTTCCAAAATTAAAATATTATGCCTTTAGTAAAAAAATTTTCCAATATAAAGTAGTAAGAATGATGAAAGGACTTCTTGTAGTATTCAATTTTCTTATGACAATGGATTTATTCTTCTTCTCTTTATAACTTTGTTTCTCACCTTTTTCATAGTTCAAATTTCACAATTTTCACTAAGAGAATATGGTCTACTAGTGAAAGCTTAAGGTAAGAAAACCTCAAAGAAATATTAGTTTCTCACTAAATTTGTTAACATAGTTATTGAAGTGATGATTTATAGTATAATATGGTTCTTTTACTAATTATAGATGTTCTATGATGTAGTTAAGGAAGTTATTTTTTTACTTGTTGGGGGAGTAGAATTTCTCACATATTACGCTACTTATGTACCCTTATCAACTTTTATTCTCTTACTTTGCATCATTAATGTACTTTTACGATCCAACCTTCTGGTGTCTAGAATAAAGACTACAGATGTTTGGGGTTTCACATTGCTTATTGTTTGATAAATTGGAAATATATTTTCCTCATCATTTGTTGCAGATATCAAGAACTTTTAATATTTTCTAGAAAGCATTACTATTAACCATCATTCTAAGGATTCTAAAATGTCATAAATCAAGCCCAATGTTGAATTTTGGCAAAGTGGATTGGAAGGCAGTAAAGTGAGATGTATAATAGAACTCACAAAGGTTAAATTTTGAGCCAAAAATCTTAGAGCCATTTGACAATTCCCATTTGAAAGTCAACAATTTTACCAATTTTGTACATGCAGCATAAATGTCATCTAAGTCTAGCGAAATTCTTAAGAGAAAATGCTTTGTATATCACAATAGATCAAAAGTTTCCAATTTCATTATATTTCAACTCTTAGGAACTCAATGTTGGGTGTTGAATGTGGAACATTGCCAATTACAATGAGTTTGAAGGGTGTAACCCTTTTGGAGATATCATCATTATTGAACAAGACCTCTGGTAAACACTTTAAGAAAGACATTGGTATTATATTGATTGGAGAGGATGGAGAATTCCTCTAATTAACCATAAAAGAAGGGCCATGACTCCAATGCACACATGAAATCTACCTAGTCAGAGAAAGGAGCATACCAACAAAAGAATAACCCTAAAATCTTAAATGAGATTTCTTCATGCTTGCTCCAAATTTGAAAAATTCCATTGCCTCACTATGATTTCCATCGTTCTCAACCTTAAGAATGTTAATGTTATTTTTTACATATGGCTAAAGAAAAAGAGCATATAAATGAAATGTTACTTTTATTAGTTATTAAATTCCATTAAATCTAGATTTATCATTTGCAAGTTGCCACAACTGATATATATATATATATATATAATCATCATTTTTGTGCCTTAGTTTATTATCAAATGATCTTATAGTCACACCTCACTTTTCCTTTAATAATGAGTGTAGTCAAAATTAAATGAATCTTGTTATGAAAACATACTTACAATTTCTAATATGACAACATATAAAATTCTATCATGCTAAGAATCCAACAATTTTTCTCAATCACATGATCAATGAATAAAAATAATATCCAAAAATTTAATAAACCACTCAAACTTAGACTAGTCCATGGAACACCATTTATCACTATCAAAGCCTAATAGAAAACATAATAACTATTAAGTCTGATAAGACTGTCTGATACACTCCACATCTAATAAAATATAATTTATGAGAAATAAGTATAATATCTACAACTATTAAAGGTGAAATAAAGAAGGTGAATCATTTAACTAATGCACTAACTCTAGCAATCTCCAATTTTATTTCTCAAAAGTTCTAACTCCTTGATTTACAAAAATATAAATGGGTCACTTAGGAAACTCAATAGTTATTCTTTGAGCTATGCTATGAAACTAACATGTGGTAGATAAAAAATATGAAAGAAATAATGGAGTAAATCATGTGAACTTATAAGATCATATTTTAACAACTATAAAGACATCATCTACTAGTAAGTCAATCTATATTTTCTTACACTATGACTAATTAGATGCTTATTGTTCAATTACTGATGTCACACACTTTTTTATCCAAAGGAAACATTAGAAGACCTACACTTACTTCACATCATGTAATCTAATACTCCACAAGAAAATGTTGATCATGTGGGTCATCCCCTTAAGGTTCAAGGGGTCCTTAACTACCATAGGTACTCCCCTAAAAAGCATAGCACATTATGTAATTCCTTAATGGGCTAAATGTGCAAATATTCTCTCCTCGAAAAATTTATATAATGGATTTCTACCTATTCTGAGGAATTTTACCATCGTAATCTAGCACTCCTATTATAGACTTAAGCATTTATGCATAACTACTCTAGGTCAAAGAAGTAGGGTAACTAAATTATCTATCTCTTAAGTGAATAAAAATAATTAAAGGCTTATTATGTTTAAATGATTGATAATTTTCAAAAAATCTTAAATGAACTAGTTCAAAAAGTTTAGCTCAATTTTCCATACTGATTATCTCAAGGACCTTTCCTACCAAGGCTAACATAGTGTCTACATGATCTTTATTTTTACTCATTGGTTAATTAAATATTTAGTTGATTACCTTTACAACTAAATCTGACATTTACGTCTCTAAAGTAACCCTTAGTAATAATACCCATCATAAGGCCCCTTTAGAGCTACCACGAACTCCTTTGATCACCAACTAAGGTGTTATCATGTTGCTTAACAACATGAAAAAAAGCAATTGATGTGTTACCCAAAGAACCTAGCAAATTCCATTGTCTTATTATAATGTGCATAAAGGTTTGTCAATGCCATTTCCTTAGTAGATCAAAAGGACCTTCTATTATAGCTTCCTTTTCTATAGATTATTTTTATGTCGTTGAGCTTGATTCCAAGTCAAAGATTACCAACATAATCACATCAAAAGACCTTAAAGTTTAAATTTAACTTTACTAAGAATTGTTAATTATCCATAAAACATTTACTTTAATGTCTAACCTGATCCTTAACACTTATTCTAAGGCTTTAAACAAAGCTCTTTAAAGATTCCCAACTAGGAACCAAGGTGTAATATCCTGGAAAAAAAAAAAGGACGCACGGGCGTCGGACGCGAGGCGATCCGACGACGCCGCGTGCGCCCGTACGACCCGATCCCGAGGGAGGAGAAAGAAAGGGAGAGGAAGCCGTGCGAGTGATCCCGTGCCAAGACCACGCGAAGCAGCGGAGTTTTTTTTCCAGCAGCAGTCTCCGTCCCGACGAAAAAAAAATCGGAAGAAGGGAGTAGTCCGGCGGCGGCGATTTCAGGTCCCGAGCTCAGTGACGAGGGGAACCGGGTAAGTCCCGAGCCATTTTCTCTCTCTTCCTGAGCGGTTTTTCTCTCCTCGAACCGTAGAAGGGAAAGTTTTTTTAGAAAGGTTTTTTTTTATGGGATTTTTGGGATTTTCGGGTTGTGTGCAGCCCTCCTCCTTTTTGCATCTCGAGCCAGGGAAACCGCAGACAGCAAAGGGAAAAAGGAATTTTTGCGGTGCAGCCCTTTCTCGTTTTCCGTGCCGAGAAAGGAGGGTTGCATGAGAGTGTCGGCTTGATCCGAGGGGAATTTTTCAACCGTGTAGCGGTCGGCGGCAGCCTTCGATGAGTTTCTTTTGTTGTTCTTAAGCCGACGGTAAGAGGTTTTATATTTATTTTATCCTCTTGAATTATTTTGTGCTTGAGTAGTGTTAAAAAGGGGGGAGAAATTGAAAAGAAGTGTTGAGTGGCGAAGGCTGCATAAGTGTGAAGAAAACAAACTCTGACAGGTAATTTAATGTTCATTCTGCAGAGATCAATTACCTGTATGTTGCAGCATTTAAAACAAATTTTGATAAAAATATATTGATTTGCGATTTCAGCACCCTGTAATTGAAATAAATGAGAAGAAGAGGAAGGGGAAGGGGAAGAGGCCAAAGAATGGCAGGACCCTCAGGAACTCAGGTTGGTGAATTTATTTAAATAGTAATGTAAGTAGTGATTGTTATTTTATTATAAAAGCATGGCTTTGAAATATTATGGTATTATATGAAAATGAAATGAGAATTTGCAATATGATACTATGGTATAGTAAAATGTAAAGCATGCCAAAGAAAATATGTAGAGGCATCGATTATGCTTCTTAAAGGGTTAAATTCCCTAAAAAAAAAATTAAAAAAGAAAAGAAGAAAGGAATTGACCCTAGATCGCATCCCAGTAGTCCCCAGACATATGAGCACCAGCACAGGATGCTGGGCATGATGAGATGGCATAGAGACCTCCCCCGCATTGCTAGTACTTTGTGCAGGGCTGAGTGCGGAGTGATATGATGAGATCGAGACATCTCGTATATGGCTAACACTTTGTGCAGGGCTGAGATACGGAGATGGTCCGACGTGATAGAGATCGAGACATCTCGTATATGGCGAGCACTTTGTGCAGGGCGGAGATACGGAGATGGTCTGACGTGATAGGCTTGGCCAGCCACGATATGCCTACGGGCAATGGTCTCTAGATGAGATAGATGCCATAGAGATGTGATATGATATGATAGGGACGGGGGATGTGGATCATGGGGAAAGTCTGGGACCCAGCAAGAAAAGAAAAAGAAAATGAATAAGAAAAAAAAAGAATTGAAAAGAAGGAGAAATGAATTGCATACTTTGCTTGATTCATTGCATGCTGATTTCAGATTTATCTTTGCCATATTTACGTTTGAGTTATAGCATGTTGTTAGATATTCATCATGTTATATCCTTGTAGCCATAGCATTCACCTACTGGCTTTATAAGCTCATTTCCCCTACTTACATTACAAGACATGCCACTGATTCACAGAGAGAGGGTGCTTAGGATGGTATGGGACTTTGTGCAAACATATCTGTTATTTCAGTTTTTGTAATTTTTGTACAGGATTTCCCCAGTGATAGGTATGCATATATTGAAGTTGTTGTTGATTATAAAGGTAATAGTTTTATTTTGTTTGCGTCACCCTCACCTAGTTTTACAGTTGCGTCCTCAATTATATGCTGCTATGCTCTGATTAGCTGATTTTATCAGTAGATTATAGTGATAGTTTAGGCGGGGCGTGACACAAGGGTTCCACAAACCTTAGAAGCTATCTGAGTTCTCTATAAGTTGAGCTCATGTCTTCAATGACTTAGCCATGAAAGGATTCCATGCTTCCTAAGCTAGCCAAAGAGAACGGATACTTAGCTACAAAATTTTCCAGACTTTTGGGTTTTATTTCCACACACACAAATCATTTATTAATTAAGCTAGCTTGCAAACAATATCACTTATAATTTCAAATATTTCTTATCTTAAATTTTGGAAAAAATACACAAATTTTCACCTTCTAATGTTATCAACAAAGATTGTGAGAAATTTCAAATGGAATCATAGAGACGTAGATTGAACATTCATTTCCAAATATAATAACATAGAATCAAGTCTCAATTACACATTCCTTGGTTTGTTATGCCTTTAAACTCTTTGTCTATGTATGCAATAATCAAGAAGTGAATATTACACTAGATTCATAATATCAAACATGAATTTTATTATCAAAGAAGAACAACTGTAGAGGGGATCATATCTTCTAGCAAGATATAATAACAAAACAAAGCTATTTTTTTCTAGGTTATTGATTATAGTAAATAAAATTTTTTTCTCCATTGTTTTAATATTTTCTAACAATTGTGATGATGATCTATGCTTAATGCATATATGCTTAAGCAACCAACCATGAAAAAAACTAGCATGGTTTTAATTTATTCCACATGATAATGTCTAAGTCAAGGAGTGCCTTGCATCAAGAAGTTTTTATTCTAAATTCATCAACTACCTATATTTATGAGCAAATTAAAACATACAACATAATTATTGAAACTACTTCACATTCACAAGAAAATTACTAATATATACTTTTGGAATTGTTCCATTATTATATTAAAAAAGAAACAATGATAATTGCCAATTTACTTACAAAACAATCTCCATTTCTCATGGGTTCAAGGAATTTTGTCAGTCTTAAGCAAGTTTCTTGATGAATAATATCTAAGTTTTATAATAATCAATTTTTCATTGTTTCATATGTATTTTAACAAATAATTCCTTTTTATAATGGCTTATATCCTAGCTAAATGCATTGTATGAACTTAAAGATCATCCTATCTAGAATAAGTATAAAGAAATTTCTCCTTAGTTTGATCTTTTCTTGCATCAAAGCTTTAACTTATCATCTTGTTTATCACTTATAATTTTTTTAAACCATTACAAACACTTTTTAAGAGCTCACATAAACTTCACCACACCTTAAATGAAGGATTTACTTTAAGATAATCTGTTTTGGGAACGGGGAGCCACAATTTACCCTTATAAATTAACCCTCTTCTAATTAGATGTTTAAGGATAGATACATCAAGGTCCAAAAATATATGAAAATGTGTAAGCTATGGCTAATAAATTCTTCTTTTTCTTATATATATATATATATATCTGTGTGTGTATGTGCATGTGTGTGTGTGTGTGTGCATGTGTGTGTGTGTGTGTATGTGTGTATGTATATATTTATATACTCTTTTAATCAAATTACCTATTACTATTGACTTCTATTTTTGAGGAATCCTATCTATATGTTATGATTCTTTCATTGCTTGCTAAGAATAAGGATGAGAGAAAAATTAAAAAATTGTAAATAACATCACAAATTTTAATGCATTTAGCATTATATATATATATATATATGGACATATATATAAAAAATTAAGCATTAAGCATCATATATACAAATATATATATATATATATATATATCTGTGTGTGTGTGTTTGTGCGTCATATATATATATACCCTTTCAATAATCTTGTATATTACTACTGACACCTTTTTTCAAGAATCTTTTCCATATCTTATAATGCATTCATGGTTTACTAGGAATACGATCGAGAGAAAAATCGAAATTGTAAATAAAATTACAAACTCATTTTAAATCATTAAGTATAATGAAGGCTCATGTGATATAACTCAAATCTTGTCATTCTACTATTCGTCAAATTTTAGAACTTTAGACTTCAAAATTCAAAATTCAATATTAAAGTTTCTTGTATTCAAATTTTAAAATATTGAAATTTAAAATTTTAATTCGCAAAGAAGAATATACCTTAATGAACTAAATAGTAATAATATTTCTAAGAGTGCTAGGTCAAACATAAAATTTGTCAATTAAAGGTAATAAAGCCTAATAACAACTATTATCTTGCCCTTTATTTTCATTAAAATAATCATAATGAAAATAGTTATCCAATGTCAATAATGTATAGTAATGACAGTTGAAATTGGCATTAATATTCTTTGTTTCTTTTCTTATAATCATGACTTTAGCCATTTTTAAGAGATATAAAGTACCTTTAAATTATTCGAAACCAATTTTTTTACCACATTGTGTATTCTTGAATGCAAGATTCTTGATTTCATTCTTCTCCCCATATATTATGATAATATTTTCCTACATTTGAATCAAGGCTATATAACAGCAAAAGTTTAGCTAAAAAATGTTGATAGTTTATATTGGTAGGAATTGCTAAATAAATCAATATGACATTTACCAATTATTGAGAAAGATAGAAATTGTTTTATATATGACAAGTTAAATTAATTCATATATTAAAATAATAACAAAACAACTAGTTAGAAAATCTAGTTGACTTATTTACTACACTACAAACAAATAGAGAGAGTTCAAGAAAGTGTTGTAGTGAGCAGTAGATATATAGGTTTAGGCTTTATAAGGATTTGGTGTTGCTGATATTTTATAAGAGATTCTCACTTATAAATCTAATCATATTAGAGCTCATAAACAAGTATTTAGTTCAATGATAATGCATGGAATAGGACCTAAACCAGAGGGTACTCTACAATCCTTTTAATTGCTAATTATGGAACTTTGATTTTTTGCCTTAGAAAAAAAATTTCTTTACATACTAAAATGACTTCAAGATAAAAGGGATTCAAGTTTGTTCTAAATTAGTATGAATTTTGACTCTTTTTTTCTATGATAAGTTAATATCAACATCAAGAACTTCAAATTGGACAAATCTCCAAAAATTAAAGCTTAGGTAGATATAGTTCCATTTACTAAAGAGATCACTTAAGAGGTGACAAAATCATATACATTTCATTATAAAACAAATAAACTAAAGAAAGATTGATTATTTTGTGAAATGATTTTTTAGACTGATAAAAAGTCAGATTTGTTCTTTTGGTAATAACCAAGCAATTGTTGCTAAAACAAAAGAACCAAAATCTTGTGAAGAATGGGGGTGTACTTTGTCTATTCTCAAATAAGAAGGTACAAAATTGATTAAATAAAACTCACATACTTAATGACTCATGTGTGCTACTAGAAATGTCTTTCTAGTTATGTTGTGAATCTATAGATTTGAAATTCTAGTATATTACAATGTTTGATTTTATCAAAATTTTCATTTGATAGTCTCAAACAAAGAAGTTATCATCCTATTCAACTTAATTAGGATGTTGTAGCTCCAACATGAGTCTGGGAAGGAGAAACATGAAGTTCAAAATTATCCAATAAATACTCAAAAGAAAACTTGATTAATGGTCTTGAAAAGAGAAACATGAAACTCATGAAAAAGTATAAATTTTTTGTGGAATTATAAATGGTTATTATCCTATATATCACAAATATGATTGAAGCGACACACGACATAACTATCAGGGTTTCTTGTGACCAAAAAAATGTCAAACATAACAATAAAATAATAATAAAGAAATCTATTACGAGATATCTCTTTCAGGGAATTAATCATTTGATTAGACATAGACTACTCATAATTTCACATTGCAATTTTCTTGGTTAAAAACAATAATAATAAAAATGTAAAAAGAAAAAGAAGTAGAGCAAAAAGAAAATAACAAGAATGAATCAATGAAAGGATAACCTTTATTAATAACTTTATTAAAGTGTAGCTTTTTCTAGGTTTCAAAAAAGAAGTTGAAAAACAAGAACAATCCTTTTATTTATTTTGTGTAAATTCATAAGCCAAATGGGTGGAAACTTTCAAATATGATTATGTGTGTGTATGTATTTGTGTTTGTGTTCAATGGTTGGAATTTTTTTGTGCTATTCATTGTTTGAAGAAATTTTGAAATTGAGACATAATAATGGGGTCAAGTGTAATTTGATAGTAGTCAACAAATTTTATTAGCAAATCGTTATAAATAACTCATTGGTAAAATGGAAGAAGCTAATAAACAAATAACATGCCAGAAATAAATATGAAAGAAAGATAAAAAAAGGAAGAAGGAACATTTTTTTGCTAGTTTCTTTGATTTAGATAAATATTTTATTCAAATAAATATAGAACTAAAGTCAATGGTTCTGTGCCTATTAACTATTTTCCATTCCAAGTTGTAGCTATTCATTAAAATAGATAGGGATAAATGAAAGAGTGTGAATCTTAAGGAACTATATAGAAGTGTCACCAATCGAAACAGTACTCTTATTGACGCATTAGTTACATGTAGATTTACTCCTAGGAAATTAGTAATGTTTTAGGGGAGATTGGTATAAGTGGCCACGGATACACTTCATGAATATAGGACCCATAGACAACCCATGAGGGATATTCATAATTGGCTTTAAAATTCATTTTCTAAAATAATTGAAGGTAAAGATGGAAGATTTCATGACATTGTCAGGTAAATAGGTAAATTCATTTTGCCAATATTATGGATACTTTGCTTTCATTAAATCAATGAGCGTTAATTTGAGAAATAATGTTAGAGCTCTTCCAAATATTTTTAATTCATGACTTAATCAGACATGTCACTTCCAACATAGCTACTACTAAAAGGAAAATTTCTTAAAAGAACACATTGAAAGGGAAATACATTATGATGTTATGTAGATGTGTCCTATATTGTTGAATAGAGTAAGCACCCAACATATATTAGGCATATAGGCTTTCCAACCCATTTTAGTGTAGGGGAATGTTATTTTCTTATGCCCATTAGTTTTTATGGGCTTCAATGTAGACTTTAATGGGGATCAAATGGATCTTTATGTACCTTTGCCTTTAGAAGTTGAAGTAGAACATCGTTTACTTATGTTTTTAACATGAGTCCCTTTCTTCTAACTATTCGGGATATTATTTGTGTGCCAACTCAACATATTCTTATTGATTCTATATATTATTGTTTGGGAATCCCTAAGGTATTTGTACAAATTGATAAGAGGGACCTAGTTGATAACAAAGACAATTAGTATATAAAAGAGAAAGAGTAATGATTTCCTAGTTCTTATAATGCACTTGGTGGTTATTAGTAAAAAAAGAGTCCATTTGGACAATCATTTTTGGCTCTAGTGGAGATTAGATAATTGCATAAGCAGCCTGAACAATATTCCAAATGTTTTGCAAAATAATATTGTTTTAACATAAGTGTTATGTTGTTACTATATTTTAAAAACTTAAGATGTTTTACAAAAATATATATAGTTTTGGAAACTAATTATTTTTGAACTTACAACTAGTGTATATAAAATTAAAGAAACATATATTAGCTGTATTGAAAAATTAAAAGATATTAAAAATTTCCAAGTCATACATTGAGCAAGGGTTCCCATAGTCATCTCAATTTAATATGACTAAAATTTAATAAAAGTGTTTTCAAAAAATTTATGTCAATCATATAGATAATAAGTACCTAGGATATTAGGAATTATATTTTTGTGAAGTTGATAAAAATGGTCTATATAATGTGAGCATGAAAATTTTTTAGAAAAAATATTTCTTAAAATAAGCATCTAATTAAAAACATAAGAAGTACAAAATAACAAAAAGTTTCTTAGAAGTTAACGTAGCTATTTTTGTAAATAAATAATGTAAAATATAAATACATAAATTATTTAAAAAATAAAACATTATCTATTTAATAAAATGAGCATAATATTTGAGCACATATTTAAAATATTTTATGGAAATTTTAAAATATCAATGTAGTATTACATGAAAGTGAAATTTTTTAATTATAAGATATCCTAACATGATAAGTCAAAATAAATAGAAACATTGATAGTTTATCATTTGAATTAAATATAATGGACTATAATGAGATCATTAAAAAACACAAAATCTCTCAGCCAAGTAAAAATAAGTTAATGCAAACAAGAACCTTTAACAACATAAAAATATCTAGAATTTCTAGAATAATAGAAATATAGAACATTCATTAATTATTTGAATAAAATTACCAAAACTAATTTCCTCATTTTATAAACATGCTGAATAAAAACGTTTTTCAAGAACAAAAGACTTCTTTTATTCTTACAAGTGTCATAAATGAGTTATTACAAATAACAAATGCTTATACCATTTAAAATACTTGTATTAATTTTTAAATTAGATAATTGAGAAAATAACAATGTTAAATATAAGAAAGAATTGTTAAAAAGAAAATATCTATTAGTAGTATAGCAAAATATTAAAAACATAAAACTAAATGGAAGAAGTTAATAAAATTAACAAAATAATGATCATGTTGTAAATAAAAAGGCCAAAAATATAAAAATTAAAAAAAAACCATGAACATAAGTTAGTAATTAAACAATTAATATTTTTTTAACATCTTATTCAAAAATAATATTCCCTTTTCAACAAGCATGATAAACATTTGGCAAGAGATGTAGTCAACTAACTTGTAAAATTTGTTATAAATTATATGAAACAAAATATGTAAGATCGGGTGGGACAATTATTTATTTAAGATTTTTTTATTCTAAAATTTTAGGTGAATATTTTTACACTTAGAATTAAAAAATAATATTTTTCTAAAATATTATTTTTGAAATGAGATTATTCAACATTAAAAGATGCACACAAGGATTTTTAAATTATTCAACCAAAAATTGTGCCTACATCCACCCGTGATGACCAATCAAGCTTCTACTAAACACTCATTTTCCTCATAGCTTGCAAACAAAATACCCATTGATACTCCAATGCGACACAAAAATCCACAAAAATTTTTGACTATACGAAACAATTTGGAAATATTATAATTTTTGAATAAAAAAATTTGTATAAAAATATGAGTCGAATAATTAAAGGCTAAAAATAGTATCTCTTATAGCTAAAATCTATTTTCTTGAAACCTATCCATCGCAGGTGATACGAACAACATGATTGTGCAACTACAGTTTAATTTTTTGTGCTCAAAGCAAATACCGTTGGATTAGAATAATTGATAAAGGGTTTATATTTAATCATAATAGAATAAGATCTAGAACATTAGATTGAAAAGCTAGATCGAAGGTGATGTTAAATGGGTTATTTTTGAAAAAGAGACACACATTAAGTTGCTTAATCAACTATTCCAGATGAATGGCTAGATGTATGTAAAGTATTCACAAATACTAGTATAATGAAGGCTATTTCATAGTAAAAATGTGCTATTAGTTGGTGTAGGAAAGCTCAAATTTTGCAAAAGCAATTTTTTTCTTCAAATTGCGAAATGTTCACATGATTTATACTTATAATATTTTCATTATTATTCAACCTATTATGGTTAGGAATCACATGGTATTCATAGAACGTCATGACCTGGGTGACCTATGCATATACTTAAATGTGACTCTGACTTACCCCAATTCCTTAACCAATTCATGAGTCCCCCCTAGCTCATTAAGATTAAGATGGTTAAGGAAGTATGCCATAAACCAATTGATCCAAAACTGCTTCAAGATCATTCCTTAAATTGTTAATATGAGTTAACATGTCCCAATTTTTGTCGGGCTACTAGTGTGTGGCTCCTCAATGTTCATGCCTATATTGCGAGATGTAAACCTGAGTCATGTCCTTCATGATTTGTGGTGCAAAAAAACATTTATAAGATTTCAAAGACATTAGTAAATATTTAGCTTGACTTTATGATCACCACGTGAAATTATACAATAAAGTCAATTTTAAAAATGAATTTTTAATATCTCCAAATCATTTTACAAAAAAAAAATAAAAATATCACAATAAATATAGGTTCTATTTTTCGAAAAAAGAATTATATAATATAAAATGAAAAGATTTAATACATTTAATAAATTTATGCTACAGTAAATACGAAACATTTTCTTTGAAAAAACTAAAGTAATATACATCAACAGACACTTAGCTAGAATTGTTGAAATTTTGTTACAATATAAATTAAAATCAACATTTTTAGGTATAACAAAAAAACATTTTTGTGCAAAAAAAAAATTTTGACCATGAAGAAAAACTTTTCCCTACTACATGTTAATTGCATTAAAATTATTTTAGCATTTGAAATAAAAAGAATAATTATTTTCAAAGTTTATAAATAAATAAAATTTAATTAAAACTATAATAATAGATAAAAAGTTCAAAAGTATTGGAAATTAAAATATCCAAACACGCATGACATTCAAGGAAATGGTTTCTTCAATAATAAATTATGTTACTTGAATGCATAAACAATTATAATAAGTAAAATGTAAATAATGTTGTACTTTTTTGAATAAATTAAATACATCTGTGAAAGAAATTGATGATAAATAATAATCACAAAAAATAAATTATGATGGAAAATAAAAATGAAATAAATTAAAAAAAAAGTATATTAAAATATGATCATAAAGTGCCATTATATAATTTATCTTTCAAACTAATAGAAGTAATATTTTAGTGAAAAAAGTTACTGTGCTATAGAATAAAAAATGTGCAATTTGAAGGTATCATAACTCAAAAACACATGATTGCAGCTAATTTCAATAGAATTGCTGTAAAGAGAGCATGAAAATTTTAAAAAATACATTTTTTTGGTAAAAAGTTAAAAATTAAATAAAATAATTAAAAATTTAGAAATTTATATATAATGCCAAATAATTATATCTAATATCATATAAATTACTAAGTATTGACCAAAAAATAATTTGCTAAGAATTATTCATAATATTTTAAATGAAAAGAGAATGTAGTCATTCAATTATGATACATCTTCTTCAATTATAATGCATAAAATATACAAAAGAATATCGAGTTTTATTAAAGAAAACTTTTAAATATTGGTAAAAAAACAACAAAATATAACAAAATAACAAGTTATTTTATATTTTTTTTATTTATTAAAACACACTTCTTTTATCAACATTATATCAATAAAAAACGTGGTTTTTAAATATTCAAAAAATGTAATTAATATTTTAGGAATAATATTTTTAATAAAGAAACGAAAAAGTAAACAAACTGATAAAATCTATAGGAAAATTATATTTGAATAATATTATGAAAAGCAAATAAAAATTTTAAATTAAAATAAAAGGCCACATAAAAATAAAACATTAAATAATGGTATATTATAAATAAACTCAATTAAGAAACATAAAAGATTATCAATAATTAAATCGAAAATTTGCAGAAAATGAAATAAGTTATATGTAATACAAAGAAAAATAAATTAAGATTTGTACAAATAGAATGTTAGCAAAAAAAGATACAAAATAAATGCCTACAAAAAAAATATAAAATATAAAAAAAGAAAATAAATAATGATCTAATTAAATATATATTAAAAAATTAAAAAACATAAAATATGTTTATAAACATTACTCTTTGGCATGTCTAATTCAATGTGTAAGTCATCAAAATTTGTTTTTACTAACATAAGAATTATAAGTACTTTATTAGAGATAGAAAAAAAAAAGAAAAAAGTGCTCATATAATGTAAACAAATTATTAACATGAAATAAAATTTTGTTAGTAAAGAAATATTTTGAAATGTTAATGTTTTATAGGGAAATATTAAATATAATAAATATTGTTAAGAAATTTAACTTTTAAAAAACTTAAGAAATTATGCACCAAAATTTAGTTGTTGTATTACACAAATACAATACATTTGTATAGCATTTTGTGCAAATGTTATCTTTAATACTAGGGTAAAAAAGAAATTCATAAAATACCTAAAATATATATGATTTGTATTAAAAAATGAAAGGTCATTAAATATCTACGTAGAATATTAACAAAAAAGCTTTGTTAATAATGCAAGAAAAATAAACATCTTGTTGTAAATCAATACATTTAGAATGTTGAAAACTTGCAAAAAATAACAATAATGAAATAACTAAAAAGTAAAAATAATGTGTATGTAGATTTAAGAAAACCTATCCCTCATATTTAAGTCTTAACAAATGTCCAAAGAAAATGACATGGTGACATTTGCAATTCAACTTTTAAATCCCATTTTCTAGAGTAAGCTAAAAAAACTATTTAAGATAACTCTATAAAGATAACATGGAGTAATTTTTTGTTGAGATATTATGTATATGTAGTTGTAACTAGTGAAAGTGAGAAATTGTGATGGAGCTTGGCATATGTACACCTTAGGTTTGATTGAAGATTGATGGCTCTGCTTAATGGCTTAATTAACTTTCTGATCTAGGGTCAAGTAGGTTAGCTTCAAATTTTGTTGCTAAATCACTTCAAGATCTTATGTTCATTATATTTTAATTAGTAAAACCATTAAACCTTTCTTTTATAGAAACGTTTTAATTATTATAAAAAAATTAAGGAATCATTCCAATTAAAGCATTCTTCTTGAATTTCATCTCACATGTTTAGCTCTAGAACACATGATATTCAATTTCATATATCATAGATTCAAAATATGTGATATAAATTAAGAAAATAAGTTCAAAATAAGCTTAATACTTTCTATAGTTTATGGTCGTCAAATATGATGATATGTAAGATCTAGTTTTTGTATTAATTTACCAATAAAAATTGGAACCATAAATGGGTCATATATTTATAATGATCTCATTATCATTTATGGCAATCATTTGAGATAGAAATATATAGTGTGAATTGGTTACAAGTTATCTATCCTGTCATATTCTTTTTAATGTTTTAAGAGTAGAGTTCCTCTACATATAATATTTATACAAACTCTTTTTCATGTGTCAAAATTTTTTTTCCTATGAGAATCCCAAGTCTTCATTTAATTATATTTGAGTTGAACATGTATGATATAATTTGTCATATTGATATGACTCTTCTTTTTATTGAATAACAGACCTCTTCTTGTTTGTATGTTGTATCTTTCACATAAGAGTAGGCATTTTCTTTTGTGTTTTTGAATAACTTTTACATGAAATAGTACAAAGTAGAATGTTCTACTTGTGTGATTCATTTCGTTTCATTCATAGCATGGAGAACTATAGAAAAAAAATGCTACAATGTTGCTATAGAAATATTCTATTTTCTTTAGGTATATGACTTTTTCGTTAAGTTAAAATTTTTTAACGAAAACATTACCATATTATTGGTAAGCATATGTGGTACACAGCAATCTTAACAAATCTACATATTATGAAAAACTTAATTTTATTTTAGTGTCCCACTTCAAATTTTTATGATTACCTTAGCTTAATGTGATAAATTTATCATGCTTGTGTAATTGGAGTGATCATTTCGATCAAAAATTGAAAACATAAAAAAAGCAGTAAAGCTTTTCATTATATTATCTATTCATTTATGTCATACTTGCATGATAAACTTATGCTTGCAAATATTTAAATATCCGGTATCTTGTTTATTAGGGAAATTAGCTCAACTACTTGTTGGCTTAAAATGATCTATTTATTCTATATTTATAGAGAATTGCTAATTACATAATAGCTAATTTAATCACTCTAGGAAAAAAAATTAAATCTAGTCAACTTACTTTTAAAAATGAGTGATTCATCAAGAATATAAGTAGGACTTTTATTATCTTAGAATAGATATCTATTCATATATGTCATACTTACATGATAAACTTAAGCTACAAATACGTAATTTTTAGAAGCTGGTTTATTAGGGCAATGAGCTCTATCTACCTATTGCCTTAAAATGATCTATTTATTGTAAATTTATAAACAATCACTAAATTCATAATGGCTAGTTTGAGCACTCTAGCAAAACAAATAAAGCTATTCAACTTTTAAAAATAGGTGATTCATCAAGAATATAAGTAGGACTATTTTTATCTTAGAGTAGACGTATGAACACATTTCATTCTATTATCTTTATTTAGTTGATTCTAGGCATAGAATTGTCTTCATCATACATTTAGATATCATGTCACTATTACCAAAAAGGAATAAAGGTAGAAGACGTAAAAAGTTTTCTGTGTTATAAATTTTGATCTTTCGGCCACCATAATGTTGCTGTGTTACTGTTAAGGTTGGATAGTCACTATTTGAAATCATTATGCGCTTTATGTAGTTTTTATATTTATTTTATTTATTAATTATTCATTAATAATATGTTTATAAATGTAAGGAAGGATTTCAAATGATCAAAATAATTGTTAGATAGCAAAAACCATTTATGTTAATAATTCAAAAGGGGACAATTTTCCTCCTCTTTTAGCAATTGTACTCATAATTGGTGGGTTGAAATGTAGAAGTTCCTAATACAAGGTCATTTTGATGAATTGTTTTATGGTGAATTTTTCCAATATCTATTACCATTGTGGATTGTCGTTCTTTATTTCTTTTGAAATTTTAAGCATTGCAGAAAAATGCTTTTAAAGTTTTTTAAATTGTAAACTATAAATTCCATAAATTTTTGTCCATCCTGGCAATATTCTTGATGATAGGGGTCATAGGTCATGTAGAATTGTTCAACTTATTGCAACAGGCTAAAACATTGTACACTTTTCTTTGTTTAAATGTCTACAATGTTTCTTCTTATTAAGAAGAAATCCAAGATTTAGATATGTTATTTGTGGATAATTTTTTTTTCAAATAACTATTTTATACTAGAAAGTGAAGAAGCAAAATAAATAGAAATTGAAAGTAATATGTACTCTCAAATTAAGTTTGTCAATCAAAGGAGCAATCTTTAATTGATGCCTTGATGATATCTCACTTGTTGAATGTGATGATAAGTTATCTAAATGCATTATATAATTAGTAAACACAAAATGAAGCTAATCAACATTATGCTAATTTAGAAGTGAAAAGAAACAAGCATGAACAACGTATTCATGAGTTATATGAGGCATTAAATTTTTGAGGTAATGAATATTCAAGGGGTTGCAAAGTCACATTTTTTTTGTAAATAACTTAGAAAGCAAGCATGTCTATTGTGAGAAAAATTATTTGAAAGTAATTCTTGCATTGATGTTTTAAATTAATTGCATATTCGGTTAAGAAAAAATAGTAGATGTCAAAAAATATTTATTCACTTATGTTGCAAAAGGAATTTA
The DNA here is from genome assembly GCA_023846275.1 of Vanilla planifolia. Classification (NCBI taxonomy): domain Eukaryota; kingdom Viridiplantae; phylum Streptophyta; class Magnoliopsida; order Asparagales; family Orchidaceae; genus Vanilla; species Vanilla planifolia. The sequence continues at coordinate 376,286 of JAIUJO010000087.1, forward strand.
TTAAAATAAAGGAAAATTTTTTAAATCTCACTTAACATGTTTCTTCATGCACACAAGTTATTCAGATGTGAATTTGAGTAAACATTTTAAGGGAATAGTTCATCTCATTTATGTATGGCTTCTGCCCCTTTCTTTCAATTGAATTTGGAACAACCATTTCTGTTGGAACACATCAAAGCACCAACCAATTCATTGTTTTATTACTTCACTTAATAAAGTGAATGACTATGCCCTTTGAAGGAAGATGTTGCTACTTTAAATCTCACACATCCTAAGATATATTTAGTATGTATTGATGTGGAGTTAGCAACAGAGTTAAAAAAAATTGGAATTTCTACTTAAGGTATGTAAAGCAATGGCTTTTTCCAAAAAATCTGCTATGATGCTTTTTCTACTTTACTTGTTAACTCTTTGGCAAAGAAATCCATTATGAATGATCAACCATATGTCTTAACCAAAATAAAAACAATGGAGCACATCTCTAATTCTAATGAAAGGCAACCAATATTTTCGAGGCAGTGCAACTATCTCACAAGCAAGATATTTCATGGCTATAACTCCTAAAAAAATTATAAAAAATTGGAAGGACAATGATTAAGTTTTTTATTAAAAAAATTCATATAATAAAAATTACCATTGATATGTTAATCTTTGATCCCAAAAGCTTTAGTGAACTTTAAAGAGATTAACAAACTCTATGTTTGAAAGTCAATCTAAGGAGTATAATCCAATGAAATGTTAAAGGATGAATAGTATTACAATAGGCTTTAGCTATCAAAATTTAAGATAATGGTGGTCTTAATTAATAAATTCTTATTTTGAAATTTTTACAATGCTATCAAAAATGGTTTTGCCAAGTGATCATTAAATTTATTAAAATGTAGATTGCTAGATAAGTTGCCATGTTGGAATGTATGTCTTCTATGGATAAGTCATAAAAAATTGCTATTAAACTAAATTTTTTGTATTATTATTACAATCAATCAAACAAGATATAGATTCTTTGGAAAAATTTCAATTGTATTGTTGACATTAATAGAAAGTAGTTTAATAGGATGACTCATTGATGAGAAATAAATAGAACAACTTTCAACTTTTATAATTCATCAACATGTCAGAACTGGATTAGGTCATCTTCCTCTTCTACTAAATGTCATTAAAATTAATCCTTCAACTCCCAAATAATTTGAATTTAATAACATGTTTTTGAATCACATTACATTTTCATATACAATGGAGAATAATTAGAATTCTTGTTTAAATTTCATTGGGAAGAAGGCTCTAGCCTTAAAATAAATTATAAAAAAATGAGCGATAAAGATGGAAAAAAATCAACATTTGCAAAATCATTTATCATTTTTAATTAGATAAGAAGTGGTGAATCACAAATATATAATTCTTTTGAGAAAAAAAAAGAGGATTAGTGGAAAGTGTTTTATCATGTTAATTCTTCCTATTCATAAGATTTTTGTCATAGTGGCGTTTTATTCAAAATAGAGAAAAGAAATTAGATGGCTAATAGAAGGAAAAAGAAATACAATACTCTTTTATATAGTATTGATGAAATAAAGAAACAAACAAGGAGGACAAAATGGTGATAATTGCAATCAACCACTTTTAGTTTTTTCTTCTTAAGTAATTAGTCATGAAAATATGATTAATTAAATCATTTCCTTATTAATAAAAGCAATAAAACAATAGAATAGTGCAAGATATCACTAAGAAGGAAATAAAGATGTGAATTTCAACATGAATTTAGATAACACTCTGGGGTTAAATGGTTTCAATGGAAAATTCTCCACTAATTCTTTGGATTTTATCCCAAATTTTGTGTTGAATGTAGCTAAAGAATTTTTATAAGATCACCAACTCTTTGGGGCATTTTAGGCACAAATAGTATAAATATTCATAAGTCTCATAACTTAGAAATCTTTGTTTATTATCAAGCAAATATTCCTCAAAATATCATGAAAATATTATTCATAATACTCATTCTTGATTAAATATAACAAATTTTTGATAGGTTGATTTCTTTCATGAAAAATAGTTTTATAAATTCAGTGATATTCTAAAAGAATTATTAAAACTTTAGTAATTAGTATATTGTCTTATCCATAAAAATAATATGACAATTTTATTGTTAAGTTGAATTTTGGTAGTGTTAATTACACATATCATGGAAATTTATTTGTAAGATACTTCACAAGTATAATGTTAATAACAATCTTATTAAGGTGCTGACCATTTATCTTTACAATACATGGATATCAACAATGATTAGTGTATCACCAAGAAACTTTTTTCAACATTCAATAAGTCTTAATCAATGTAATACCCTATCTTCCTTTACTTTCATGTCATTCATGGAGTTCTTAAAAAGAAGCCTTGTTAACATTTTTTCTTGAAAAAGAATGACATTAGATGGACAACATAGATCATCTATATCTACCACTCTCTTTGCTTATGCAAACAACCAAATTATCATTATTAGAGAACATCGAGAAACTACTGTTAGACTAAGTACGTTTTTACAGCTCTTCCAACACTCTACAGTGTTATTAGATTCAAAAATTAAAAGTGAGGATATAGAAATAAAAGAGTATATGCTAAGTAAATAAAATTTTTAAGTGCTCTGGATTGCATTAAATAAATCTTCCTTTGGCTTACTTATGTAATACATTATATATATGTTAGAAGAAAGTAGCTTATTGCCAAAATTTGATTGATAAAATTAAAAGTAGATTTCCTTAGGTAGAAAATGAAGCTGTTATCTATCATGGGTGGACTCATTCTTATCAAGCACACCATTTGCTTAATTACAATATATATTGCATTGGCAAGTAAACTCCCAATGTAGTTTTATAATAAATTGAAAAAGGAATGAAGTGACTCTTATGGGGAGAGAATGTAGAAAATCTTAAAGATCACTTCACTTCTTGGAAAAACATTAATTCCATATTAGAGGAAAATAACCATGGATTTTAAAAAATCAAGAAAAAGATGAAACTTTTTATGTAAAACTAATTTGGTAGGCACACACCAACAACACTTTGTGGTCTAACGACATGTCATTAAAATACCAATGCTGAGGTGCATCAACAATGAAATCCAACACCTGGGCTAGCATACAAAGGATGAAATTTTTTATTATAAAGAATGCAAACTAGTGTAACACAATGAATTTATTATATATGTTCTTTAACTTGTGATGTGTAGTTTAGCTGTCATTCCAATAAGGTTTATTTGAGATCAAAAGAGTAAAGTCTAAAATTTAAATGACAATTATGAAGCACCCAATGCCCTTTAAAGACATTAATGTTAACATGGATGATATTCAAAAACATGTGCCATCACAAAATAACCTAATGAACCTAAATTTCCAACTTGCTTTAATGTGACAACTATGACGAAATGAAGATTCAATTAGCATTTTTTTTATTATAAAAAAGCTAAATAAGCATAGATTACTTCTAAAAATAATATACCCATTATTCAACTTGATACCTATAAAATCATGAAATGAATTACATCATCCAATAAGAAAGGTAATATGAAGTTTGTAAAGAGATGTCCAAATTTCACAAATTTTGATGTTGTTCACAAAACACTTTGGCTTACTATTTTTACATTAGGTATATTTTTTTGGAAGATTGCATTCTATTTTATAACAAATTAAATTACAAAATATTTGACCATTTTAGAGTTATCATATCAAAATTTTAGTCTTGGAAGATGTGAACCCTTGCATTCAATATTCTAAACATGAGCATCCCAAATTATGCCTTAGTTACTTGGCTTTTTATTTTACTCAAATTATAAAGTGATTCATGTTACACATTTGTTTATTAAATTACATAATTCACTACCAAAATACAATTGGTTATTATGTGTAATCTTTTAATATTTTTAAAATTAAATTTTTTAGAAGGTATAATTTTTTATTAATGAGAACTTTACTTTTTATTAAGGATTATATGAATAAAAATTACAAATATTAATCACATTATACTTCTTAAACCCATTTCAATTAACCTTGATGAAGCCATTCAAGTAAAAAAAATAAATATTTCATATTCCTATTAACTATCGTAATTACATAAATACTACTTTGTGTGATGGATTTATATTGCTACATTTATATTATACTTTGAAAGAACTTAGTTATGCTAAGCAAGTGCTTTGCATTTTTCTCATGTATGTTCAATCACATAAAATATTCATCTTATTATTCAATAGTTCATTTTTACATTTCATCAATGATAAATTCAAATGTGAAGTTTTTATTTTTTTAATATAAATACAAACTGGAAGAACTTTCTAAAATTTATCCACCTAAGTTACCTCTAAGTGAAACTCATCAACCTCTCAATAATGGCTAATTCTTATTATAGAAATAAAAATTTTAAACATTATTCAAAGACATGTTCACCGACATTTATCTCTCTTAAACTTAATCTAACAAGAGCATTGAAAGAAAAATAAGTTGCATTTTTGTTATAGAAAAAAAAAATTCTTCTCCCTGATTTCTAAAATAACACTAAGAATAATGTTTATTTGCCAATTTGTATGAATTTATTTTGGTAAAGCCATTAGTCACATCTTTAAAATAAAGGTTGAACTCAATGAAATTTTTTAAACATATTTGCTTAGTTGGGTTAACTAATATGAGGAAAGTTATATTACAATGTTAATAGTGATCATTTCTTAGTCTTTCTACATTGGTATTACTTATTCTTTTTCAATCACTAATTTAAAAGGAAAGTTTTTTATATAAGAAGGTTAGAATTTTGATACATTGATTCTTACTATTAACATGCTAAAAACTTTCATCATTGAAAATATGAAATCTGTTTATAATATTTGTTTTTTCCAACAATGTGATTTTGTGCACAAAACATGCAATTAGACAGGAGCATAAAGATTGGACATGCTTCCATTTTATTATTATTTGACCACCATTTTATCATTGTAACATAAGTGTAATATTTAAATCTAGTTGCAGAAATCTCATCGTACCTCTTTCTTCATAATTCTTGATTTCATATTTATCTTAATAAATTATTTGACACACTTTTATACATATTATATATATATATATAATTTATTTATTTAATATTCAATTATTATTTGATAAACTATATCTTTTGATATTTTTTATTTTTTCTTTTCTTTGTATTGTTTCGTTTTTTACAATACATGCACAATGGTTTTTGACAAATTGTACACAATGTTTTGGTGATATTTTAGATATTTTGTAGTGTCTATGATTTTTATTTTTTGACAACTAAAAAACTTTTGTTTTATTTTTATTTGGAAAACATGTTTCCTTTTTTTATTTTATTGACATTGTGCTAAGAATATTTTTGTAGTATTATATATTTTGTGGTCTCCTTTATTTTTGTTTAATTTAATTTTTTCTTTTTTTAATTCTTTGATTTTCTTTTATTTGTAATGATATGTAAATTAATTCTTTATATGTTATTCAATTTGATTGCTATATATGTCTAATAAATTAGTTATTGTTTTAGGTCTTACTATTCTATATAAATTAGTTTTTCTTTTCCTTGTTTATGTAAATTATTTTTTGTCATTTCCTTCACAATTTTGATTAGTTGGGTGTTTCGATAAAGCAATCATCTTTGTTTCATTTTTTGACAAAGCCATATATATTTCCACATTCATAGACATGCCTAACTTGCAAAAAAATTAGCTAAAAATGGTAATTAGATCAATTGCTAGAATCATTTTTATTATTTTAGTGTGATGCAATTAATTATATTTAAGTCATATTATCCTTTTCTCCAAATATTTCTTAAGATTTAAATGCAAAAATATTATTTATTCATAAATTATTAAGCTTTTTTGGGTATTTCAAAACTAAATTTATCTTAGAAATAAAAAAATAATACCTCAATTTAAATTAAAATGTATAATTGTTATGAAAATTATGATTTAACAATTTTAAAAATATTAAAAATTAATTAGTAATAACAAGTAAAAAAAATTAATAGTAAATTAATGTAAAATAAGCTAGTGCCATCAAAGATGCACATAACGTCATTAATAAAATTATAGAATAATAAATCATATTACTTATAATATTTTCATTAAAGTGAAGATCGGTGAAAAATAAATGTAGGTAGCATATGTTTGCTAAAATAATAGTGTTTTAAAAAGCAATGAAGAAATGCTATGTGGGTAAACCATTTTGTAATTCTATGATATTTAAAAAAATATTTTGCAAGTGTCTATAGTTCAAAAATATTGATTAAAAGTACAATTTAAAATAAAAAATAAATTTGTATAATAGAATATTTAAAAACTAAAAAATATTGGGGGATGGAACTAATAAAAATTAGCTCTATAATAAAAGAAGAATGTTCTATGAGAAATAAGAAAGAAATGCTAATCATATTAAACAAGAGAAACGTATGGCAAACTATAAATTAAATATCATAATATAAATAATAAATTTATACTATTTAAAAAAAGGTGCCGTAAGAAAAGAAAATGCTAAATAGTCATGAAATAAATGGAACTCAATTTTAAAACATGAATAATATTTTAAAAGATATTTATTGAATTAAATAAAGGCAAATTTTCCAATATAAGAAAATAAAATAGTTGTTTAATAACAAAGGAAAATGACTAAAATAATTATTGCCAAATGCATTAGAAAAGAATGGAAATTTCCCAAGTAAAGTAATTATTTCAAACTTCTTAATATTAAATTTTGAAGCAATTAAAAGATATATAAATGTTAAAATAATTTAATATTTAAAAGTTTAATCATTATTTTGTACATATCAGGTACTTACAACAAAAATTCAATAAAGAAAAAACAAAAAAAAACCAATTATAAAAGTAATATTAACAAAATGAAAGTGACAAAACTTTAGATAAAATGATTAATAGAAATTTCTAAACAATTTCTAGGTTTTTGAAACAATATTGACATTATCTTAATAAAATAATATACTAAAATATAGGAAAAATAGTAAAAATAAAAAATATTTATAAATATATTATATATGTTGTTAAAGGATAATTTTTCTTTGCTAAGTGAAATTAAATATTAAAATATTACTTGTCACAAAAAAGATTTTATATTAATGCAAGTATCATAAATGAATTTTACAAATAAGAAATCCATGGATGTCGAAGCGATTAGCGACATTAGAAATTATTATTTAAAAATATAATTTCAAAAGTTTATGAGAATATAAAAACATGCAAAACGATTTATTATGAACCTTAAAATACTATAAATAATTACAATATTTTTTAAAAAAAATTTATGAAAAAAATTTTAAAAAATATAAATTAGATAACTTATTTAAACAAATTTCATTTTTTTAAATGATTCTCATAATTTTTTAACGCAAAATTTTTTAAAGAAATTTTAATATTAAATATATAAATCAAAAAAGTTTTAATGACTAAAAACGTTTAGATTGTCTAATCCATGCAAAACAATTATGAAATTAAATATGTGAGCACAAATACTAAAACATAAATTAAATAATTGAAAGCTACATGAAATAGTGTTAGTTAAAACAAAAGTATATTAAAGGTTAAAAATGTGTTAATCATCGGATCATAATAATTTTCAAAGATTTTTCATTTTAACAAAACATTTAAAAAAAAACATTAATTTATATATAAATAAGTTAAGCAATAACAATAATGTTTCAACAAAGGGTTTTCTATCACTAGATCGAATAAGTAAGCTATTACTATTAAAAATGTTTAAATATTTAAAATTGTTTGTAATTTAAAGAGTTATTGGCAAAATAACACATGATAAGTTTAAATAAAAAATACAATAAAAGTCACATAACAATAACAAAAATATTTCTAAAAAATTCAATATATTTACATGATACATCATAAAATTGTACAACTATGTAATAAAAAATCTTGTTATTGAACCTAAAAGATAACATGCTTAAAAATATATAAAAAGAATTATGAATACTTAATGTATTAGAAAAAAAATTAATTTTGTAATAAAATTGTTAAAAAAGTTGCATATTACAAGCAAAATCATAATGCACAAGTCTGACAAATAAGTACAACCAACTCGTATGCAATGAAGCTTAAGAAAGGCTTAATAACTTAAAATGCTTTTCTACATTGATATTTAATCAATTTTTGTATGGATGAAGGTGATGGAAAAAGATTCTCATGTGTATTAATTGTTTTATTTTTTTAACTGCATAATGAGATAAAAAAATATTAAACAAGTATAAGATGTTGTTATGATAATTAAAATTTTATATGAAAATAATTGAAAATAATATCCTATTAAAAGTATTGATGATTTTCTAGTGAATAAGGAGTACTCAATACATTTAAGACTTATTGCAAAATAACTCATAAGCGCTATACCAATTATTATTGCATAATATTCTTGTGAAAAAACATAAAATAAAATGAGAAAGAAAATCATTGAAGATTTTAATTAACAAATCATAGAAAATAGAAAATAATTTCAATCTTCTTGTTCTTCTTCTTGTTCCTCAATTCTTCGAGGAATATCTATAAATCATGATTTTCCTATTATTTATAAAAAATTAACTAATTTAAAGTGTAAATTATTTAAGGAACATAAATTAGATAATATCACAATTTGTTAAAAATTTTCAAAACTTGAAGAGTAAAATTATAAGAACTTTTATTTGTTAGTAAAATTTCTCAAGTTAGAATAATGAAATAAGAGAATTTCACAACATCTAAACTTTTTCAGTTGTCTTATTTGAACAAGTTTTTGCCCACTTCAAAGCACTAGATTGAGAAATATTAAGCCAATCATACTCCTTTATCATAACATATTGTATGAATCTATATGATTGCATAATTCAACATAATAATGATATGGCCTGATATCCATTTATAGTGAATCTAGTAGGTATGAAAGAATGTTAGCATACCATATGTGTTTTATATGGTAAGTAAAAGTAAGTAGAGATTAGAGTTTAAAAAAATTTTATCGTATCGAACAAATTTCTTGATTTTAGTTAAGTTTACTTGAAAAAGATGATTACATGGTCTAAACTAATATTTGTATGTTGTATTATTTTTTAAGTTTGACTTAATTTATTTGAGAGCATCACAAGCATACAATTCATAAAATTCATTGCACCATTGATATAAAACATTTTCAAAAGTTTAATTTCAATTTGAGTGATTTTATTATAAGGTATAACTTAACCATATTATTTAATTTGTTTGAGTTTTTCTTTAACATTTTTATAGAATGGCTTTTCCTTAATTGAATAGTTTGGACTTATTGTTTTCATCATAGTAAGAAATTATTACGAATAATTTTATTAGATCCACTTGTTAGTCAAGATCAAGTAGTCTACTCTTAAAATTTTATCTTTTCTCCAATAGCTAATCATATTGTCTAAAACATGATCATGTGGTGCATTTAGTCATGCGAATGTTTTCATTTCAAATTTGAAAGATCATGCATAGTGTAGTTGATCCACAAGTTTTATTTATAAGGTGGGGAAAATGTGTTACTCAAAAGGAGCACTTAGGTTCTTGATCATATAATTATCTTTTCCATTATTATTCCACAAATGGTTACATCTACATATTTAATCAATTGACATGTTCTTCTAGCATTAAACTCCTTCCAATGTTGTTCACTTATCATAGTCAGACACAAATTTTTATGATCAATTAGTATGCTACTAAAATAAGTTATTATTATCAAAATATCTTAAAGTAATACTCATTAGATCAATAATCTCTTATTGTTTTGTTACTTACACTCAAAGTTTATCATAAATTAATTAAATGTAGTGCAAGAAAGCATTTGCTAAAAATTATCAAGCATAGCAAGATTCGTAAATAATAAAAGCACATGGATTAGGTCCCCTTCACTCAAGGAACTACTCTTAAAAGTAAGAAGATTGCCGGATACTTTCACCATCATAAAAAAGTCTTCTAATGCAATAAAATAAATCTTTCCTAAGCAAGTTCATTAAGATGTCAACAAGTTCAATGTTGTTAGCAACAAATTAAACATCTACCACATTTCGTTCTACTTTGTTCATGATGAAATGGTTCTTAACATCAATTTGTTTTTCCTCAGAGTACAAGATAAGGTTTTGAGAAGCAAATAGCACATATATCGTAATATTTTATGAGTATTTTTTGAGAATGTAATAGCATATCTTTAGTTTGCCATTTTGAACAAAGAATTTGTTCTTAAAATCCCCAAAATACTATATATTATGCTTCTTTGGTTGCAAGAAATAGTTCAATGTTTTTAATAGATCATGACTTTAGGGTGTGTCCAAAAAATGATTAAATACCTACAATGCTTTTCTTATGTACTCTTAAACCAACATAATCTTTGTAACTTTATCTTATGAGATAACAACATAACTTAAATTTATGATACAAAAACACTAATACCTTTGTGCCAAGCAAGTACCAAAAGATTCTTTTTATAGATTCTAAAACAAAGTTCTTGGAGCTTTACTAAAATTGATTAAAAAAAGTACCACACTAAACTTTTATAAGTTTTATTGTAGTTAAGTAAAGAACATATCATCCCTTGGTATACCTTGAAATCTATTTATTTTCCTTTCATTTCTTCATTTAATACTTTGGTGGAGACACTTGAAAGTAGAAATAAGTTTGAGGTTCTCCATGTCAAACATTTATGACATCTCACATAAATACTTTATTTAAGATACAAGGATACCTTTCTTATATTATTTAACATTTAATCCAAGAAAATAGGTAACTTAGACCATTATATTAATCTCAAGTCCTACACACATAAGCTTACTAAATCATTCACAAAAGGCCAGGTTCATTAATCTAAAAAAGACATTTTTCGCAAAAACTTAGACTAGAAGAAGTTCATTAGTACAATTCTGGATGAACAATGTTCAATCTACATTTCCTTCTTGAAATAATGTTTGAGCAAAAATCTATTAAGTTTGTTAAACCATGATCATTATTCTTGTCACAAATCATATAAGTATTTAATTAGCTTATGTGGATGATTTTGATGATGATAATGTTGAAAGAAATCCAATTATTCTACTTACACTTCATCCAAAACAAAAACATTTATGAATGTGCTCTTAATGTTCATTTGGTATAGTTTAAATACCTTGTAATAAGAAAAAGCTAATAATGACTATGTTTCTTTCAGCCATAAGATTAGTTCAAGTGTTCCTTCTATGTTTAGTCTTTCCAATTGATAATAACCATTTTCCATTAGCCTTTCCATTTTTTAAATGATAACCACATTATCTTTTTGTTTTTATTTTCTAATACCAATTTTTTATGACTATATTGTGCTGACATATCATACCTAATAATTTCAAAGAATTCATTCTCACAAAAATAGTTAAAATCATCTAGCAACCCACAAACTAAATTCATTCCTTGAGGCTTCACTTGTATTTTGAAGAACAAGTTTTAAAGTTAATGCAACATACATAATTTCTTTTTAAATAGAGGAATGGGTTTGTACTAAAAAAGATAGGTTACTTTGAATGAAATCACTAAGATGAATTTTAATGAATACTAACTCCTTTGATGAATCATATCTTGTTTTTGAAATTTTAACATATCATTTATAAGCTATATGTAAGATATAAGGATGCCTTTCTCATCTTTCTCATCTTTCCATCGAAGAAAATAAGAAAACTCAACCATTACATAAATCTCAAATCCTAAACAAATATGTTTAGTAATTCATTCACATAAATTGAAGTTAGTTGATTCAAATATGATATCATCAGCATAATCTTGGACTTGAAGATGTTCATTAGTGCAATTATTTTTGTACATAGTCCAATACAAATTCCCTTCCTAAAATAATATTTAAGAAGAAATTTACTAAGTTTGTCATACCATAATCTTTTTTTGTCATCCAAATGTTTTTAAAATCTTCCATGTCTTCCAAATCATCAAGTTTTTTATGTATAATTTCATTAAACATAACTTGAGTAGATTCCATTAAAACTAAGGTTTTCTTGTTAAACTTCTTATAGGTCTATCTATCTAAAGAATATTGGAAATAGATAGGCTCCAGTAACTTGGTTTTTAATCACTAATTTCTATCCTAATTATTTCGCAACACTTCCATCCAAGAAAGCATAAGTTTTAATTTTTAAGCTTCTTGCTACTCAAAAGTAATACAATACCTTATTCATAATTTGTTTAATAATAAATCTATTAAGACATTTCTAAAAATAGAACATCTTGAATTGTTGTGACATTATGGATTGGTGATACTATACAACCAAAAGAAAAGTAATAGAAGCTATCAATACTTTAAGAGGAGAGCAGCATCATTCGATTCATAACATTGAAGCCCGACTTTGAATTCTTTTACACAATTGAGAGATAAATGTTATATCTATAACAAATAAAAGGAATATTATTATATTGGTAGTTGTAACATACTAATAGCCAAACAATTCATCATAAACTAGCATGATAATATATGTAATATTAAAATAAAAATATTTGCTGGCAGAGAGGTTGTTTAAAACAAAATGAGAATGACATTATGTACAACAAAAATACATATTTTTCCTATTATGACAACATTTTTTGCAAAACAACAAGTCAAATAAATGTTGATAATGATTTATATATCCTTTTTTTACCTCTTTGTTTGTCTTTCGAATTTATTTTTCTATAATCTTCCATGTATTCCAAATCCACCCTTTGTTTGATGAATAATTCCATCAAGCATTGCTTGAGTAAATTCCTTTAATACTAAAGTTCCCTTATTAAATGGTTCTAGAGATTTTATATTTGTCCTTCTTGTTATCCCAAAGTACGTACAACATCTTATTTATAGTTACTTTGATGATAAATCTATGCAAACAATAAGATAAATAAAATAGCTTGAATTTTTCAGGCATTGTGGTTTGGAGATCCTATATCACCATGCAAAAAGTAAAAGTAGATACCAATTTGTAAGGAGTCAAAATGTTTATGATGTATAACATAGATAAAAGTCCATTAAATATTTAGATAAATAACTAAGAGATATATGCTATATCCATAACAAATTGGAGGAACTTTACTATTGACCATTGTGGCATATTGACAACAAGAATTTGTGGTCCTAAACCAACGTGATGATGTGTGGAAGAGTAAATCCCAAATATTTGTAAGTTTGAAAATGAGACTCAAACCCAAAACTTCAAGTTTACTTATTAAGGAATCATTTTTGATAAAAATAATTAGTAAATTATACATTACATAAGGGTTCCAAAGCTTTAACATACTTTGGAAAAGGTTTCTTGATCCATATGATACTCAAGAAATGTCTAACATAAAATTCTTGTCTCAATATAGAAGTCAATGAAAGAGGATGTTTAAAACACTTGAGAATATGTTAAGACTATAAATATTATGTTTTTAAGACAACTATAATATGTATTGCACATTTCATTAATTGTCTTGCAAAAAAATTATTGTATAGCATAAACATGATATCAAACCTAATATTGTATAATAGAATGCATTAATTATCATTATAATGGTATTAACAAACTAACAATAACATAATTGATATATATATATATATATATATATATATATGTGTGATTTTATATTCAATTAAGAAGATCAACATAATAAAAACATGAATAACTAAAACAAGAAACTTCTTCCTTCATAGATTAGTGAAATAAATAGTTCTACTACTTACAAGATAGTTGTCATTATCATTAAAGTAGTGCATCTTGTATTTTTTCTTTCAATCCTAATAAAACTTTTTGCTAATCATACTTTTATATTTAAATTAGATCAAAGCAACATGGTAGTGCATCATTAATTATTTCATAAGGAAATAATAATGGCATGCTTAATAAGAGAAATTAATAAAATAAGGAAAAAGAGCATTTTATGGACATGTTATACTAAGTAGTAGCTACTTGAAATTTAAAGGAAGCAATGCTTTGGAATCATCCCAACTTTTTTCCAATTTGAATCATTAAATTCTGATATGGAGGAATGTTTACAAAATAGCCAATAGTCTATAATATTTATTTAATGTTTGTTGAAATAATGTAAACACATCTCAAAATTTAATTTGAATGTTAAGAAATGAATTTCCATATGGTTATTTTTGTATAAGATCACAAATTCTATTGTTTGAAAGAACTAATAATATTGAGGGGAAGTTAAATATCAAAGAAAAATTGAAAAGGAACCTCAAATAATAATTCTAAATGAATTGGAAGAGGATATGTCAAAAAGAAATACAAAAACTTGTTAAAAATAACATTAATTTAATTCTAAGGGAATTTTTAAAGAAAAAAATAAAAGTACTAAAAGAGACACATGAATTTTTTACTTGAATAAATAGTTCTTGTAGTAGTCTTTATTGAAATCGATCAAAAATTTTTTTAATGTCATTCGCAATAGATAGCATATGAAATACAAATCTTTATAAGGTATTTATTCCAAGGGTTATCTAACAAAAATATTAATTTAGTAAAAGAGGAGAATTTCAAGAGGAGTGCAATCAATGGCAAAGATAATATAAGTAGGAGTGACATAAAATTATTATCATGGTTGGAAAGAGGGGCACAAATATGATAATTATGGTAGTGCAATTAAATATGATGAGACCTATTATTGTAAGTTGAGACCAAATGATTCCATAAATAGATTGATTGGTCCAGAAATATTATAAAATTGTGATAGTATCACCATGAAATGATGGTCAATAGTTTCATGATCATTTCAACTGATATTTGATGGTTACCGCATTATGTTATTGACCACTAGTTGTGATGTTTTTTATGATAAAAACCTTAATTATTACTACTAAATTTTCTATTAGAATAATTTGCAATGTTTTATTAAGATCTCAAAGGTTGGTTCTATTTATTAGTCATTTCATAAATAAAGGAAGAATTTATATAGAAAAATATAATCATAACAATTAGAAAGTCAAGAAAAACTTATTCAAACAGTACTTCCAAATAACTTAAAATATTTTTTGAAAGAGGAATAATATAATGGCTCAATTAATGGCCAGGGAATTAATAACTATGTTTGTTTGATTGGTTCCAGTGGCTCCAATCTAAGAGCTTCTAAACAATCATATCAAAGACTATAAATGTGGAAGAGTTCTAGATTGTTAAATCAAAGTGAATTAGATCTTTGTCAACTAATACAATAGGATGAGATCTAAAATGTTTGATTTATCATTACAAAAGATGATAAATATCTCATTCAAAAGATTTAAATGTAGGGAAAGATGAGTTATCCAACATAATGATAAATTATTTCAAAGAGTAAAAATAACAAAAAATTTTTCAAAGAGGTCAAACATGATCTTTGCTATCAAATTTCAAGCTAGGATTAAGCACTCATAGTAGATGAAACATTTATTCTTAAGTAAAAGATGGAATGGTGCGAAATAGAACACTTTTTTAGCACCGAGTTGCTAAATGAAAGTTAGTCGCATAATGTCGAAAAGAAAAGTAGTTTGTTATTTTTAACACCTTTCATGGGTATATAAATAATATTTTGACCAAACTTTATTTAGGATGCTCCTTAAGCAATTTGCTGGCACATTTTTAGTTGGTCTTCTAACTTGAGGCTACCTAACTAAGTTGGACATGGTTGACCCTAATGCTTTGTTCAAAGTACAATAATTGACATAAAATTCGACAAAGATGTATTATATATATTTAATAAAAAAATGATTAAATGAAAAATGAAATCATATAAGTTTATTAAATCAACAAAAGAATGAACAAGTCAAATGATTAAAATTAGATCAGGAAGTGAGACGAATGGAGATGTAACTCGTAATCAATAAGCTAATATTCTATTTTATAACAAAAATATAGAGCTTTTAAAGTTGATGCACATATTGTTAATCCTTGAAGCTTACTAAATAGTTCGAGGTGTTTTTGGCGACAATTAATTCATAACACTCAAAATTGTTAGGCTTGATCGCTAAAACTAAGCCTAACCCACTAAAGAAATCCATTAGAATAAAATATTAAATATTTATCGTTTGACTCATCAAATAGAAGGATAACTTAACAATCACTTCTTACTGTTGACTATAAGAAATTAATGTTTAAATGAAAACATGTTAAGAAAAAAACATTTATCATTATGATAAGTGGTAATAAAAATAAAAACTTTTCTCCCACTTACTTCATGCTTTCCTTACTACATGTTCCTTCTCTCTTATTTAAATCTTAATAATTCTCCCATTTTAATATTATCAAAAGTATGGTAAAATTAATTAAATTTTTATTATGCCTATTTGTTGTCTTATGATTTTAAATTGAGCATTTGGAAGGAATTTTGTAAATATGTCTACCAATTTTTTTTTGTTTCGAACATATGTGAATGTTACTAGGTTTTTTAGCTACTTGATCACTAATAAAGTGGTATCTTATACTATGTGTTTGCTCCTAAAATCGTGAACTTAGTTCTTTGCTAAAGCCAAGGAATTTGTATTATTAATTCTAATGGGAATATGCCAGAAGAACTCCAATGACCTCTAATCTTATCACTAATATAAATGACTCCTCAAAATATATACCTTCAACTTTGTTATAACCCTTAGCAATAGGTCTACCTTTGTTTCTAATGATCACTCTATTTTTATCTAATTTGTTCTTGAATATCAATTTGGTTCCAATCACTTGTTTATTACTAAGCCTAAGAACTAGTTCCAACACTGGGTTTCTCTCAAATTAATTTGACGCTTTCTTTACTACTTAAACCTAATAATCAACCTAATACGCTTCTTCACTAGATATTAGTTTTGTGAAAGATATGAATACACTAAGATTAATTTTACTCCTAAAGGCTCTAGTCTTAACACCTTGATTAACTTATTCTATGATTGATTTTATTTAATGTGAAGCTTAGAATTTGAGTATACATGTTGTACGCTTTATAAGTTTTCCTAAAAGAAGAGTATCTTATGAAAATTTCTAGTCATACCTTTCCATCAAACCTGTTCAAGTTGATTCTTTCATCATTAAGAAAGATTCATTTATATCCAAAAACATGAAAGTAGCTAACATTCAGTTTCTTGTTTTAAAAAACTCTTTAACATATTTTTTAAAATATTGGTTTTAAATTAATTCTATCTATGGTATAACAAGTTTTGTTAATTTCTTTAGCCCAAACATATTTTGGATGGTTGTAATCAATTAACATAGTTCTACCCCTCTCTACTAAGGTCTTATTTTTTTCTTTTTAAAATGTTATTTTGTTGATGTGAATAAGCACATGTAATTTGTTTCCCTCATTTTTTACTATTATCACATTGAATACAAAAAACTTGAGATAGCTTTTCTCTTTTATCTCATTTATCAAATTAAGATGGATTTCAAATGTCTCACTCTTACACTTAAGGAATAAAGCTAGTTATATCTATAAGAATTATTAATATTCACAATTCAATTTCTTCCTTCTAAACCCCAATGCTATGTAGGTCTAAAAAATTCTAACTAAACTATCCCTAAAGGTCTACTAGTAGTTAAGTATTTTTTAGGTTTAAAAGAAACATTTAACTAGCCTTCCGTTTTTGCACGATTCATACATTTTTCAACTAGTTTTGTTTGGCTTAAGAAGAACTCTAACTATATCTAGATTGCTTTTTTCTTTAATGTAGAATATCTTATGTTACCAATTATGATTATCTTCTTCTAAGACTTGTCTTCAAGTGTTACCTATTTATGGAGACAATGTCTTATTGACATATATTTTGGTCGATCTTTACTCATATATTTTGAGCATCTATTATCTAACTCTCAAGAGCTAGATTTTGATTTTTTTTCTTTATATATAGTTAAATAAATTGTAAAGTTTTATTAAATATTCATAAAATTTAACTTATATTTTCCTTATTTTTATACATAATTCCAAAGTGTATTACTTCTACCTAATGCATGTCACAAAATACTATATCTTTATAGAATGATTATGAAGATAACTTATTTTAAATTCTATATTCTCAAACCTTAGGAACCCAAATAAGCTTGGCACAGTCATTTGGACAAGGTTTTGAGCTAAAAATGTTCTTCCTAAACTGACAATCCTTAAAAGCATGACCATTTCCGCAAATATAAAAGTATTTAATATTTGAAATATATGTCACATTAAAAAAAAATATTTATGTATAGAAAATAAACATCATGTGAAACATTTGAAAATTCTACTTCTGGAGTAGAGTAAATTTTTTATTTCAAACCATAATTTTTTTTCAAAGTATTCTCAATCATCATGGAATCATTTTGATCACATAATTTTTTTTGTAATCTCCTTTTATAAAGAATAAAAATAATTATTTATTCCTTTGTTAAAATTTTTCAATTTTTAAGGTAAAAATGTTAATGAAGCTAAAACACTAATAACTTCTATGAAATTATTTTCAAAAACTTCACAAGGCCAGGAGCCTATTTTAATCTTTTATTCTTCACATGATGTACTTGATTCATCATCATTTGCTATGAAGTATGTCATTTTTTCCTCCTCACTACATGAAGTTGTGGAGTCTAATTCTAACCAAGCAACCAAGTAGCATGAATATCTTTCTTCTTTTTCATTCTTTTCTTTTCCTCTTTCTTTTTTTTGTGTATTTGAGTTGTCGATAATTTGGTATAATATTGCCGATTTGACCACAATCTTAGCATCTTGTTGTCTTCATCTCCTCTCTTATCTTTTTTTTTTGTGTAAAACATTTTGTCAAACTTTTATCTAAACCCTAAACATGAAAATTACATTTTCCTCTAAGTTCATAGAATTGATAGATATTGTACCTATATTATCTTTGTTAGCTTTAAAAGATAATGGTTCCTTGTACCTTAATCAATTCTTTGCTTGCTTATTGAGGCATCCTTTTTAACTCTTCTATTCATCTAAATCTCAATCATTAATAATCCTCTAGGTAACTCAACGAATATGGGCTTGTTATGTCTTTACTACCTTTATTGTTGTGACAAGAGAACCATACTCTTTGGAAAGAATCTTTGCTAATTTTCTTACAAGATTTATATTAGGAAGAAATTTTTTTAAATTTTCTAATCTATTAGAAATTTTGCAAATCATATAAACATCTTATTTACACTTTATCTCAAATTTTTCCTAAATAGCTCAAGATTATGTGTAAGAAGATTTATCGTTATTTTTCTAACTTACAAAGTGCCTTCATAAGTTACTTCTAACTTTTCCAAACTTTATGTGTGATATAAAAATTCATATCTTTATTAAATTCACTTGGAGATATACTATGGTTAAGGCAGTTGAGTGTTATGGCCTTTAATTATATTATTCACCTTTCATCACTACTAAATACACTAATTAACTTGATTTCTTTTGTACATGAATCTCTATGTAAATCATATAATTTTTTGAGCATTTTTAATGTTTTAAGTCAATTGATTGGATAAAAACTCTAAAGCTATCTTTCAAATATTAATAAAATTTATCTTCAAATAATGATAGAATGATTGAAAAAGAATTTCATCTAGTGTTGCACCAATACTATTCATGAGTGATGACATATTAAAGCCTAAGTTCAGAAGAAAATTAACAAACACATATTTTAGAAAGCACACAGAAATGGTAAAGTAGAAATTTAACTTATTTTATAATAAAAATAACAATAAAGTAAACATAATAGATAATTAAAATATGCGCAATGGTGCACCCAAGTTGTTTGACTCACATTTTCTTATAGGAAACCCTCTTTGATACTAATTAAAAAAATAAGTATTCAAATACCAGATGAGTGGGTGATTATGATTTTTAAAATTTTTTTTAGATTCATACTTTTTAAAAAACTTTGTATTTATAATAAAATAAATATTCTTCTTAGATTTTTTTGTTCAAATTAGATCCTATATCCATCTACAACTAAGGTCAAAAAAATCACCACTATCAAAAAGTATACAATTTGAGGTTTTTTCTTACAACTCACCTCTGACCTACTAGATTTTATGGGCTCAATTATAACATAAGATTTTACAAGATTAACACCAACTTGGCTTTTTATGACATCTAACTAAACTTAAACTCTTATAAATCCTAGGCCACCCTAACCAAAAGAAAATGGGAAAATATAATGAGAAGGAAATAATCTCATAAATTTGTATAACTTTCGATGATTGTTGATTAATAGAAGAAGACATGACAAGCTAAACATTGCAATGCTAAGTAAGAAATTGAAAGCTTAGAAGTGATAATATTAGTCGAAACAATTAGACATTTTTTGGAGAACTAAGTTGTAGTTACTATCAAGAGATTTTATGATAGTAGAATTTTATGTTGTGCTCTATTGAGATCTCAAATATTTGTTCATGTTGATTAGCCATTTCATGAAAAAATTTGATCAAAGTTATTAAAATTTAAGAAAAAGTTCTTTCAAATATTGCTTTTAAAAAGCTTAAAAAGCTCTTCCAAGCAACTTAAAATATTTCTTTAAATTGGTTGACACATTGGCTCAAACAATGACTAAGGAATTAGACATTGGATTGGTTCGACCAACATCATTGGAACTTTTTAAAAGGGTTCTTCTTTATTAAACCAAATATTATAGAAAATAGATTAGTTCTAGATTGTTGGATCAAGATAGATTTGATCTAGGCCATCCAATCAAGTAAGATGTGATCTGGATCATTAAATTCATCATTTGCAAAGGCAAAAAAGATCATAGCTATAGAATACTAATATGGAAATTGTAGGACCATCTAATTCATGAGAAGATTATTTTAAAAGGTAGAAACAACCAAAGCAATCAAATGAAGTCAAAGGCATCTTGGTCATTCAATTTTGAGCAAAGATCGAGTGCTTATAGTGGATGGATTGTTTTTAATATAATCAGAAATTGAATGGTAAGAATAACACATGCTTTTTGTGTTGAGTATTTGGGCCAAACTAAGCTTGTTTTTAGATGGTCTACTATCACAACACTTCCAGGTTTGCTTGGGCTTAGTCAACCTGAGTGGTTTGTACTTGTCGAGCTTATGGTGATGTCTATTTCTTTTAATTAGGAAAAATTGGCAAAGATTTTTCAGATAAATTTAATAGAGAAAGGATTTGGTAAAAAAATAAGAACTTGAAAGCTTCCTAAATCATGAAAAGGCTAAATAAATTAGATACTTAAATTTGGATTTGAAAGTGAATAAAGATGCACATTATAATCAACAAACTAATATACTATTTTATAGTTAAAAAGAAAATTTTTACTAACTTGATGCATATGTCTTCTATCTTTGCATGTTATTGAATTCTCCAAGATGCTTTGAAGACCTGTAATTTATTATCTTCAAAGATGTTTGACTTATTTTTTAAAACAAAATTTTATCCACTCTAATCAAGTCTATTATGAAAAATTTATTTATATTTTTGGCTTAACAGTTCAAACACAAGGGTAAGCAAACAAAAAAAATAATTTGATGCACTTATTGGATCAACGAAATGACATTAAAATTCTTCAAGCTTTTCTAGTTCAACATTTAACTCACAAATCCATATTTAATTAAACATTAATGTATTATCAATAGAGGAAATACTTTATAGCAAACTAGGGGTTGGTAACTCCAAACAATTCACTTATTATATTGTGTAGGACTATTTTTATACAACCACAATGATCCATTATTCATTTAATATGGGACTAAAACTTATATTTGTTTCAAGTCATTGTAATTAGAATTATGGTAGTTATTTTGCATCTAATTATTGAATTAAGTGATTAAATAATAGTATTCACATCAGCCTTTACACACATAATTATTACTATAATGTAATGGCATTACTTTGTGATCTAAACATTAGATCTCGATTCAAATATAAAAGTCCAGATCAAAACCTAATTTCTAAATAGTGCTTATTTATTTTAGAAATATAATCATCTATTTTGGAATGAATATGTTAAGGAAGCTTCTCATGAAGCAAGTAAAACGTAAAAACTCTTTTAAAAATTATTTAGAGCTATTGAGATTTTTATAATTCATTATTTTTGATTAATTAATCAATTTGGTAAATATTTCTAATCATTAAAGATATGTATAAATGGGTGAATTCTTAAACAAAATTAACTAATAAAATTTTAAAAAATTTGAAGGAAAATTTTCATTTAAATGCATTCAAGTCATTAACATTTAGTGCTCATTCTCACTTCCGTACGTTGTGTCTCTCAAATCAATGAAGTTCTTAGTTTTCTTAAATTTTATTGAATTTAATTAAAATAATTTTATCTCATTAAATATTTTCCAATCATTGGTTTTTTATTTGTATTAATTTCAATTTTATGTCATTAAATTATTTCTTTATTTTTCATATTTATTATGTTATAAGACCATAGTAGCTTATTTCTAGCATGTCATTATTGTAGGAGGTATATGTAATAATCTTATAATGAAAGACTTATATTTATAGCTATATGTTTACTTGAGTTATATCTGGGGTAGTTGTAGGCTTTATTTAAAATCAAAATACATAATAATCATTCATGTATAATTTTTTAATTGATTATTTTTTCATAATTTGAATATTTTTTATAAAAATTTATTATTAAAAAATCAATGTATTTTAAAATAAAATTTATATGTTTTAAAGATGTACTCATGTTTTTTAAGAAATTAGTTGAAGGCATTTCTTTAAATTTTCTTTAACATATCAAAATAGGGTGCATATAAACTATATAATTCAATTTAGTGTTTTAGTTTTATTTCATTGTTGTAAGTCAAAGAAATGAACTAAATGTCTTTCAATGAATTTGAGTTATATTGATAGTAGACTAGATAGTAAAACAAGAAAATGGAGTGGAATTAGAATGTGAATGAAATTGATGCTACATGCTTATGATTGTTGTTACTCACTCATTGAGTGGTTCAAAATAATGTATCAAATCGTTGCACAACTTTATACATTATTTGATAAAACATTTTTAACACATTTGATGGGTCGGGGATGATCTTAGTAATTTAAAGAAAGTAAGATAAGCACATTTGAATGACACTAAAAGAAACACGTACACTTAGAGCTTCAAACCTTGTAGAAATATTGAAGAAAAAATAAATATGCACATTATTGCCATAATTTCTAAAAAATACGGATTGCAAAAAGTAAAAACCCTTATTAAAACAACATTCAACACTAGGTAGATTCTAGCATAGTAGTACCCACTTTTGAGATCATTTTTTATAAAATATGGTGGCTACAACTATTTGAACTAACAAGTCGTAAGGCATACGAATTGGAAAAAAATACTTAATCATTATTTTATTAGTGACATGGTGATCTATGTGCATGCACAAAGTTTCACCATTTTCCAGAGAAAACAAAGTGAGTTCAGCACATGGTCTTATACTTTTCATAATAAATTTCTTTTAAATAGGATCATTTACTTATCAAATAAATTTTGTTTAAGATAACAGACTTAATAAGTAATTTAGTAAATGTGATAGTGAAGTTTTAAGAACTAGATCAATAGCATGGTAATATCTCATAATAATTGGAGTATGTTTAGCAAGTCATCAGGAACACCTTTGCAAAAGCATTTAATAAGAGTTAGGCCATGGCTAGTACTGTGGTTATACTAGTAAAGGCTTCCTAAATTGTTACAAACTATTTACTGTTATTGCTGATTATATCCTCACAATCTCAACTTTTGGAGTATTTGGGCTAGAAATTCTTTTTCAGGGAGGTGAAAGGTATTGTGTGATCTTTTCTCCATGTTATCCAAAAGTACAAGTATTTTCTCTTCCATTTAATGTAGCATAACAATCGAATAGTCAATTCTTTCTAAAATAAGACCATCTACTTATATTGGGATAACATTACACCATAATTCCCTAAAATATTGACTAAACATGAAAGGAATAAAATAATCTGTTTTGTAAAACTTGATGTTTTGTTGATCAACAACACTGTGCTTGGGTAACGATGGTCTATATTTGTTAAACCTATCATTTTAGTAGCATTCTCTGATATGACAATGTGTTAGAACTAATGCTATCCATAATGATCTTACTAGTCCAGTTTTAATTCTAATCAACGTTCAAAAGATTTTCGTTTGCTAACAATTTTTACTTATTCCTAGTGTAACCAAACTACATCTCACAATAATTATAGGTTGTGCAACATATAATATTCTTTAATCTTGGGCTTGTAACTCCACTTCAACATCCCCATGAATATATAACATCATTTTCCTTAACTTTAATGCTTTCTTTTATTTTTTCTTTTATGTTTTTGTGTATGGCTCTATTAGGATATTACGTTATAACATGCCCTTTCTTGTGATAATAATAACACTCTACCTCGAAGGTAGTAGATGGTTTGTCCAAGGGTTAAATTCAATGAGTTAGTAGTGAAGAATGAGTTTTTTATAGAGCACAAGTAGTGAAAAAGTGGAAGTAGTGATATACATTTTTGGGTAGGAACTAGTCAAATGAATCTAACTCTCACAAGTAATTGATATTCTAAATCATAAGGTACATATCTGCCTTTGCTAAACTAATAATATTTCTGAAGTATAGCTCAATTGAATAGTCTGTCTAAGTTGAACTCAAAATAAAAAATATTGCTACTTGTTCTAGCTCAAAGACACAACATTAAAGCATATAATCCCCAAATTTAGCAATGTATTCGTTAGAAGGTTTTGAACCTTAAAATAAATGTCGTTATTTATCCAATAGCTCACCAAAAAAAGAACTGAGTAAATATTTAGCATGCGGGAAAAATTTTGATTTATTTCCAAGATCACTGTAATGCTCACTTTTCAAAAAATTACTTTTTAATGGTGAATAAATAATCTAGTATGTGATATGAACGTAAGGTTTTGTAAAGTGGTACTTTTCATTCTTACTAAAATCATATTATTTAAAATAATATTGTATTCTCATTTTCAAAATTTGCTATGCTTATGTGCCTAAACTACCATCAAATGTTGCAACTCTATTTTTAACCATGTTAACCTAGTGAATATTATCCCTAATATGTCAACTATCATTGAATATGTGGGGTAGCTTGACACCTAATTTGATATTCCATTTTTGGCTAGGTTAATTTTCAAAAGATATTTCCTTCACTTGAGAGTCACTTATCATAGGCAAACTTAATCTATGAGATATACCACATCTATTTTAACTCCATTGTTCCTTTTGGTCTACGCATTTTGCTAAGGTTGCCCTTAGCTCTTGCATAGAAAGAATTAGATGTATAATTACATATTATATCATTAGGCCTACAAATGGCTGACTAGTTGAGAATTAGATATTTTATATTATTTTATAGAACTAGTCATAAGCAATTGGTTTGAAAAAAAATTGTAGTTTGATATCATAAAGATAAAGGAAAACAAACAAATCATGAAATGTAATTGCAAAAGAACATATAAATAAATACATGAACCTTCAGACTTTAAATTAGATTTTTTATTTTATGTTTTTCATAAAATGTTTAATAAAGTTTAGTTATTAAAATGCATAAAATTAAAAGATATTAGTTTAATGATAAATTACAAATTATATTAATTTCTTAAAACTAACCATCCTTTGATACCAAGTTAATATATGATGATATGTTAAAACCTAATTTTAGATCATTAATAATTGAAACATTCTTAGGTTCATGCAACATATCTCTATAAAGGCTTACCCAATGGTCCTATTGGTTTACAATAACAAATCCTATCTTAAAAATATACGCTGATCATTCATAATAGTGATGCTAGCCTAAAGAAAAAGTAGTTTTAATAACCAAAATAAAAAAACTCAAGTTAGTGGTGAAGCATCAAGGTGCACAAATGGAGTTCTTAAAAAGCTAAAAATGAAACTAACTTGTTCATTAAGAAAAATTACAAATTTAGATGAGATTATTAATTTTCAAAAAGTTGGGATTAAGTGATTAAGTGCTTTCTTAGACATTTGATGGTCTTGTTAATGTTGAATAATATGTTAGGACCTCTCTTTTTTGTGGCCTTTCACTCTCCTTCCTAGATTACCTCTAGAATCACACTGCTATATTAATTATACACAACAAGCATCTATTAAACTAGTTTAGTGGTAACACTTTGTTATTTCATTCAAATTACATTACTTAAAATATTGTAAGCATCATTATTTATAGAGATCTCAAAGCTATATTGATAATTTTTTAGCCTAAGAAATAAAAGGATATTTTTGGTAGTTTTTTTGGAACACATATTAAAATACTAAACTACACTTTTAGAATTCAAAAGTCCTCATAGATTATAAAAAACACAATTTGAATTCAGTAAAAATATTTCCTTGAAATGAAGCAAACTTAATATGGCATAAGAAACTCCCAAATTGGCATGTGCACTTTGACCATCGATGCAGTGAGAGGCATGGAGTTGGATTACGTGATTAGTGTAGCATACGTGAAGAGAAATAGCTACACATCAAGTCTAATTTGTAGGTCATCACAAGCTAAAGGGTCGACATTTATTGATTGGTTAGAAAATTTCATGGATTGCAGATCAACACTGGTGAGTGTGTGTTGAGGCGATCAATGAGTTTGAAGAGTCAAGGTGGGCCAAGTAGGCCACAAAAATAAACATTAGTAGTGGTAAAGGTGAAAGATGGCAACAAGTAGTAGTAAAAGGCAACTCAACACTCAATTTTAAGTCATTTTAAAGTCATTTCTAATAAATTGTTTTGCTAACAAAAATACCATACCATTATAAGAATATCATGGATAGAATTTCAAGCAATAAGTATCCAAAAAGCTACTAATCAATCTCTAAGTGTCTTAAACTAAATTATAAATACAAATAAATTAAAATTTTATAAAAAGAAAATTAAAAAGTGCAATAAATATGGGTTAATTGTAATTTTCTACCACAATAGGAATTATATTAGAGGCTTACTAAAAGCAGAGGTTCCAAACTTGGAATGGCCTTAAGTTTCAGTGGACTAGTTTGTATCCACATGGAATATCTGTGTGATGTATGACATGTTGTTATGTCACAAATTTAGTAATGTTTTTTGAATTCTAGAACATGATTACTCAATGAATTTTTAATGGGTGAAGCCTAAACTATTGCGTAGTTCTAAACTAAAAAAATTCTAAAATTTTCTCTTCAAAGAAGAAATAATGTGTAATTTTTTTGAACATGATGTTTTGCATGACATGAATGTAGATATCAAAAACTAATATAATATTTAAGCTAGGTTGATGAAATAAATGATCCCCATAGCGTACTTAACAATTACATCCCTTTATTGGTGATAATGAGAATATTGGAGGCTTTCAAAACTTTCAACAATTAAATGATGATATGTAATTTCATTAGTGGATGATTGATTCCTCATTGGTTATGTATTGAATATGTATAAGAACATGTAAGAGTGTAATGACTGACCTTTGTCTAAGAACCTATCATACTGTATGATGAGAACCATATTGCCAAACAATTTATGAAAATATTGATGAATGATAAACCATAATAATTGAGGAACTAAAGCATGAAAATTGGGGCAATGTGCCTTAATGGATAATAAGTTTGATTAACGTATTAGTCTATTCGTTAAAATAAATAATCTGACGCAAATCAAAGGGATTTCAGAGAAATCCAAATTGTTCATGCCATGCCACATGTTAATGTGACGAAAATCTTGCTATGAAGTAACATATAGTGTACTACATTGACAAATTTCATGATTGAAAGATGTATGAAAAAAAAATAGAGACAACATTTTTGTTTATTCCTTTCTAAACAATGGTAATATTAGAATGAACTTGACAAAAAGAGGAAACATAAAAGATGGATCGGATTGATCAGCATTAAGAAATGTTCATTGAAGATGGTAGCATTGATGTGAAATGTTATTTTAAGCTAATTAACAAATCGTATTGTGAATGCTATGAAATTGTTCAACATTGGAGTATCCAAACTGAGAATTGAAGCCTTATTAAATGTTTTGAACCAATCTGAAAGTTTAATGTTAGGTAGCTGCTCAGCAAGTGTTTGTATTGCTATGAAGTAAGATATAACTCAATATATTGTTGAAATCTATCTTACATGTTGAAATAGTCAATAATTGTGATATATTTGTTTACATATTAATGACCACATTAGTATGATTAAAAGCCGTGATAGAAGTGGATAGAATCCAAACAAAATCTCTAAGGATTCCAAATAAATAGTGATTCCAATGTATTGTCTAGTTAAATCCATCATACTTAACAAATGCCGT
Source organism: Vanilla planifolia (assembly GCA_023846275.1). Lineage (NCBI taxonomy): Eukaryota > Viridiplantae > Streptophyta > Magnoliopsida > Asparagales > Orchidaceae > Vanilla > Vanilla planifolia. The sequence continues at coordinate 404,500 of JAIUJO010000087.1, forward strand.
TGAACTTGTCTTTATATATTGTTGATTAGAAAAAATTGATGAACAATTACATTTGCTATTTGATAAAATGACATAGAAATTGTTTGGAAAGAGATGGCTTTTTTGTTGTTCTTTGCATAAATTATTCCTAAAAAGAATAATAAATTTGTTAGGTAGCTTATAATTAAAAATTTTTCTATTTTATTAATAATAAAAAAAACTTTTTAATGTAATAGTAATATAATATGTACTCAATTTACTTTAGTAAAAGCTGTTATAGTTTTATGAAACTTTCTTTTGCATTTTTGCTAAAATCAAGTTCAACTTCGATTGCAATGTATTGAAATGGATTCGATTTGTACTATTTTTTAAAAATAAATCAACATCTTAGATATAACAAGAATAATTATCATTTATTAAAATTTTGAGATTTTATCAACATTAGTTTCCCTACTATGAAGTGAGCCACATCAAATAGGTTGACTCATTTTTTTTTTTGATAATATGATTAACTTGACATGTGTTATATGAACGAAAAGTAGTTTATCAAAATTTATTTCTTAAGACAAAATTAAAGTTATTTGATAAAGTCTAGTGGTCTTCCAACATTTTAGTTGATTCATTTTAGCCCCAATTGCTTAGTAATTTTCACTTGCACAAATCAAACTTAACCATAATGATCGTGTGAATGCATTTCATGCATTTGATTATGGAGTAATTAGTTTGATGACTTTCCATATGATTACCATATCAACATCTCTCCTCTTAAAGCTTAATTAAAGCATTGCAAACATTTGGAAATTGTCATGAACTTAAACCTCTAAATGAATACAGATATTAGCTATTTAAGCCTGCTAGATTGTTACTATATTTCTTTCCCTGAATTTTGTTAGAATTGAAAAACCTTGCCATGAAATTGATTCGTTCTATTTAGTAGAATTAAGATACAACAAGGGATTTCATTTCTTTTACGAAACATTATTGGGATTGATTAATTGTTCGATTCTATATTGAAGTTTAAGTAACCCCAAATTATCACATAAGTTTAAACAAAATAATATTTCGTTGGCCTCAACTTATATATTCTTTTAGATACTAAGTAAATTGAGAGTGCTTTAATAGCTCTACCAAGTAGACTCAAAACACAACCTATAATGCCTTGGCTCCTTCTAGTCAATCCTTTAGAATTAAATTTGACTAAATCCACTACTAGGGGAATCCATTAAACAACTTTTTCCACTATCCAATTGATCTCAAAAAATCAAGAAGTAATCCATATTTTACTATTCGAGGATTTATTTAATTTCTTTACATAATTAGACAACATTTGATAATTCCATAAGTATAATGTTGAACTCTATCATGGAATAGGGAATTTTTTCTCATTGAATTGTTTTGAATTTATATCTTCTAGATATTTTAGCACACGAGAGATGGTAGAACATTAAATCACTCCATAGCTATTGAGTTCGGGTGACTACACCTCCACTATTGTTGTAGCCTTTCATGAATCATGATGCTAGGTTTGTTTAATGTCAAGATTAATTGCAAATGGGTTCAATCGATTTAGTTGAGAGTCCCTATATACATAAAAGGGAAATTTGCCCACAAATTCAAATTCAACTCTCTCAAGTTATTATCAAAAGGTAATTAGTTATTTAGGAGTCCTGACATAGTAGAGAAATTTTGGAAGGTTGACAATAATTCTACAATATTTTTGGTGAGTTATGAGTAAGGCAATTGATCACCTCTAAGCTTATCTTATTCTAAATTGATGGTTAATTTACCATTCTTGGTTAGGTTCTAGTATTTGATGCTGTTCGTTTCTATTTTATTTCAAGTAATGCCAAATACAAAATAATGACAATGATCCTCTTTATTTGACTCAAAGTCATTCAGCATGCTCTATAACATTTTTTATTAAGGAAGTTACATATCATGTACTTAAAAAGATAATTCTTGAGGTGTAGATCGTCTAAATAAGCTTTACATTATTTGCATCATTAAAATCCTTCAAGTTCTTAACCAGTAATCCATTCGTTTCGTAGGGCATGCTAATCATGTTCTAGCTAGCCAAATGGTGCTTGGTCTCTAAATCATTATCACCCCAATGGAAACCATTTATCACACTTTTTCAAAAATTAATAATATTATTGGGAAGATACAATGTCAAAGGATTATAAAATGTCAATAGTTAGAGGACATGATTGACAAGTACTAACTCCCATTGAGCATAATTTCCATTTGCATGTTTTGTAAATCTAGTGTTTGAAGTGGACCTCTTATTTCCAACATTTGAATAATGTGCTTTTTAGTTGATGGATTGGAAGATAGTATCTTTTTTGAAGGAAGGGTTCCTTTTTTTTGTTGTTTTACTTGTGATTCATGTCTGTACATCTAATGAAGAATATCCTTTGTACATTAATCTATAAACTCGATGTGCCTTAAAGGTTAGGGAGGAATAACTTGATATTTTTGATTGACCATTTTTCACCTCTTGAGAAGAGAATAAAGTAATCTAAAAAGCACAAATGAGGCTTAAGTTGACAACCATTTTGAGTTGCCCAATGCTACAGTTTACCATGTATATGTAGAATGTTTAAAACCCTTCTTAGTGCTTTTGCTACAATGTGGAGAAGAAGTGGGGATAAATGGTTACAATGCTTTACCTAATGGGAGAGTTACATAGAACCATTTCTTTTTTTGTTAATAATGACTATCAACTAGCTTATATTATATATACTCATGATTGGACTAATAAATTAACTATTGAAGTTCAACATGTTCAGTACTGTTTTTACTCATTATGTATTATTGAACACATTCTTAAAGCCTTGCTTGATAATAGAGCTATTAGCGAAGATCTTTTCATCTAAATCTTTAGTTTGCTCTTATGGAAGCATGATTTCTTATGTAGGTAAGATATTTTTCGTTATTTCACCTTCCTTAGTAAAGTTGATTACTCCATGATGATGATGTTGGTCAGGAAACACTATAAGCTAACTACTAACAACTTAGTGTATTTTTGAGAAATAATATATTCAATTGTCATAAAGTGTTTAAAAGATGTACTACAATTAATCTTTGGAAGAAAAATAAAATTAGCACTACAACATTGTTTAGGTGATGGGCAACTAATAAGAAAATCATTGGTAGAATCATAAATTTCATCTTAAAACATTGACCAACAATGCTTGTAAAATAAAACATGAAACCATCCAATTTGTAAGCACATGAAGACTCCATAAAAAATTTTTTTTGTATTTTCTCCTTTTTAACTTCCTGAGTTTGCATCATATTACTTTTTAATTAGTCTAAGAATAATGAAGTAAAATGCCTCTCAATTTTCTTAGAAGGAATAGAGACTTGTGAAGCAATCCACAACAGTTTTGGCAATTAAATCCTTCTCTAGGACCCAACTCCCACTTGGGTCGTTAAGTTTTAATATATTACCCATCATTTGGTTATTATTGAAAATTATGTGGAAGGCATTTGTGTTTTTGTTACCATTCTTAAGCTACACAATGCCTATCTTTTAGCTCTTATAAATCTCGTGTAGTAGCATCCAGTACATCTTGTAGAAGTTTAACTTGATGATGTTTTAGTTTGATTCAAACTTGGAGTCCTATCAGGATTAGCGACTATACTTCTCATTATTCTCCATTATCATTATCATTATAGGGATCAATTGTACTAGACCTTCATTTATTGCATATTTCCTATTTTTTTATTAGTGCATCAAATTATTTGTATCTATAGATAATTTTAAGTTATCTAAAAAATAAGTAAAACTTTTTTACAGAATTTGATATTTATGTTAATTATAGGCCTTCCCTTCAACCATCTCACAAGTTTGTCAATTAAAAATTTTCTTAAACATTGATTTAAAAGGGGCTTAAAATTTAGTTTTCCTATTTTTTTGCTGTCATCAACTTTTGACAGCCATCTTTACCACCACCATCAGTGCTAACCCATCAACTCATGCTAACTCTCTTTGACATGCATTAACCCCAAAGCAAAGTCGAAGTGTCAATGCTTCTTTATCGATGCTACTCATTGAAATTGGAACCAAAGGTGATGCATCGGCTGACTCGTGTGGCATCATGCATTTCCATTCTATCACCTTTCACCATTACTACTGCCTGAAATGCATGTGCTAGTTTTAGAACAAATTATGGTAATTAATTTTGTAGTCCTTTGAGTCAAACTTATTAGTTTTTGTTTAGGAATTTTATGTTTTTTTTAAAATTTTGGTGGCATTCAAAAAAGTATCCCTTAGTATTCCCATATGTCTTCCCCACACATCTCCTCCATCTTAATAACCATGTTTAGTTCATCCTAATATTTGTTAGTTCAAACAATGATAACTCTTCTATAACTCTTTGAAGTTGTTCACCTTCTCCATAATATGTCTTTCTTCTTCTTCAATGTTGAAAAATATATGACCAAATTAAATTTTACACCAATCATTAAAGTGGGCTTTAGCACTCTTTAACTTTTAAGCTAGGACCCTCCTTCCTAGCATAGTAATTGAAAGACTCCAATGCTAAGAAACCACTAGAGATAATTATATTCTTTCAATCCAAGTGCTTTTGAATCTTAGTTGATTACACTTAATTACTAATTAGCAAATCTTCATTAATAAGGATTTGTATAATAAGAACTTATTCAAATGTTTAGCCACTTTGTTAGAAATGTTTTGACTTAATCATGATTCAATGGGATTCTACACACAGGAGTGACCTTTATATTTTTGGACCTTAGTGAAGATGCTTGAGTGTCCCTTCCATTCATGGAAGACAATTGGCCACCATCATCAAACTTGAATCCCTCAAAAGACCTATTCTATTAATAAATTAGTTGTTGGCATACACAAAATGGTGACACATCTTTTAACATGTGAAGAAAATATTCCGAATTTTAAATTTTTAACATTGTAAGTAGGTAACTAAAACACCAATAATTTGTTAGAAATGTTGCTTAACAATAGTAAAAATTTAGTCTCCTACAAAGAATATCCATTTGTCTATTACTTGCAAAGCATTCTATCATCGTAATTAAATTACTTTTTTATAATCTGATCATGTTATTAAGCATCAAACTACTATAGAACTAACTACATCCTTTATGTTGAAAAGTAGGAATTATTAATTAAAATCTACAATGCTTATCGTTTTGAGATTCTTGAAAGCTTCTTCTTGTCATTTTTAGGTAAATCATTTTTTTCACATTCCATTTAGTGACTATTCTTATTGACTTGTTATTATTTGCCACTATGAAGCTTTTCGAGTCTATCCTAAAGAGCTTAAGGGTCTTTAATTTTTCTTAGTGATCTTTATTCAAGCGTTTGAGAGATTGAATGTCTACTTGATGTTTAAGCTACATGTCCTTCCTCAGTTTCAAATTAGATTGATAGTTTTTACTCTTACTGTACAATTACAAATTGAAATTGATCATGCAGTCATTGAATAAATTATTCATAATAAAATTATGTTTTTTTATTCTATTGATGTTGTGTGATGTAGTAGGATGTTCTTAATGTTTTCTACTTTGATGGCTACCAAAGATTGAACTTTCACATTCCGTATTACTTCACAAATTTGAATTGGCCCATCTTCATCATCTCTTGCACATAGGGGTTTAGAACTTTTTTCTTACTTCAATTGGACCATTGAGAATCCTTGCTTATAGTTGCTTCAATAATGTTTTGGACAATTTTCATTACTTCAATTTTTTAATCCATTGTTGCACCCAATCTTTCTGGAGATTTTAATATATAAAGGAAGACTTTTAGCAAGATTGACCAAAATGAAGACCACAACCCCATGGGACCATGTTAAATTTATTAACATAGCATTACTTTTAATGACTCTCTAATTATTAGCATGATTGAGAATATGTTCTACTTATTGACCAACTTGATTGGAATGTGCTCTAATGAAATCCACACTAGAACTTACAAAGGTTTTGTATTGAGAAAAAATTTGGAGCCATTTGAGGGCCCTCATTTGAGAGACTACAATTGTACAAATACTGTAGCCACAGCACCATAAACAAAGAATTTACGTTATGATATACTTGTTCTATGCTGGAGTAGGCATAATTCATTATTTTAAATTAACCCTCTTCTAATTAGACCTCTTTTGGACTTCTTTATGAAACTCCTTAATTTTAAGGATCTATGTACCCCTTTTGGTTTTCTACTTGAAGCCCTTTAAATTTAAAAATCTATGTAAGATATGGCAATAGATACTTCTTTCTCTTATATTTATCATTTCTTATGATATTCTTAAATGCATCATATCCAAAAAATTTTTAAATCCTTCTATCTTTAACAACCAACTCCTAATATTTACGAATCATATTCATATCTTATCAAACATTCATAGCATGATAAAAATATGGATGAAAGAAAACATTAATAATATAAATAAAAATATAAGTTCATCTTTAAGAAATAAACCTATTCAAGAATCATGTGTTACAACTCAAAACTTACAATTCCTCAAAGCTTCCAATTTTAGAATTTAGATTTTAAAAATCTTCGATACACAAGATCATATTTGTAATTTTTTATGTTAAAAAGTATATCTCGATTACTAACTAATTTTGTCATAAAAAGCACAATAAAATTACCCAAAACTAAACTATATAACTAATTTATTATAGACAAAAAATGTAAACATTTTATGACATAACATGTAATTAAGTAATGTAAGCATCAAACAAGAAGATACTAAGCTCATCCTCAATAAAACTTTTAATTGTTTTAAAAAATGATTATGGCCAATGCTATTACATTTTTGGGTTTTATAATAATTAGCATGACTAATTTGTGCTAAATAAGTTTGAGCTATAGTACTCAATAATGATTTGTATTAAGAAATTTGACTTTGATCTTTGTTTTGCATGGTCATAGATAACTAAGCACCTTTGCATACCATTTCAAACTCTTTTAAGTTATTTTATTCTTTTATTAGCAATGATATATATTAATCATAAACATTTCTTGGTAACATAACATAAAATTACTTATAATTTTAAATATTTTACATAATTCAACATTTCTTATGACTATAAACTTTTGTATTTTATAACTTATACATTTATTGTGTTTCATAATATTTTTACTTTCCTTTTCCTTTCCTCAAGCTTTTTTATTTGAGCAATTTTATAAAAAAAACCTTCTTGCAAAATTTAATTGAATAATATTTTGTACAATTTTTAAATAATTTACTATTTTAATATGTTCAATTTTTTAATTTTAATATTTTTTGTATTTTTACATTTTATTTTTTAAAATATTAAAATTTATAACAACTTATTATATATATATATATATATATATATATATATATATATATATATATATGTATGTCTATTGTGAACATTTCTAATTAGCAATGATTTTTATTTCTTAATCATTCATTATGAAAAATTTTTCCTTAATGTTCTCTCACAATTTTTTTTAATTTGAATTTTTACTTTTTGCTTTTAATTTTCACTCATATAATTTTTATATCAAAATACTTTCAAAGCTCACATTATAATGATAAGGACTTTTTTAGTTAAGTTGATAGTTTAAAAATTAGAAATATTTAATTATCTTAAATACTTTTAGTAGTTTACATTTCACATTTATTATATTTGAATTATAAAAATAACTTTATCTTTTAAATTATAAAATAAAAATTGCATATTGAAATTTTTAATTTCTATTATGCAAAAAAATAATTAAAACAAAGTGAGATATAAATTCCAAATATATAGCATAAATAAAAAAACATTAAAAGGGAAGAAAAAAGAAAATCATAACTATAGTTTCTGATATAAGATATTGAACTTTGTTTATTCATCATGTCATCAAAAGATGTTATTTTAGAAAATCAGCTTGAGAAATCTCTGGACATAACCCACAACAAATTTATAATAAAAAAAGAACATGTCTTGAAAAAATTGACCTTAAATGTATGAAAACATATTGCTTTGTTGAATTACTTGTGCATTAAAATATATTTTATAACATAATTGAACATCAACTTATTTTTAATTGTAAATAATTCAAAAACTTAAGTCGATGCTCACAAAATTCTAAAAATACTTTAGCCAATATTGCAATCACAAATATAACTTGTATTTACTAAAAATTTTATTATTACAACAACCATTGATATGATAAAAATTAAAGTATTTTTAATGTTTATGTAATTTTTCAATATAAGATAACTTCTAGAGCTCTAATTTAACAAATATTATAATAAAGTAAAAATATATTTCAAAGTGTTAAAAATTTGGAAAAGAAAAACATTAAAATCTTAATAATTTTAGGTAATTATAAAACATCATTTGTGGTATGAGAATAAAAATTAACTAACATTTTTCAAAACTTTTCAAATTTAAGAGCATGACAAACTTTTAAAAAGTTTTTATAAATTTTTCAATGAATGTAAAATAGCAAATATATCAAATTAACAAGAATCTAAAAATATCCTATTAAATTTTTAATTAATTAACTAATTATTGATGTAATTTCTAGTTAATATCTTTATTGAGAAATAAATATTTAAACTTTTACTAAAAAACATGCACCATGATAAAACTATTAAATGTTCAAGATGATTTACATTATATATAAGGAATTGTTTTTAAAACTAGAATTTTCCAATTAATAACATATCAATGTAAAAAATCATAATAATGATTGAAAACAACAATTTGTAACATAAGTAAAAACACATAAAGTGTTAAAATCTTATACTTTTAATTAATCAATTGTAATTTTTACTATATTAGACAAATGATCGTAACAATCGCCCAAAATGATTTTACATAATGTGTGTTTAACTAAAAGCTATAAAATTGCTTAAAGCTTTTTAAAAAATTCATACCTTGGTGAAATAATTTGGCAAGAAAAGGAAATGGAATTAAAAATATATATTTAATGCTAACATGGTAGTGAAAAAATGCAGAACTCTTACAACTATTTACAAATAGTGAAATAGTAATTTGTTTAATATAGGATTGGTAGATATTAAAAGAAAATGTACGATGAAAGAATTTTCAAGCAAATGATAGCATTATCAAATATCTACTAAACCATAAAAAGATTTATATTTTAAAAGTTAATTTCAACAATTAATTAACCCAAAAAAACAAGTATAATTGTTAGAAAAAAAGTAAGAACATAATGAAAATTAATTTAAAAATAACAACTAAATAATTAAATAAAAAACTACAAAACATTGACCATGTATGGAAATATCAAATAAAAATTTGATTATTTAACAAATGTAAATATTAAATATGATGTATAATGAAAGAGCTATCAATTAATTATAGTATCACAAATTAGTTACTAGAAAATTAAAAAGCCTTAGATTTTAAAAAACTTAAAATAAATAATTAACTCAAAAAGATAAATTTTACTTACATAAAACTATAAATATACAAACAAATTATTATAATGAAATTAATGAATTATTGATACATCATAATATGAATTTTTTTCGTGATATGAAAAACCAAAGTTGCTTAATGATACAAATAAAAACATTTTAGAAACTAAAATCATGATAATGGTGCACTTAGAACGTTAAAAGTTGTGTACAACTTATTTATAAAAAACATTTCAACATATAAAACACCATAAATTTTAAACAAAATGGAGAAAATTATTAATTTATTTTAAACAATAAATTTTTGTAATATAGTTGAATAAAACATCAAATAAATAGTGTAAGTATGAAATTGATTTAGTTGAACATAGATAATACATATGAGTCTTCTCAAGACTAATTACTATACAAAGAGATGTACGACAACTATTAGTACATGATTCACAAGTGTGAAAACTTTATTTCAAAATATAGGTTGAGCTAGATGATGATTTAGATAGTCAAAGTTATTATATGTGTATTCATGTAATACATAGGCATATAATAATTGGTAATAAAAGGTGATATAATAATGCAAAAAAACTAAGATGACTATTTATGGATAAAATTTTAATTATTTAGAACTTTTATTATTTCTTACATTAGTTATGTTGAATACTTGCTTCTTACACAATATTTTGGTGATGAAAAAAATCACTATACTATTTATTAACTTCTTTATTAAATGTTTCAAATCATGTATATCAAAATATATTTGATCAATCTATTATAGAGCTTAATCAATTGATTCTTGGGTTAATAAAACATTAACTGATCTAGAGCTTCTAATGCACTAATTTCCTTGTAGAGCATGTCTTTTACATTGTATTTTAGGTAAAAATTATTAAACCCATTACTTGACACTCATATGACAATTTTATTTTCACCCTATTAATGATAAGGGGCATCACTTTTCATAATCTTTATGCAGGTTGAAATGTAATTCTCTGTTTGTAAGAGTAGATAGTGAAACATATTGATAAATAATAGGGAATAGTAAAAATCTAATAAGTTTAATCAACAATATTTTAATGTTAATCCAATGAGAATTAAAATTATGTTGACATAAATATTGAATTAAATATGCTTATAAATCAAATAATTACATGCCCTTTAGCATAATAGTTATGGTGTTGAACACTAGTTATTATGCTTCATTTCTTGATAACACCTATGTATTTATAATAAATTTTATTAAGTGAATTTTATGATTTTGAATAATAAATGTTTATGTTAATTGAAGAATCTACATTAGAGGAAACATTTGATCTTATGAAGATTCTTTTCATTAGAATGACTGATTATAAAGAGATTTAATTTTAATTTAATTTTAAAATTTTCTATTTTATTTTTATTAAAATATTTATCATTATTGAAATTATTTTTAATAAGGTGTAAAAATTAAACTTCATCATCACTATAATTTTTATTTAAATTAATTATCTTAAGAAATAGAGGTCTCCAAAGTTTGATTTTTTTAAAAATCATCTTTCGTTAATCACGTCTTTGATATCCTCTTTCCAAAGATGCAAAAAGTAAATTAAGAAAAAAAAGCTTTTTTATAACTATCTTAAGCCCAAGCTTTCCTAAGTATAGAGTTAGGGCATGACTCTTGAACGCATATGCTACAATCTCTTGTCAAGAAATAGCATTTAAACTCGTTATTTGCTTATTCCTAAGCAAGAAAAATGATCTTCGACCTAAAGCAAAGGGTAGCCAAACTCATATATTTAACAAATTTTATAGCACATGTAAAGCATATATACAACTATCTCATGTGCAAACAAACAATGTGTGTTAAAAATTCCGAATTCGTTTTGCATATATCACTTCAGAAGTGTGGAAGTAGATGTCCATTATTTGATTTTGTCGTAACATTAAATGATACAAAATTCATTTTCTTTTCTAAAAAACACTAATCCAAATCCGTTTCTTGAACAAACAATTTTGGAAATTAAAGATTGAAATATTCATTCATCTTTCAAAAAAGTATAAATTTAAATCCAATTGTTTTATCATGCAATTTTCAAAATTGAATGGTCAAAACTTCATCCCATTTCTGAACTACATAGATTTAAATCGATCTAATTATTATAATTTTGTATCATAATGGTCTAGATTTAAATCAATCATGCATCAATCGTTTACCTTGATTTAATCAAGTAATTTTCTGATTTAATAGTTTATGTTAAAATCTATCATGTGGCTATCATTTACCTTTTACAAGCAAAAAAACTTTTTTATCTAACAATCTATATTAAAATCAAGCAAGCAGCCCTTATTTCCCTTGATCTATCCTAGAATTGGAAAGTCCCCATGTAATTCAATGGATTGTTATAGTTATTTTCAAAACACCATTGGGCCATCCCAACTCATTATTTATTATAAATTATTTTTTTAGAATAATTATTTAATTTGAGCTATTCTACTTGTAACAACTTATAGGAATTTTTTGCCACTATTTTTTGCCATAATGTGTTTATAAAAAGTATATTTTTTTTAATATTAGAAAAAATTTTGAAAGAATCAAGAATTTGTTCAAGTTACAAAATTTAAGTCTTAACAACTACTGTAAATCATTATTTCCATACATTGTATCCCCCATTTTTTTATCTCTTAACTCTCTTTTCTTCTCCAATAAGCAAATTTTTTAATCTTTTATCCCTTCATTCAAGTAAAAGAATAATACAATTGCATTTTTTTAATTTTTTTTTATCAAACATGAAATTACTATAAGCATCAAATTCAAATGTGTTCTTGAAATTTCGTTTCTACTTTTTATTTCATTGAAATACTATTATTGCCCTTTTATTCTATTTTATTTTTCTTAAGAGTTTCATATTTGTGAAAGGCTTATATTAATTAGATTGATTTTTTGTTTCTCCTTTGGTTTGAGCTTGATGTAGGCTTCAATTTTAGCTAAATCATCAAAACTTATTATATTTTTTTATTCTTCCTAAATTTTATAATTTCAATTTTTCTTTTAAAACTAATAAAATTAATTTATCATAAAAAATTGAAATTTGCAAAAAATTATTGACAAAGATTTATTGAAGCCAAAAATAGTTACTTTGAGATATTTTCTTAAAACTTTTTTTCTATTGTCTGATATAGTGCAAAACAATAGTTATTTATGCCTTTTTAACAATATTTTGCCATTAAGTTCATAAGAATCATACTTGATTTTGAATTTTATCATTTTGGTTCATAAAAAGAAAATATGAATAAAAATACAAGAAAGAAAGTTAGACAAAACATTTTAAGATATTTAACCAAATGGCCTAATTATACACCACATATAGTTTTAGAGCTCCAGGTATATAACCACTCCTTAACTTGAGCATAACCAAAAGGCATCATAAAAACATTCTTTTATTAAAACAATTTATGCCTAATCTTAAAAAAAAGAATACAAGATGTATTTACCTCAATAACATGCTTTACTCCAAGCATTGGAGTAAATCTTTCAAAACTCCACCAACAAAAGGCCTTACTTTGGCACTCAATGTAATGCCACAACAATGCTTCGATGTAAGGGTGCGAGTCTTCCCATCGTTAGAAGGACTTTATTTAGGATCTTTCGTTACAAGTTGAGATAGATGAATTTTTAGAAATATTGTTACAATAAAATTGAGAAAACATTAACCATACGTTAATTTCGTGGATATGCAATAAATAACACAAATTTATTAAGATTACAAGTTTCAAAAGAAAATAATGAGATTTGTATGAATATTAATGTATGAAAGTGCTATGTTATAGTAGTAGAAGAATGTACTTGAACATTATCCAAAACTATTATTTCAATAAAAAGTACCATGAAACACCACCCTATAAATGAAATGAGGCTAGATGATTGAATATGATTCAAATCTATCACAGTTTTCTTTACCACATTATGTGAAAAAAATGAGGCCCATTTTCAAAACTTGAGAGCTCGTACTTTCCTCCAAATTATTGTGTTATAACTAAGAAAATATTCTTTTTCCCTCATAGTTTATAAAAGTATTCATAGATTTCATATTCTAAACATATTATTGTAAAACATAAGCATACATTACAACTCTAAGACTTACCACAATTTAGCACTCCATTGCCACTAACATATGAGATCAATCATCACACAACTCCTTTGCAGGTTGGCGCATACACAATCCACTTCCAAGTAATAGTAATCACTTGCACATTGCTTTCCTACATGAATGACTCTACCTACATATCAGATGTTGGTATCCAACTCCATGAAATTTTGGGTTCGATACTAAGTATTATATATCTTTCCAAGCATGTATATTTCAAAACATTATGAAAACAATAGTTTACAATGGAGTTAATTTTCTTTATTAATGTTAATGGTCTTTTTAGGTTACTTCTAGTCAGCTCAAACAATTGTCAAAATCAACCAAATGATGATTAATATGTGATACAATTTTATTGGGATATAGAAATGTTTTTTTGAGCTTTATTACACATGTTATGCATAAGTCAACTAAAGTGAAGCTATGAAAAGAATGATTTAATATTAACATGAATCATTTATCTAAATAAATTCATAATTGATATGATGAATAGTAATGATATAATTATTTTTTCCTGATGCAATCCATGAATAAGATAATTTAACAATATAGTTTATAAATCTAGGGTTGTCAAATAAACAAGTATTTTATATTTATAAATGCATTTAACTATAATGTTCATTCTATTGCAAGCATAAAAGATTCAACATACTTATACTGATGTACATTTATAAGCTCTTTATTTTTATAAGATAAGAATTTATACAATGGTCATAGTTGACCAACCATTTATAAGCTTTTTGGTTTCTTTCTCTATTGGTGGATGCTTTCTCACCTACGATCCTTATCTCTCACAAGGGAGGGAAAGTTTGAATCTCTCTAACTAGAGTTTGGCATCCACTTTTTACTTACAAAAGTCGAAACATGTATATTAGAGAAATTTTATTCATCAATAACTTTAGTATAATAAGGGAACTCACCTTATTTATAGATGAAAGATAGCCCAAAGCATTAAAAAAATAAAGAAAGAAAAAGATACCTTTGGAAAATATCAAAAGCATAGAAAAAAGAAAAGATAATTTCAAAGTTAAATCAATTAAGAATCTAAAAGAGATTTTCAGAATTTCATAACACTAACTCTCAGTAGGCTAACCACATTAAATATAAGATGTTTGGGAAAGATAATTTTGTAATTAAATCACATGATAATCTACAAAGATTATTAGAATTTTATGACATTAACTCTAAGTGGTTCAACTAACATTAAATATAAAATATAAAAAGCATGAAAAATTTTTGACAGAAAAAATTATGCAATTGTGCAACATGATGATTAGACACTAATGATGATATGACTAGGATGTCAATTGTGGACAAGACAGGCAATGACGATTGACAAAGACCAAAGGGTGTTAGCTGATAGGTAACCAGGTGATGGTGGACAGCTAGGGAACAATAGGCAATTTAGAGATGATGGTCACCCAGGTGATGTTAGGCAACTAGGTATCAGAGATCAGAAGAAATTATTAACCAAGAAATGGTGAATGACTAATTATAACAAGCAATAGATGTATAAGAAGTGACATTGATGATGACATATTTTACTACAAAATATGATTAAACAAATAGAGTAAAAATAATAGAGGTAATCATAAGAAAAACTAAAGGACTATAGTTGCAAAGATGACTAATCAAAATAAGATTTAGTTTGAGTACGACTTTGTGCTCGAATGGGTTTAGCATGATGCCATTGAGTGCATGTTTATGAGCTCACACAAGATGCTCCTACATCTTCCTCCCTTAGGTGGGAGAGAGCTTGGAATATGTATTAGGGCAATGGGTATAGAAGTGCTCTAATAACTGTGGCATGATAATATATAAGTCACAAAATATATCCCAAGAGTTCTTGATCAGAGATATTCTTTTATAAAGAACTAAACATTTTTTAGGCATACAATCTTTGGTTAGAATTTTCATATGTTCTAAAATGTTTTTCATATTTTCCATACTTACTCTTAAGTCTAACATAGTGGTAGGAATGACTTCACTCTACATAAGAGAATTAAACTCGAATGACTTACTAGGTATTACATGTAGCACCTTACATTATACTAAATTCTTAACATTAAAGGTCACACAATTCCTATGTTCTTCAAACAAATCTAGTACATATACATTAGTTCCAAATTTTTGGAAATTTTAAAAAGTCTAGTACCATGTGCTTTTAGTTTTTTGTAAGCTCCAAAAGGGGACCATTCTAGCTTAACTCTAATTATAAGATAATCTTCTTTAAGAAATTTCTAAACTTTTTATGAGCATCTATTAGTTTGTTATATCTTTCATTACTTAGATTAGGGTTTTTTATATATTATTTTCTATAACAAGAAAATATGCGAATCAAGGAAAGAAGTAGAAGTAGAAGTATGAAAGTCCACCAATAAGGGAATAAGATCAATAAAAAACCTATGCTTACCATTAGAACAAGTTTCAAAGGGCCATAGGCCAATAATATGATTAGTAGAATTATTGTATGCAAATTTTGCCCATATTAGCACTTTCTCCCAAAGCTTAGTTTATTCCCATATCAAGCTACAAAGAAGATTGTTCAAACTATGATTCAATAATTCTATTTGTCCATATATTTAAGGGTTGTAGGTTGAAAAAATTTAGCTTAGTTCCTAGTAAATGCCATAAGGTCTTTAAAAAATAACTAGTAAATCTTACATCTTATTTAGAAATTATGGTCTTTGGAACACCACATAATTTAATTATTTCATTGACATAAATCTTAGCTGAATGGGTTGCATTTGGGGTCTTAGAACAAAGGTTAAATTAAACCATCCTAGAGAAACAATCAATGGCCTTAAGGATAAAGTCTTTCCTTGATGAGCTATTAGGCAATCCAAATACAAAATCCATATTTGTGTACTCTCATCGCTTGCCAAGTATGGGTAGAGGAATGTGAAGTCCTTGGCCAACATTTAAAGATTTTATAGCTATGCATATGTGACATTGGGCTAGATTAGATGTAAAATAATGTAGTGTTCTAGGATAACAAAACCTGTCTAAAATATCTTAATGAGTCTTATCTCTTAAAAAATGATTATGTAATCCCTTAACATGTATTTTCCAACAAAAAAATTGTTTACTTGATGAATTTGGGATATGTAACCTTTTATTCTTATATAAGTAACCCTCTTTTAACCTGAAATATCTAGATACAAGGTTTGTAGTTGATCTAATTTATTGATAAATTTGTTCAAAGTAGGAATAATCAAGTCATCTGTTTTTAATTTGGAAACATTTGAGCCTTTATAGATAAAATGTTTAATAAGTGAACACATTGATTAAATGCATCAACTACTTTATTTTTTAAGCCAGGCTAGTGTTTGATAACAAATGGATAATTAAGGTCTTGTTGGCTATTTAGTAACATTAACACCATATAGTAAGAGCAAAAGACAATTTCTTTGAAAAACAAGCAAAATTTCTAATGACTTAAAGATTAAACTATGACATATAGTTTATTTTCATATGTAAAACAATTCTTTTTAACATCATTAAGTTTTTCAATAAAGAAGGCAATAGCATATTTATCTTGAAAAAGGACACTACTTATCCCTACTTCTGGTCCATTGTATAATACCACAAAAGTAGTAAAAAATTAAATAGTGTTAGACAGGTGCCTTAGTTATAATCGCTTTAAACTTTTTAAAAGTTAGGCCTACAGAATAGGTCAAAGTAAGTTTACTAGACTTAAAACAATTAGTAGTCCGTTGGACAATAGTAATAAAGACTTGAAAATCATCAATAGATGGTGGCTAGAGTGTGGAAGCATTTAATGTAATTAAATTTTTTTAGTGGGTCACTAATAAAAACCCTGATTTTTTTAGGATTAGTAGACAGCACTTTAGAGGAAACTAAGAATTTTATTTATTTAGATTGATAAATATATATATTTTTTATTGAGTGCAGCATAATTTGTGCAAATAGACAAGTTATAGATCAAAATGTCATCAACATAAAGTATGATAAATTATGTTGAGCATGGTTTTAAGACCTAGGTCATCATTCTCATGAATTTACTCAGAGTGTGTTATAACACAAATGGAATAAATAATATCTTTCATCCATCTCTCATTATAATCCTTAATTAAGGAGAACTACATTTTAAGTTTAATTTAGAAAATATGGTGGCACTTAACATCTGATTTAAGAGGACTTCTAAACAAAAAATAAGAACCCAATATTTTATTATGATTTGATTAGTTCCTTGATTATCAACACACATCCTCCATGTTCTACCCCTTTTGCTTGTTAAAATTATAAGGATAGCATTGAGACTAAAACTTTCATTGATAAATTTCTTTTCAAATAAGTTTTTCTCCTGATGAGCTATGATAATATAAGTTTCTTGGCTTAATCTATAATAGGGAAGGTTAGCTAGGCTAACTTTGGGAACTAAATTCATCATTAGTTATATGTATCGCAAGTGTGGTATATTGTTAGGTAAATGATTTAGAAAAAACGTCCAAAAAGTCATTTAGAAATCTCTATACAATAAGTTGTAGTTTTAGTATGGTGGTGGCTAAGTTCTCAATCATAAAAAACCAAACCAAGTCTCCTTAATCAATGGTCTTCTTAACTTGAGGTAGTGTAATCAAGCTCAAATTATGTCTTTTGCTATTTTGTGTTCATGGGCTTAAAATTTTTTATAGATTTGTTAGGCTTAAATGGCTAGAATTTTTTATGAGGCAGACAAGGGTATAATGTGATGGTCTTTTCTTATAAATAAAAGAACACATGTTAGTCTTACCCTTCAAAGTTGTATCCTAACAAAAAAGCCTTTGTCTTCTTAGGATAAGATAATTTACTTGCATAAATATGATAATGAATAAACTATCATCACTAAATCTTTTCAATTTTAAGGGCACATAACATCATTACTTAAAAGCTATTTAGGTTTATTTATTCATGATAAAGTAGATGTTTGGGTGTTTAAATAGAGAAACTGATATTGCTTAGTAGTCTATTACATTGATACAACTACTAATATTAAATAATATAACAACTTAATGCAAAACATTTGCAAGAATGAGATAAATTATAAAGGAAAGTGGCATTGATAAGACACTTAAGAGATTGAGTGTAATATCCTTAGCAATCAAATTATGTAATAATTATAAAATCTCATAAAATGCACCAAAACTCTGGAAAATAAATATTTAAAAATTTTTAAAACTATTTACTAAATTGATAGCACTCATTCCTAAATATTTTGATTTCTTTACAATGGACATCGTTTAGAATTATTATGATTTTGCAATTTATATATATATATATATACATTATTACTTTAGTATTACTTAAATACATTCATTAATTTTAAAATTAATTAAATTCAGGTAATTTAATATAGCCAAATAAAAGCAAGGTAAAAGTGACATGGGAGGAAAATTAAATTTTTGTTCTAACATATTAAAAAAATGCAAAGAATTTGAACAATTTAGATAAATAGTGAAGACAAGCTTAATTATCAAAAAAGGTACAAATCAAAAGGTCATAAATATAGTGCTAAAACCATAGAAAATAAAATATTTAGAAAAATAAAAATGAACAATTAACTTCATAGACCTCATCAAAATAACTAGTATTTACTAAATTTAAAATATATATGAATTATAATAAATTCTACCATTAATTTTTTGAAAATATATATTAAATAAAAAAAGTGATAAATTCATGATGTGTAATATAACAAAATATAAGAAATTTAAAATTGACATGATAGAAGACTTAGAGTTTCATAATAATATAACAAAATCAAATGAAAATTTTTTAAAAAATTACATTATTTATTTTAACAAAGTTGCATTCCAAGATACTTACAACATCAAATGGAACAACATGAATAATCAAAACAAGTTTTAATTCAAATTCTCATAAAACATGTAAAAGCAATTGAAAGTAAAATATTTAAAATTATATTAATAAAACATAATTAGATAGAAATTAATCATGATCAATTTGAAAACATTTTCTTTTCTCTCAATCAAAACATCATTCAATATTACTATTAGTTACACAAAATAATAGACATTAACTATAACAAAACATTTATTTAAAACCAACTAAATATTTATTGAAGGTGCAATTACTTACTTTGAAAAAATATAATATGACTAAATCAAGCTAATGTAGAGGTCAAATGATAGGAGACATAGAATTACATAGTTATTTAATCCCATCAAAGAGAAAAACTTGAATAAATGTCAAAAGGATTATATTAAAGTTGCATTCCAAGACACTAAAAAGATATTGTGTAACATTCTTGATCATCAAATTAGGTATAGATAAAAATTCCACATCAACAATGCCAAAATCATAGGAAAAATTATTTTTAAATATAAAAATGAAAATTTAATTAAATGGGCTCATTAAATAAATTAAAGTGAAATGTTTCCTTCTCCATTAGATGTCATTTTGAATTACATTAATTTACAAAAGTAGATAAGTATAAATAATTATACATTATTTTTTAATATTAAGTAAAATGTAAATATTAAATTTGAAATAAGATAATTTGAAGCAAGCTAACGTGATAAGAGAAAGCATTGTAAATGTCACAATGTAGTAGTGCTTTATTTCAAAGAAATATAATTTAATAAAAATGAAAAGTTTTATGGAATGAGACAAATTATATAAAAGTATTGTCTTCCAATGTGTTAAGGAGGTTGAGTATAGTATCCATGATCACTACATTAAGTAGAATATTGTTGTTTTTTAAAATATTTCGAAATGTCACGAAATAAAATATATAAAATTATAGAAAAATTAATATTTATTTTTATTGGAGCTTTAACAGAGAACCATACTAAATAACAAATAATAATTAAAAAATTATAAAACAAGCATTTCGTAAATAAATATTAAATTTTAAATGTGATAAATAGAATAAATATAATTCATTTAAATCAACGTGACGTAAAGGTCACACAAGTGGGGAATAAGACCTTAAAATTAATGAAACCAAATCAATTTAAAACTTTTAAAGAAATGAGAGAAAGTTTTTTTAAAAAGTACTTCCCAAGTTATTCAAAAGATCAATTATAACATCAATGATTATCAAAATATGATAGAAATTACAATGCCCCATAAAGCTTTTCTAAACCAAGCAAACTAGAATACTAAGAGATACTGTTAAGAATACTAAATTGGATAGTGCTAATCAAGATGATTTCAATGGTGTTCATTTCTCATGTTCAGACCTTATCCAAAATAGTATGAATTGTAAAAGTAAATAAGCATAAATAGTAATAAATTATTTTTGTAATAACAAGTGAAAAAATATTAAAGTTGAAATAGAAAAAATTTAAGGGATAATATATGATATAATTAAAACCATTTAAAAGTGACACAATGTTTGATTTAGAGTTACATAATAGTCTTATAAAATAAAATTAAAACTTTTAATTAATGCTAGAATTCAGATGACAATGTTAACTTTCATGTTACTAATGAGATTGAGTATAGCATCATTAATTATTAGATAGGATATGGCCCAAAACATCTCATAAACCATGCAAAAAGTATATAAAATAAATTATTTGGAAATTAAAAAATTAAATGTTTACTTCGATAGAGTTCATAAATACTAGGCCAATGATGCTGCCATTCACTCAATTAGACCTAGTTTGTAATTATAATGAATTACAAAAAGAAAAAATAATGGTAAATTATTATATTGGAATTAATTAAACACATGTTGAGGATTAAATGACATAATTTAAAACAATTTAAAATAAAGAAATTGTAAACATATAAAGGCCACATGAAGGTTGATTTAGAGTTATAAACTTAAGTTACTAAATCAAAGAAAAAAATTAAATAAATAAGATAAAATATATTGAAAAGTTGAATTCCATGATACTAAAATGATTGAGCATAACATCCTTTATTGTAAAGGAAAAAATGAAAAGAAATATAATAGTTTAAAAATGTACCAAATAAACGTTTAATTTGTTAGAGCTAGTCATGATGAGTCAAATAATGTTTTCCTAATCTTAGTGGACCTTGTTGTGAATTACTATGGATTATCAAAATAAGAAAGACATATGTAACATTATATTACTTTTTTAATATTACATAAATAGGTATTAAGCAAATGATTTTAAAGCTATAATGAGATAACCTAAAATAATGTAATATCACCAAATCAAAGTGCTACAAAATTACATGGATGCAAATTTAGGTTTTCATAGTCTTAAAAAGAAATTAAAAAAAAATTTGAAGAAATAAGAGACATAGTATTACAAAGTCACATTTTACTATATTAAAGAGATTGACTATAGACATCTCGACCATCAAATGAGGTACGAATCAAAGTGCTTCGCACTGCATGCCAAAATACTAAAATTGAGTCAGTAAAAAATTTTTTATATCAACCAATCGCTATTCAGAATTAATGTGAATTACGAAAATAAAAAGAATAAATAATAATAAATTATTATTTTACAATAAAGCAAATATATGTTGAAGTTAAAATAGGATAAATTGAAGAAATGGAACATAACCATGCAAAAGGCATTTAAACACAAAAAAAGACTTAGAATTATGTACTACTATTAAAAAATTAAAGCAAAATGTTTTAAAAAAGGACTTGTACTATAAAGTTGCATTCAAATATACTAAGGAGATCAAGTCTAACAACCTTAATCACCAAACACACTAGGAATAAAAATATTTCATAATTTTGCAAAAAAGCTAAAAAGAAACTATTTTGAAAAAATTTTAAAATAAAATATTAATTTAAAAAGGTTCACGGAGATGGTCCTGTTGAAATATGTTTTGCCTCCTTCAAATAGGTATTCAATTACTATGAGCTAAAAACATAAATTATTAATTAATAATAAGTAAATTTTTAGCATAATTGAAATTAGATAAATTAATGCAACAAAATATAACAAAATCAAAGTGATGAAGAGGTCATACTAGATGAGATATTATTATAGTAAAATCACAAAATTAAACAAAAAATAATTTAGCTAATGTTATAAATTGTATGCAAAATTTATGTTTTAAAGATATTAAGGTGTTAAAATGTAACAATTTGATCAACAAATAGAGTATGAATTGAAATAGCTGTTAAAGCAAGCTGAACCACAGAAATTGAATATTTAAATAATACAGTTCATTGAGAAGATTCCATCGAAGTTTGTTTCGTCAAGATTGGTCTTTGTTTTGAATTATTACAAATAACAAATTAAATAGCATAAATATAGTTAAGATTGTTGTCCTAATATTATATAAATATATATTAAAGTTGAAATTAGATATACTTAAGCAATGTATATATCAAAATAAAAATAAAGTGAAGGTCACAAAAATTTAGATTTTGACATAAATTATAATATAAACAAATAAAGGTTGAACATTTTTATTAATGCGATAAAATGTTCAAAAAAGAAATACAGAAAAATATCTAATAAAATATTAGTAATCTCAAGAAAATAAAGTATTTTAAGTTATAAAACTAAATACTTTGTTGTATAAAGTCAGTAAGTGTGAGTTCAACAACCATT
This sequence comes from Vanilla planifolia, assembly GCA_023846275.1. NCBI lineage: Eukaryota > Viridiplantae > Streptophyta > Magnoliopsida > Asparagales > Orchidaceae > Vanilla > Vanilla planifolia. The sequence goes on from JAIUJO010000087.1 coordinate 427,513, forward strand.
GAGAAAATATATACTAAAGATAAAATAAGCTAAATTAAGGCATTTTAAGACAATTAAATGAAAGCAATGTAAAGCGTGCTCAAATGAAGATTTTTGGTTAGAAAATAATTTAAACAAATCAAAAAAATATTTTAAGAAATGGCATAAAATTTATGAAAAATTTTAATTCTAAGATATAGTGGAGATTGAGTGTAATATCTTCGATCGTAAAATCGTTTATCAATCAAATTATCTCACAAAACATGCAAAAATAAAACAAAAATATTTTAAAATATGAAACTAAATAGTAAATTTGATACACCCTAATAAATCATGTCCAACAATCTTTCTTTAAGTGTTATAGCATAACGAAATCAAAGATAAGTAAGAATGGGTTGCACTATAGCAAAGTCAAATAAAAAAAAAATTGAAATGAGATAGACATAATAAAAAACACTACATTTTAAGATAATAACGAAGTCAAACACAGCGACCTACGTAATCAAATTAGCTAAGCATTAAACATTCCTGAGAAATGTTCTTTAGTAATGATATTTTTAAATATAAAAATAACTTCTTAATTATATATATTTCATCATAATTATTCTAATATTTTTTATCTTTATGAGACATTTTTCTAAATTACTACAAATTATAAAGTAAATATGCATAAATAAGTTTTTTATTATTATTAAATATTTATTAATGTTAAATTAGTTAAATTGGAACAATATAATGTAAAAAACTAAAAGAATTGTAATGACTACTTTAGATAAAATATTTGCTTTGTAATATAACAATTTCAAAGGAAAGCATTTGAAGAATTGGAATAAAGTTTGTTTGAAAGTTTGATTTCGAGATACCAAGGAGATCAAGCATGCGAACCTTAATCATGAAATTAGGAATGATTAAAAATATCTCAAAAAATAATTTTGATCATTGCAAAATTTTTTAATAATTATAAAAAATGAGAATATAATTTGATAGAGCTCGTTGAGACGAGACTAATGACATTTGTTCCATCTTGTTTGGACCTTATTTAGAGTTACTGTTAATTATGAAAGTACATAGGCTTAAAAAATATTAAATTATTAACAAAAAATTAAGTAAATATATATTAGAGATGAAATTATATAAATTGAAGCATCACAATATGACTAACTAAAAGTGATATAATGGGCACATGAGATGGAAATTAACATTTCATAGTAATAGTACCAAATAAAAGTGGACAATTTGAACAAATTTGATCAGTTTTACAAGAAAGTATTTTCCAAGGTAATAGGGAGATCAAGTGTAACATTTTCTCTCATGAATTAAGTTAGAATTCAAAATTTCTTGAAAAGCATAACAATGACCTAGAAATATGCATATATATATTAATGAACGGTGATATAGCTTTTTGAGACAAGTACAAGGATCTTTGCTTCATACTGATTTAACCGCATTTTGTATTATTATGAAATAAAAATTTCAATAAATAGTAAATAACAATAATTTATTTTTTTAGATATAATTTTAACATAAATAAAATAAATTTAAGTAATTTATATAACAAAATATAAGAAATGTAATTTTCATAAGGGAAGAGAATAAGCTTTTTCATATTAATATAACTAAATCAAAGAAAAAAATTAGAAAATATGAAATAAATTATACAAACTTATTGAATTCCAAGATACAAACGAAATGGAGAGTACCAAAACTTACAAAAGTAAAATATTTAAAAATAATGAAAAGAATATCTGGAAGGATAGAGCTTGCCAAGTTATGTTCAATGGTGTTTTTGTGCTCTCGTTCGTACCTCGATAGGAGAAACTGTGCATTACCAAAGTAAAAAAACACAGCTAACAAAATTATTTTATTTATAATATATAAATATATATTAATGCTGAATCGTAATAAATTGGTCAAATTCATGTAACCAAATCAAGCTGTTTTTATGATCACACAAGAGAAGATTTAGAGTCCGATTAAAGTATAATAAAATCGAAGAAATTATTTAGAGAATGACATTAACTGGAAAGAAAAGTTACTTTCTAAAATAAAAAAAAATCAAGTGTAAAATCTTGTTAATGAAATTAGATATAACTCAAATTGCTTTGTAAATCACATCAAAAGGCTAGGAAAAAATTCATAAATACTTAATTTTGTTATGGCTCATTGACATGAGTCCAACACTGTCAGTTTTATCTCGATAAAGCCTATTCTAGATTTACTATGAATTACATAGCTAAATTAACATAACTAAACATAAATATTTTTTTTAATATTAAGTAAATTAATATTAAAACCTAATTAACTTAACTTCAAGTGATGTAATTAAGCTAAATAAAAAGCATTATAAAAAACAATTGATAAGATATTAAGATTTTTGAAGTATTACATTAAAATTGAAGTGGATATATAAAAATAATTATGCTATTTGATACTATCAACGACGAATTTCATGTGACCTTTATTTAAAATTAATTAGACCTTGTAATGAATTTCTATGAATTATAAAAATAAGCAAGCATAAATAATAATCAATTATTGTTTTAATATTAAGTAAATATTTATTAAACTTGATGTCAAATAAAAAATAATTTGGATTAAAAGTTCTTGAAAAACTTCCCTAAATAAATAAATTCTAATAATATTAAAAAGAAAGACTTAATTTGATAGAAATCATTAAAATATATCCAATAATAATTGTTTCAACTTCATCAAATATCATTCAAAATTACTATGAATTATAAAAAAATACATAAATAATTTCTTTCAATAATTATTAGATATAAATAAAAGTTTAAATTAAATAAATTAAGCTAATGGAATTAAAAAAATAAAAGAAATGTAATGGAGGGTTTACGGTAGATGTAGGATACTAAGTAATATAACAATTTCAAAGTAAAACATTTCAAAAAATAGGAAACATCTTTGTAGATAGCTGCATTCTGTGATAGAAAGAATGCCAAGCATACGATCCTTGATCATGAAATTTAGAATGAATCAAATGTCTTGTAAAACATTCATAATTGCTATATTGTTTTTAAAAATATAAAAATGAATATAGAAATGTATAGAGCCTATTGAGAGGTGTCCAACATTTGTTTCATGTTGATCAGACCAAGTCTTAGTTTTCTATGAATTACTAAGATAAATTAGCTTAAAAAGAAATAAATTATAATTTTATAATTACGTCAAATTTTATTAAAGATCAAATTAGTTAAATTAAAGCATCATAATATAACAAAGTAAACGTGATGCAAAAGTAACAGAGTGTTAGAGTTTCATAGTAACAATACCAAATCATTGTAAAAAATTTATAGAAAGGAGAAAAGCATTATAAGATTGTTTTATTCAAAGGCACTAAAGGCATCAAGTGTACCATTCTTGAGCATACTTCACATTGGAAACTTTCTAACATCAAACTCTAGATTTTTAGTTATGAATCAAAACATTTCAAAAAAATTCTAAAAACTCTAGAAATTACATTGGATAATTAACGTAGAAATTCTACATTAGAAAGTTGAATTCCTAAATACTAATCAGATCATGCATAACATTCTAAATCATTAAATCCTTTACAAATAAAAATATGTCTACAACATTCAAAATAAATTTAAAAAATATAATTATTTCATATAAAATTAGAAAAAGCCCATCAGGATGAGCACATCAAAAAGTTTTATGGTAGATGAATTTTTGCTAAGAATTATTGCAAATTACAAATTAAATAAGCATAAGCATATATATGTTATAATTTAAATGGCATAAATTGAAGCAAATTAATATGCCTAAATTAAAACAATTTAAAAGTTACTTGACAAATGGTTTACAGTTATGTAGCAATACAACAAAAAAAATTAAAATATTTTAAAAAATGATAAATGTTTTAGAAGGAAAAATTTAAAATAATGAAGAAGATGTCGTATAACACCCCTAATTATCAAATCAAAAAATAATCAAAATTTCTTATAAAGTTTCGCAAAATAATAGAAACATTTTTTAAAAAAATAAAAAAATGTATATTTTATTATTGTGGCTTATCAAGATGAGGAAAGTAAATTATGTCCCAACACCTTTAGACAACTTTTTGAATCACTGTAAACCATAAAATTATTCTTATAAGTAAGAATGAACACAAAGAAAATATTACTTTAATATTAAGTAAATTTAAAATGAAGTGGAATTGAGATAAATTGACTAATGAAGGATAACAAAATAGAAGTGATGAAAAAGGCAACAAACAAGAGAATATAATTTTCATAATGAAATAATAAAATCAAAGAAAAATTTTTAAATAAAGATATTAAGTGTTCAAAAAAGCTTCAAGGGAATTTTCCAGAAGGATCAATCTTAACGACCATGATCATCAAATCCTATATGAGTGGAAATATTTCATAATATAGTCTAACCGTAGAAAATAAATATCTTAATAAAATGAAACTAAATATTTAAATATGTGGAGTTCTTTAAGATGATTTATTAATCCTTGTTTCATGTCCATTGGACATTTTTTGAAATTTCTATGAATTTTGAATTAATAACCATAGTAATACAAAAATTAAAATTCTAATGTTATGCAAATAAATATTAAAGAACAAATTTGATAAATTGATGAAACATAAACTATCAAAATCAAAGAAATACATGGTTGCAATAAAGTGGATTTCAATTTGCTGTATGACATGACAAAATAATAGTGAAAAATATTAACTAATGATACAAGTTATACAAAAAAGAGTTTCATTCTTACATAATAAAGAGATCTTGAATAACATCATCGAACATAAAAATAGGCATGAATCAAAATGCTCATAAATTGTTCAAAAAATCTATAAAATAAAATTATTCTAAATTATGAAACTAAATACTTTTTTTAGTAGTATTCTCTAAGGTGAGTCCAATGATGTTTGATTCACCATACTTGTACCTCATTCCAAATTTCCATGAATTATAATTGTAAATAAGCTCAAAAAAAGAAATTAACTTTTCAACTTTAAGAGTGCAATTATTAAAGTTAAAATAAGATAACTTATGGCATTATAATACAACAAAGATCACACTAGAGGAGAACAGGAGTTAAATTTTGATAATAACAAATTACAAAGAAATATTTGAAAAATTGGGATTTGTTGTGTAGGAAAATATCATTTCAACGTATTATGTAGATCAAGTATAACATTTTAGATCATCAAACATGGTAAAAAAAAGGCTAATAAATCATGACAAAAGGAAGGAAATCTAAATATATATAATAGAGCAAAATCGGGATCTTGTTTTATAGAGCTCCCTGACGTAAGTCGATTGACGTTTCCTTCATCTCGATCAAACCTTATTTGGCATTAGTATAAAATATAAAAGTAAATAAGCATAACAAATAATAAATCAGTATTCTAATATTAAGTAACTATATATTAAAGTTGAAATAATACAATTAAATTACAATAATAAAAGCAAATCAAACAAATATAAACGTCACAAAGGAAGAGAATTAGATTTTCATATTTATACAATAAAATAAAAGAAATTTTTTAATAAAATTAATATAAATTATATACAAAAGTTACATTCCAAGAAATTAAGGAGGTCTAATATAACAACGATAATTTTTAAAACATGTATAAATACAAAAGTTTTGAAAAGAGTGCCATTACCTAAGAAAATAAAATTTTTAAAAATAATAATAAAAGTGCTTAGCTAGATAAAGGTCACCAAGTTTTGTGTAGTGATATTTCCTTCATCTTGGTCCAACCTTATTTGTAATTACAATAAATTACAAAATAATACAAAGAAAATAAGCATAAATAAATTTCTTAATATTTATTTAACATAATTTAAAGCTAGAAATTGGTTAAATTGAAAATATGTAATATAATGGCAAAAAATAAATGTAATGGATAGTTTAGAGAAGATTTTTTATTAATTAGTAATATATCAATTTCAAAGAAGGATATTAAAAGAAATAACAAATATTTTATGAGAAAGTCATATTCCAAGATTTAAAGGAGATAAAGCATGCCATCCCTGATGATGAAATAAGAAGCGAGACAAAATGTCTCATAAAAGTTCTCAATTCACAAAAAACGTTTTAAAAGATATAAACATTAGTATATAATTTGATAGAGCTCATTGAGATGACTACTATGATATTTGTTCCATGCTGAATACCCTTCATATGGAGTAATAACTAATTTGGAAAGTAGATATGCACAAAATAATAAATTATTGACTTAAAATTAGGTAAATATTTACTAAAGATGAAATATGATAAATTTAAGTATCATAATATAAACAAGCAAAAGCAGTGCAAAGGTCCCACATGAAGACAATTTTAATTGTCTAGTCATAATACAAATTAATGCAAAAACCATGGAGAAAAAGAATTTTTTTTTAGAAAGGTACAAGATGATGATTAACTACTAATATAAATATATAATAACACAAAATGATTAACTTGGTTGACCTGGCTTGTTGAGAGAAGTATAATGATGTTTGCATTGAGGCAGATTTTGTAGTACTACAATTCATCTATGTAAATAAAAATAATAATAATAAATTGTTTATTGAATATTTATTAAATAAATATTAAATCTCAAATAACATAAATTTAAGTAATTTAATATATCCAAATCTAAAAAATATTAAAGCCATAAGAGAAGAGAGTTAGCTTTTCATATTAATATAACAAAATGAAGGCAAACATTGTAAAATAGGCAATAAATTCTATGAAAATGCTTCATTCAATGAAAATAACAAATTTGAGTGCAATACTCTCGTTTATCAATTTAGGTACTAATTGAAAGCAATTATGAAGAGTGTAGTATCCTTTGAAAGTAAAATATTTTAAAATAATTAAATGTATATCTAGAGAGATAGAGTTCACGAAACAATGCTTAATGACAATATTTTGCCTAATTTGGACTTTGTTGAGAGAAACTAAGAATTACCAATGTAAAGATAATTAAAAAATAATTGTTTTTTAATAAGAAGTAAATATATGTTAATGTTGAAAGAAACTAATCGATTAAATTTTCAATAATTAAAATGAGGTCATATATTTGACACTTAAGAGGATAGTCAGATTTACAATTTAATATAATAAAATCTAACCAAAATATTTAACGAATGATATTAATTGAATGAAAAATTCTCTTTTAAAAATAGCAAGGAGATCATGTGTAAAATCATCATTCATTAAATCAAGTAGTAATCAATTTTTTTAAAAAAACATGAAAAAATCAAGGAAATTAAAAAAATTAAAAATATTTAAAAAATAATATAATTTTTCCATCGGATTTTGTGATTAGCTGAAGAACATCGATTTTGTCATGATTAGATCTGTTGTAGATTTATTATGAACTTCAGAGGCAAAAAGGCCTAAGTTTAACAATTTTTAATTTAATATGAAGTAAATAATTACTAAAACATAAATGAGATAGCTTGAAGCAATACAATATAACCAAATGAAGTAATGTAAAAGTCACACAACTAGAATCATAGATCTTTCAAGTAATATATTAAAATTAAAAATGAAAATATAAAAATAAATAATTGGATACACCTCACCCTAGGAAATCCAACAATCTTTGTGTCATCTCAATTACACCTGATTAAGAATTTCTATGAATTTCCATTGAAAATAAGAAAAAATAATAATAAATGATTATTTTTATATTGTAAATATAAATTAAACCTGATATGAGAAAAATTTAAGTGTTGTACAATAATGAAATAAAAGAAAAGGTTTGCAAAGTAAAAGTTGTAGAGTTACATAGTAATATAAACAAATCAACGAAAAAGATTTGAAATGTGCTAAATTATATAAAAAATAAGCATTTAATGTACTAAGAACCTAAAATTCATTAACCTTGATAGCTAAATATGGTTTGGATTGGGATGTCCTTAAAACATAATTGAGTTAACTTTAAGAAATGTAATAGAACAGAATAAAAATTAATATAACAATCACATGATTAGATATTTAAATTTTTAAAGTACTATATCTAACTTAAAGTGCAAATATAATAATGAATACATGATTGGACACATATCACCAAATCATGTCTAATGATCTTAGTTTCATCTCAATTAGGTCTTGTTGAGAATTTCTATGAATTACAAAAAAATATACTAATAAAAGTAATCAATTATTTTTTTAATTTTAAGTAAATATAAATTAAATTTGATGTGATATATAATTAAGAATTATGATATAATAAAATAAAAAATAGGGGTCATATAAGAAAAGTTGATTAGAAATGAGACAAATTGTAGAGAAAAATTGCAGCATCATAATATAACAAGCAAAAAGTGATGGAATGGTCACACGAGAGGAGAGTAATAGTTTCATTGTAATAATACCAAATCAATGTAAAACATTTGATAAGTTTTATAGGATAGTTCTATTCAAGGACACGGAAGACATTAAGTGTAACATTCATGAGAATACTTTGCATTGGAAACTATCATATGTTAAAATCTAGATTTTTATTAATGAATAAAAATATTTCATATAATGCTTAAAAAATCTAGAAAAAAAATTATTTTGAATAATGAAGTTTTTTAAATTCTTTATTAAAATTTTGAATTCCTAGATTCTATGGAGATCATGCATAACATACTAAATCATCAAGTCTTATTTGAATATAAATATCTTGATAACATTTAGAAATAACAAAAATAAATTTTTTAAAAATATTCATTTTGATAGTGCCCACCACGTTGAGTCTATCAAAAAGTTTTTTGGGTCAATCAGTTTTTGCTCAGAATTATTTAAAACTACTAATTTAAATAAACAATAACAATAAAAAAAATATGAAAATGTTTTTAATATAATATATGTTAAAACAAAAATTGGATAAATTATGGCAGTTTAATACTTCTAAATCAAACAAATTTGAAAGTTACATGATAAAAGATTAAGTGTTATGTTGTATTATAATAAAAATAGAGGAAAATATTTGAAAAAATGACATAAGTTGGGTTTGAAAGAAACATTCAAATATATTATGAAGTTGTTGTGTGGCACCACTAAAAACCAAATCCAGAATTAACCAAAATATCTTATAAAGTGTGCCAAAAAATTAGAAATTTTCACAAGAAACAAAAAGATGAATATTTAATTGATAGGGCTTTCCAAGATGAGTATAACTAATGATAATACATCTCCTTTAAAAAACAATTAGATTTTCTTTGAATAAAAAAATTGAAAAAATAAATACAAATAAATTTTTGTTTTAATATTAAGTAATTTTATAATGAAACTAAACTAAGAAAAATTTAGGAATGAAAGATAGGGAAACCAAAGTTATGAACCAGGCACAAAAGAGGAGAATTAGATTTTTGTAGTAAAGTAATAAAATCGAAGCAAAATTTTGACTTAATTATAATGAACGTGAAAATGGTTCATAAGAATATACTACAAGGATCATCTTAACAATTGTCAAATGTTTTGTGAAGTAAGTCAAACCATAGAAAATAAATAAGTTAATTAATAAAACTAAATATTTAATTATATAGAGTTCATTTAGATAATTTATTAATGTTTGTTTCATCTCCATTAGAAATAGTTTGAAATTTCTATGAATTTTTAAATAATTAAGCATAGATATTTAAAAATTATTATTCTAATATTATGTAAATAAATATTAGAGACTAATTTTGGTAAATTTATGGAATAAAATATATGCAAGACGAAGTAATACAAGGTCATAATAAAGAAGATTTCAATTTACATTATAATATGAACAAATAAAAGGGAGAGATATTAAATAATGATAAAAATTCTACAAAAGAGAATTTCATTACAAGCTAGTAGGAGATGAAGGTTAACATCATTGATCACTAAATTCAGTATAAATCAAAATATATCATAAATTGTGTAAAAAGTCCATAAAATAAAATATTTAAAAATATAAAACTAAATACTTTATTTGATAGAGCTCACTGTAGTGAGTCTAATGATGTTAGATTCACCTAACGTATACCTCACTGAAAATTTCCATGAACTAACTTAGTAAATAAGCTTAAAAATGAAAAAAAATTAAACTTTAGGAACATATTTTTTAAAGCTGAAATGAGATAATTTGAGGCATTGTTGTACAACTAAGGTCATAATAGAGGATAGCTAGAGTTTTATGTTTATAATAACAAATTAAAGTTAAAACTTTAAAAAAATGAGATCACCTGTATAACAAAGTTGCATTCCAAGGCATTAAGGATATCATGTGTAACACTCTTGATCATCAAATATCGTATGAATCAAAATGTGTCAAAAAGCATGACAAAACAAAAGAAAAATTAATATATATAATAAAACAAAAAGAGGATCTTGTTTCAAGAGCTCAGAAAGGTGAGTCAATTATTGTTCGCTTCATCTCGATCATACATCATTTTAAATAATCAAAGAACAAAAAGGTAAATAAGCATTAAAAAATAAATTATTATTCTCATATTAAGCAAATAAAATTAATAAATGTAATATAAGAAAATAAAAGAAACATAAATGCCCCAAAAGAAGGGAATTAGATTTTTATATTGATATAAAAAACAAAAGAAAAATGTTATTAAACATAGCCTAAATTATATATGAAAGTTGCATTCAAAGAAATTAAGGAAACCGAATATAACATTTTTAATTTTTAAATTAGGCATACATGGAAAAGTTTTCTAATGTTTGCCATAACTTAAGAAAGTAAAATATTTGAATATAATAAAATGAGTATCTGAATAGATAAAGCACTCATAGATGTGTCCAATGACTTTTCTTTCATCTTGGTTGGACCTCATTAAGAACTACAATGAATTAAAAATAAAATATTTATAAAATGTTTTTTAATATTTTGTAACTATATTTTGAAACTAAAATTAGTTAAATTGAAAAAAATAATATTAAAAAATAAGAGGAACGTAATGGTTAGTTTAAAGAATATTTTTAATTACTAAGTAACACAACCATCTTGAAGAAAACTTTAAAGAAATAAAAAAAAATTTAGTAGTAAGTTGTATTGCAACATTTAAAGTAGATAATGCATATAGCCTTTGATCACGAAATTTTGATTTAGTAAAAATTTCTTGTGAAAAATTATCAATTCATTAGAAAGTTTTTAATCACGTAAAATAGATATATAATGGGATCACATTGAGAGGAGTCCAATGAAATTTTTTCCTTCTCGATTAGATCTCATGTGGAGTTATAGCTAATTTTGAAAGTACATATGCATAAAAATATTTTGTTATTGTAATAAAATAAAGAAAATATATATTAAGGATGAAATGCAAGAAAGTTAGGTGTTATAACAAAACAAACTAAAATCAATGCAATGGTCTCATGAGAAGAGAATCTAAGACTCATATTCTTAAAACAAATCAAAACAAAAACATTAAAGGAAGGAGATAATTCTTATGGGAATGTTTTATTCAAAGGTATTAGGGAGATCATGTGTAATATTCCCTATCATCAAAGAAGATACAAATAAATATATTTTAAAAATCATAACAACAAGTATAACGGCGTTTGTTCATCGCAATTGAAGCTCATTTTGTAGTTCTAAAGATAACATAGTAAACAAAAATAAATTGTTTATTTATTATTAAGCAAACATATATCAAAGCTTAAATAAGCTAAATTTAAGTAGTTTGACATAGCCAAACCTAGGACATATAAATGTCATACGAGATGAGAATTAGTTTTTTATAATAATATATGAAAATGAATAAAAACAAAATTTATAACATGAAATAAATTGTATGAAAAAGCTTCATTACAAGTTAAAAAGAAGTTTGAGTGAAATATTCTCAATTATCAATTCAAGTATTAATTGAAATCCTTTATGAAGAATGTTGCATCCCTTAAAAATAAAATATTTTAAAATAACAAAATGAATATCTTGTTGGATAGAGCTCACTAAGCTGAGTTCAAAGACATTTTATTATCTCATTTGAACTTTATTAAGGGTAACTAAGGATTATCAACCTAAGCACAATTAAAAATAACTTATTATTTTTATAAGAATTAAATTATATCAATGCTAAAAGAACAAATTAATTGAACGTTATATAACTAAATTGAGGAATTATAGTGGAGATGTAAGATAAGGTTAAAGTTTATATTATTATATAATAAAACCTGTAAAAATAATTAAAGAATAAGAATAATTGCATAGAAAAGTTTCACTAAAAAAATACTTAAGAGATTGGGTGTGATATCATCATCAATAAAATCAAGTAAAACAAATCATTTTGAAAAGCATGTCCATATCCTAAAAATTAAAAAGTAATATAATGCTCTCATGGTAGGATATTGAGACTTCTGATGTTTTATATCCAAATTACTATGGAAATATGAAAATAAATACTTAATAGAATACATATCATCATTGCATGTCTAATTATCTTTGTTTCATCTAAATTAGACCTTGTGAAGAACTCTAATTAATTAAAAAAATAAGGATAAATAATAATCAATAATTATTTTAATATTTACCAAATATATATTAAAGTTGATGTGGGAAAAAATTAAATGGTATAACACAATTAATATGTAAATAGATAGAGCTTATCGAGATGGTTCCATTGACATTTGTTTCATCATGATCGGACTATATTTCAAGTTAATAACTATCACATTGGTAAATAGAAAGTAAATAAACTGTTATTTTAAAATTAAGTAAATCTATATTAAAGTGGAAATGAGATAAGTTTAAGCATCATAATATAACCAACTAAAAAAATGAAAAGGTCAAATTAGAGGAGAATTGGACTTTCATTGTAATACAACCAAATCAATGTAAAAATTTAAAGAACTAAAGTAAGCTTTATATTATTCAAAGGCATTAAGGACATCAACTTTTAACATTTCTGAGAATATTTTGTGTTGGAAAATTTCTAATATGAAAATGATGATTTTTAGGTACAAATAAAAATTTTTCACAAAATGTTTAAAGAGTTAAAAATAAAAAATGACTTTGGATAATTAAAGATGAAATTCTATATTAGAATGTTGAATTCTAAGAAACCAAAGAGATCATGCATAACATCATAAATGAGCAAATCTTGCACGATTAAAATATCTCAAATAACATTAAAAAATAATTAAAAAAAGTTATTATAGAAATTAAAAAATTAATATCATAGATAGAGCTCGCAAAGATAAGTCCATCAAAAAGTTCTTTGGTTGATTAGTTCTTATTTAAAATTATTGCAAATTACCAATTTGAGAAGGAATTAATAGTTAAAAATTATTAAAATTTTATTAAGCAAATATTTGTTAAAATTGAAATGGCATACATTGAAAAAATTTAATATATCTAAATTGTAAAATTTAAAAGTGAATTGGCAAAAGATTTAGAGTTATGAAGTAATATAACAAAAATAGAAAAAATAATTTAAAAAAATCACAAAAATTGTTCTAGAAAGAAACATTTGATTATATTAAGCACATGTCATGTAACATCCCTGATCGTCAAATCTAGAATGAAATAGAATATCTTATTTGGTTTGCAAAATGATTAGAAATATTTTAAAAAATGTAAGAAAATAATTTTTTTTATTTATGGAGCTCATTGAGATGAGCATAGTGAATGATGTTCCATCTCATATAGATGATATTTGGAAAAAATATTAATTACCAAATTAAAAAAAGAATTAACACAAATAAATTATTATTTTAATATTAATTAAGTTAATAATGAAGCAAAGTTGAGGAAAATTAAGAAATGAATAAAAAAACAAATGAAAAAAATCACATAATAAGAAAATTAGATTTTTGTAGTAAAATAATAAAATCAAAGCAAAATTTGAGTTAATGACATAAAGTGCAAAAAAAGTTAATTTGAATATACTAGAAGGATCAGTATTAAGAGCTACTATATTCAAATCATGTATGAATTGAAGTATTTCATAATGTAAGTCAAACCATAAAAAAAATTTACTTAATAAAATAAAACAAAGTATTTAATTTTATAGGGTTCTTTGAGATTATTTATCAATGTTAGTTTTATCTCCATTAGTCGTTGTCGGGAGTTTCTAATAATTGAAAAATAAATAACCAAAAATATTTAAATATTAATGCTCTAAATTTTTTAAATAATTATTAAAGAAAACATTTGATAAATTGATGCAGTACAATCTTACCAAATTGATGAAATACAAGGTCACAATAAAATGTATTTAAATTTACATTATAATATGACGAAGTAATAGTGTAAAATATTACCTAATGGTTTAAATAATATAAAAACATTTCCTTTGAAGTTAATATAGAGATAGAGAATAACATCTGCATTCATTAAATTTTGTATAAATTAAAAAATTTCATAAGTTGCTTAAAATATTCATAAAATAAATATTTAAAAATATAAAACTAAATATTTTATTTGATAGAGCTCACCACAGTAAGACTAATGAAGTTGGATTTGCCTTATCGTACCTCATAAAAAAATTCTATGAGTTAACACAATAATTAAGAATAAAATAAAAAATTAAATTTTGTACTTTAAGAACATATATATTAAAACTAAAATGAGATGATTTGAGGCATTGTAATATAGTGAAGGTCAAACTAGAGGATATTTAGAGTAAATTTATAATAATAAGAAATCAAAAAAATAATTGAAAAAACTAGATTTGTTGTAGGAGAAAGTTGCATTACAAGGTTAGGAGATCAAATATACTTTTTTTGATCATGAAATATGCCATGAATCAAAATCTTTAAAAATAAGGTCAAAACTCAAGAAATTCATTTATATATATATAAATATATATATATATATATATATGTATATTTATATATACAACAAAAATGGTGGATCTTATTTGATAGAGCTCACCAGAGCAATTCTATTAACTTTTTCATCATCTTGGTAAGATCTCGTTAGAAATTAATGTAAAATAAAAAATTAAAATAAGCATAATTAATAATAAATTATTATTTGAATATCAAGTAACTATATATAAATGTTGAAGTGAAATAAATTTAATAAGCCTATTATAAGCTAATCAAGGAAATATAGATGTTGCAAAAGAGGATATTTACATCTTCATATCGAAATACCAAAATAAAAGAAAAGTTTTTAAAAGGTAACATAAATCATATATGAAAGTTGCATTGCAAGGAATTAAGTAGATCTTATATAACATTCTAAATTTTTAAATAAGGTTCCAAAAGAAAACTTTTCTTAAGAGTGCCATAACAATAGAAAGTAAAATATTTTAAGAAATAGATAGAGCATCTAGCCAGAGAAATCTCACCCAAATGGTTCCAATGATGTTTATTTGATCTTGATTGGACCTCACTTAGAATTATATTGAATTAAAAATAAAATATGTTTAAATAAATTTTTTTAATATTTAGTATGTATATTTTAAAGCTAAAATAATTTAAACTGAAACAATGTAATATGACTAAACAAAAGGAATGTAATAATGAGTTTTGATAAGATTTTGAATTGTTTAGCAATGTAACCATTTGAAATAAAAATAGTGGAAGAAATAAGAAAATTTTTATGAGAAAGTTGTATTCAAAGATTTAATGGTGATAAAGCGTGCCTCCCTTGATGATGAAATTATGATTGAGTTAGATTGGCTCATAAAAAGTTCTCAACTTCAAAAAAGTTTTTTAAAAAATAAAATGAATATATAATTGGATAAAGCTTATTGAGATGAGTTCAATGACATTTGTTCTATCTTGATTAGACCTTATGTGGAATTATAGCATACTTGGAAAGTTGATATGCAAAAAAATAATAAATTTTTATTAGAAATTAAATACAAATTAATGAAAAATTGACATAAATTGAAGTATCATAATATAACCAAGTAAAAGCAATGAAAGGTGTCACGAGAAGAGAATTTAGTTTCACAATCATAATACAAATACAAGGAAAAACATTGAAAAAATTTCATAATGTTTTTGAGAAAGTTCTATACCATAGTGCTAAGGGCATAAAGTTTAACATCCTCTATTGTTACATAAGATACAAATAAAAATATCTCAAAAATCATAATAAAACCCTAGGATTATAAATACATAATATTGCAAAATGATTAACGAGTATTGACAAAGCAAGCAGAGACAAGAATAACAATGTGTGGTTTAACTAGATTGAATCTCATTTTGTAGTACTAAAAAATAACAAAGTTTAGAAAACGAAAAAAAAAATAATTTAATAAATATTAGGTAAATATATGTTAACACTTAAATAATATGAATTTAAATAATTTAATATAACCAAATCTAAGAAATTTAACAGTCATAGGAAATGAGAATTAGCTTTTCATATTAAAATAACAAAATGAATGAAAAACATTTTTAAGCATGAAATAGATCTATGAAAAGTTTTCATTCCGTGTTAATAATCAGTTCCACTGTAATATTGTTAATTATAAAATAAGCTATCAATTGAAATGCCTTATGAAAAGTGCAACAATCTTTGAAAGTAAATATATTAAATTAGAAAAAAATAAACATCTAGAAATAAATAAATATTAATGTTGAAAGAAAAAATTGATTAAATGTTATATAACAAAGTTAAGGCTCACACAACAGAAGATTTTGAGTGACATTATAGTATAATAAAAAAATAAGCTAAATATTTAAAGAACGAGATTACTTGCATTGAAAAGTTGCATTCCAAAATAATAAGGAGTTTGTGTGCAAAATTATCATTCATCAAATTAGTTATGAATATTTTTACTTTTAAAAGAATCTCAAAATGAAAAATAATTAAAAATTTAAAATTATAAAATAAATATATAAATTTTTATGGCTCGTGAAGACCAGTCCAAAAGCATCTATTTTTTCTTGATTTGAGATAGCTTAGATTTATTACTATTTTCCAAGGTAAACAAGACAATGTTTTAATAAATTTTAATTATTGACATTAAGTAAATAGATACAAAAACTTGAACGAGATAACTTGAACCAATCTAATATTACCAAATTAAAAGTAAGATAGAAGTCACATAGGAGTTTTGGATCTTCAAAGAAATATATTAAAATTAAATTTTAAACACAAAAATAAATACTTAAGAATTTCTATGAATTACATCTAACAATTAGCATAAATAATAAGAAATTATTATTTCAATATCAAGAAAATATATATTAAAGCTAATGTGAGATAAATTGAATTGTTATAATATAATAAAATAAAATAAAAGTAATGCTCACATGAGAAAAGATGTAGAATTACATAGTAATATAACCCTATCAAAGAAAAAGATTTGAAATGAGATAAATTATTTAAGAAACTTCAATTCCAGCATATTAAGAAACATAAATGAAATAACCTTGAAAGTCAAAGAACTTATGGATTAAAATTTCTCTAAAACTTTCCAAAATAAATAAATCAAAATTTTTAAAGTATAAAAAATTATTTCTTAATTGGATAGAGTTTATTTAAATGGGTCTAATGATATTAGTTTCATGCTAATTAGACGTCATTTGAAATTACTACAAGTTACAAAGAAAAGGTGCCGAATTTTTTTAAATTTTTTTAAATATATATTCATGCCAAAATTTGATAAATTTAAACAATGTAATATAAAGAATTATAAGAAAGAGTATCTTTAGATAATATTCAGATTTGACAAAATAATGATTTTAAAGAAAATCATTTAAAGAAATTTAATATGGTGATCATGCATTCCTTTCTTGATCACAAAAATTTGATTAGTTAAAATACCTAATAGAATATTCCCAATCTCTAGAAAGAAGTTTTTACAAATATAAAAATGAACATATAATTAGTTAATGCTCATTGAGATGAGTCCATCGACATTTATTTCATCTCGATTAGACCACATTTTAAGTTACTGCTAATTATAGAGAAGATTTGAGTAAAAAAATTAATTATTAGTTAAAATTTAAGTAATTATATATTATCATTCAAAAGAGATATGGTGGGGCATCAAAAAACTACAATAATTAAAAAACATCAAGAAATGTTATAAGTTTTGTGGGAAACTTTTAATCCAAAGTACTAAGAAGATGACATGTAACATTCTTAGGCATTCTTTTTATTTGAAATTTTTTAATATCAAAATCAAGATTTTCAAGTGTGAATCAAAATATATCATCACATGTTCAACTAAATCTAGAAAATAAAACATCAATTTTGATGAAAGAAGTGGAAATTTTGCATTGGAAAGCTTTATTCCTAGATACTAAGGAGATCAAGCATAACATCCTTGATTATAAAATCTTGTAAGAAACAAAATATATCCCATAACACTCAAAAATAACAAAAAAAAATATTTAAAATATAGTAGGTAAATATTTAAGTAGATAGAGCTCATCAAGTTAAGTCCTTTAACATTTTTTTATTTGCTCGATTCCTTCTTAGAATTATTAGAACTTATGAATATAAATAAGCAAAAAAATAATAAATTATTAAAATAGCATTAAGTAAAAATATGATAAAATTAAAATTAGGCAAATTAAAGTAATGTAGTATATCAAATTTTAAAAAAAATTTAAAGTTACATGATAAAATATTTAGATTTACATAATGATATAATAAAAACTTTAAAAAAATATTTGAAGTACTATCATAAACTAAGCTAGAATGAGGACATTTTGTCCAGTTTGCATCACATTCGGAATCATAATGAATTACAAAATTAAATAAGTATAAATAATATTAAAATATTATTTTAATAATTATAAAAATTATAGTAATATTGAAATGAGATAAATTGAGCAATCAAATAAACAATATCAAAGTGACGCAAAATTGCCATAAAAGAGGAGATTTTGATTTTTTTTAGTAAAATAATTGAATTGAAGCAAATGAATTTTAATTAATGTTATAAGGTGTATGAAAAATGTTCATTCTATGTTGCTAAAAGGATCGATTTTAAAAACCATGATCATCAAATTGAGTGCAGATTGAAATTGTTCATAAAGTAAGTCAAACCATATGAAAAAATTACTTAATATATAAGAACAAAATATCTACTTATAGAGAATTCAATGAGATGATTTATTAGCATATGTTTCATCTCCATCAAACGTTGTTTGGAACTATTAAGAACTATAAAATAAATAAGCATAAATATTAAAAAATTGGTTGTTGTGCAATTATTTAAATATATATTAAAAATTTATATTAATTAAGCTGTAATTATCCAAATTGAAGAAATACAAACACAAAGGTCATAACAAAGTGGATTTTTATTTATAATATGTTATGACAATAATATTGAAAAATATTAATTAATGAGATAAATTGAACAAAAAAGTTTCATTTTAAGATAATAAACAAATTAAGGTTAACATTCTCAATTTAGGAATATAAATATATAATCTTGTTATTGATTGTCCAAACAATTCAAACTATACATATTTTGTATTAATTTGACCTACTTTAGGTTTACTATGATTTATCAAGTTAAAAAAATAATAATCAATTATTATTTTAATATTAAGATAGTAAACACAAAAGTTGAAAAGTTAAAATTTCAACAACATGATATAACAAAGTCAAAATGATATAAAAGTTACACAAGTGGAGAATTAGACTTTTGTTGTAATATATAAAAAATAAAGAGAAAATTTTCATGTAAGAAAAACAGTAATATATAATTCAAATCTAAAGTACTAACGAGATTCAGCATAACGTCCTTAATCATCATTCAGAAATGAATCAAAATATCTTCTATAGCATGCCATCATAACAAAAATAAAGTAATTAAAAATATAATAAAAGAATTTTTTAAGTAGATAAAACTCATTGGGAGGAGTCTGACTATATCATTTTCATGTGGATCAATCCTAGACGTTCTTATGAATTTTGGAAGTAAATAAGCATAAATAATAGTAAATTATTTTTTATTTTAAAGTAAATAGATGTTGAAGTTGAGATAAGATAGGTTGAACTAATATAATATAGCCAAATTGAACTCATTTGAAGCTTACATGATAGAAGATTTAGTGTTTTGTTGTAATATAATAAAATAAAACTTAAAATTATCTCACCAATTTTCAGGATAGAAGATTTGAATTGAAATATATTAAGAGGTTGAAGCATAACACCACCAATTTTCATTTCTAGTATGAAAAAAATATCTCTTAAAGTGTGTCAAAAGTTTAAAAAATAATTTTAAAAAATTAAAATTTTATTTATAGTACTCATTTGGATTAGTCTAAAAATGTATGTTTCATCTGCTTTAAAACTCATTTCAAAATTTTTCTTTTTTTAAAATAAAAACATATAAATAAAAATAAAATATTATTTCAAGAAGAACTAAATTTATAATAATGTTCAATTTAGACAAATTGTTGCCATGAAATGAAGCAAAATTAGAGTATTGAAGAGTCACACATGTGGAGAATTGGATTTTTCTAGTATTAAATCATATTAGAGAAAATTGTTTAATTAATAATACAAATTGTATGGAAAATTTTAATACCAAGAAGTTAGGAGGACCAAACGTAACAACCTATCATCAAATTCGACATGAATTGAAATAATCCATAAAGTAACAAAGCTAAAAAACTTGAGAAAGTAAAATATTTAAAAACACAAAATATGATGCTTTATTAAAGAGAGAATAAATTGTTAAGTCTAACAATGCTTGATTCTTCTTAGAAGAATTTTTTTGTATTTTTGTTCAATTAAAAATGTAAATAATAACATATAATAAAAATATATTTTTTTGATATTAAGAAAATAAACATTAATGCTAAAATAAGACAAATTGAATCATTATTATATACTCTAATTTAGGCAATGAAATACAAACGTAAATTAAATTAAAGTTTTAGATAGTATATAGACGAAATAAATATAAACATTTCAACAAATGGCATAAATTGTGTGAAAAATTTGATTGCTAAGGTACTATGGAGATTGAGCATAAGATAATCGATTGATGAATTAGATAAAAATTAAAATGTATAACAAAACTTACTAGAATCATAGGAAACAAATATTTGAGAATTTGAAATGAGTACTTATTTGGGCATGACACTCAGGGTGTGCCAAACGACTACTATTTCATCTTGGTTAGAGTTCATTAAGATTTTTTTTGAATTATTGAAGTAAATAAGAAAAAATAATAACAAATTATTATTTCAATATTAAGTAAAAATATATTGAAGCTAATAAAAGATTAATTAAAAAATCTAATATAATAAAACTAGTGATATGTTATGGTCACATTAAAGAACATTTTTACTTACATATTATTATAATGAAATAAATTTTAAATGAGATAAATTCTACGTAAAACTTACATTCAAAGAAACTATGAAACTTGAACATAAAAACTTCCATCGTTAAATGAGGTACAAAATGGATTGTCTTTAAAAACTTGCATAAGCAAAGAAAATAAAAGTTTTTAAAATATAAAAATCATTTTGTAATTTGATTAACCTCATTTAAATGAGTCCAAAGACATAATGTTCATACAGATTGAACCCCATTAAAAATTACAATGAATTTTAGAGATAAAATGTGTAAATAATGAAATGACGAAACATATTTTTGAAGAAATGTGATAAAATGCAAATATGTAATATAATGAAATGAAGGAAATGTGATTTTCACATTAAAAATGATTTATAATTACATAATAATAAAAAATAATAATGAAACAATTCAAACTTATGAGAAAAATTTTGTTGGAAACTTGCATTCCAGGATATGAAAGAGATCAAGGATAATGTCTTCAATAATAAAATTACGAAAAAATTTATATCTTATATAACGTGCCTAAGTCTAACAAAAGTTTTTTTAAAATTACGTAACAAAATATATAATTTGATAGATGTCATCAAGTCATGTCCAAATGACATATGTTTTATCTCGACCAAATTACAATTTTAAGTCTTGTGAATAACTTCAAGTAAATGGGAAGAAAAATAACAAATTTTTACATTAATAATAAGAAAATATATAATAAATTTGAAATGAGAAAAATTAAAGCATTATAATATAACCAAATAATAGTGATAAAAAGGTTACATAGGAGAAGAATTTGACATTCACAATAATACCAAATAAAAGAAAACTATTTAAAGAAATTGGATGCGTTATATATTAAAGTTATATTCCAAGGTATAAAGGAGATCAACTGTGACATAATAATACCAACAAAAATTTCTCAAGTTGAACGATAAAACCCTAAAAAATTATATATATATATAATAGTGCAAAGTGGTTATCTACTTTGATAGTGCCTAACAACAGTATCAAGTGACATTTTCTTCATCTCTATCACACCTTTTTTTGAATTACTAAAAATTGCCAATGTATATAACCTTAAATAGTTATAAATTATTTTTTAATATTTGGAAAATATATGCAAACCATAGCATAAGATAAATTTAAATAATTTAATCTATCCAAATCAAAGAAATGTAAGTGTCATAAAAGAAGATAATTTGATTTTCATATTAATAAAAACTATATAAGTTGCATTCAGTGTTACAATCAAGATCAAGTGAAAAATTCTCCTTTGTGAAATCTTGTATGAATTGAACTGCCTTATAAAGTGTATCACAACCCTAGAATAGAAAATATTTAAAGATAATAAAAGAATATGTTATTAAGTAGAGCTTGCAACTATAATTCCAAAGACATTTGTTTCACCACAATCGGATATAATTTAGAATTGCTACAAATTACTAAAATAAATAATAATTATTAATAATAAATTATTATTTTAATATTAAGTAAATCTATATTAATGTTCAAATAGATGAATTGATGAAATATTATATTACCAAATCAAGGCGATATAATGGCTACAAGAGAAGATTTCTCGTTAAAGTGTAATGTAATCAAATCAAAGTGAAATGTTTAAAAAAATTTCATTAATTATAAGAAAGTTGATTTCTGAAATGTTAACGAGATCAAGTGTAACATCATCATTCATAAAATTTGGCACAAATCTAAATGCTCCATAAACTCTATCAAATTTTAAAAATATAGAATAAATTTATACTTAGAATCTAGCTTATCAAAATGAGTACATTGATGTTTTGTTTTTCTCAATTGAACTAATTTATATATGCTATGAATTACTAAAAATAAATAAGAAAAAATATATAAAAAATGATATTTTTTGTTTTAAGTAAATAGATTCCAAAACTAAAATGAGATAACTTGAACCAATATAATACTATCAAATCAAAGGCAATATAAAGGTCACACGTGGAGATTTTTATTTCAAAAGTGAGAAAAATTGTTTTTGAATGATGTTTTCCTAGACACATAAGAAATTGATCATGATGTATTTGATAATCAAAGCATGTGTGAATCAAAATGACTTACATGTCAAAAGATAATAATAAAAATAAAATATTTAAAAAATAACAAATGAATATTTAATTATGCATAGCTTGCTAAGGCAAGTCTGGCAACATTTGATTCACATTGTTTGGTCCTCCATTGGAAGCTTTGTGATTTATCCAGTTAAATAAGCAAAAATAATAACTAATATTTATTTTATTATTAACTAAATATATGTTAAAGTTGAGGCAAAAAAATTTTAACTCATAAAAGATAGCAAAATTAATGATATTTAAGTGTTACATGATAGAAGATAGTAAAAACACATTAAAAAAATAAAAAAAATTGAACAATAGAAATAAATTTTTTCTAAATCTTGTATTCAATTATTCTTACAAAATTTTTCATAATAATCTTGATTGTCAAATCTGGAATGAATAAATATGTCTTGTAAAACGTAATAAAGACCTAAGAAAATAAAAGTTTAGAAAAAATTTTGTGCAAATAATTTAATAGCATATTGAAACTCCAATGAAGTGTGGTTCGTCTCATTTGGATCTTGTATGAAATTATTGTTAACGTCCATAAAAATAATTCTCCATACCTAAAAATAGTTATTTTTATTTTAAGTAAATGTAAAAGCGAAATAAAATGATGCTATGAAACCAAATAAAATCAAACTACAAAAAAGGTCACACTCAAGACGAATTAGATTTTTATCGTAAAAAAACACAATAAAAAGAAATGCAATTTCAATTAATCAAATAAATTGTTTGAAAAAGGTTGATTTTAAGATATTAAGGAGATGAAAAGTATTAATTTGAACCACCAATTTTGTTATGAATTAAAAAAGATCTTCAATCGAGCCAAACCATAAGTCAAATATTTTTAATAGTATAAAGTTAATATATTATAATTCTATAATATATTTTTAAGTCATTTAATTGTATAATATTAAAAAAAATAAAAAAAATAATATTAATTATACAAGAAATATACATTTGGAGATATTAAGGAGTTTGAGCATACAATCCTTCAACATGAAATGAAGAACAACAAAACATGTCTCCAAAAATTTTTCTAAGCCCTAGAAAAAGGTTTTTAAAAATATTAGAATCAATAAATACAATGATTATTCTCGTTGAGATAAGTCTTGTGATGATTATTTTATCTTGATCGTACCTGGTTTGGACTTATTTTGAGTTACACAAACAAATATGCATAATAAAATAAAACATATTAACTTATAATTATTTAAAAAGATTTAAAACTTTAATAGGACAAATTGATGTAAAGTAATTTAACTAAATAAAAGTGAGGTAAAGCTTACTCAAAAGGGCAATTAGAGTTTCATAATAATATTGCCAAACTAAAGTAAAACATTTGAAGAAATGAGCTTTGTTGTACGAGAAAGTTGCATGTAAGATATTGAGGAGATCAAGCACAGCCTTTTTAATATTAAATAAGTTACAGTTTAAAATATCTCAAAATGCATGAAATATTCAAAAAAAAATACATGATAATACAAAATGAACATATAGTTCGATAAAGTTCATCCAAACAAGTCTGACAACATTTCTTTCATCTACATAAAATATTGTTTGGGAAAATGTTTAGTTAAGAAATTAAATAAGAATAAATAATAGAATAAATTATTATTTAAATGTTAATGAAATATATATATGAAAGATAAAATTAGATAAATTTAAGTCATATGTTATAACCAGAACAAAGAAGCATAAACATGATAGGAGAGGAAAATTTTGTACTCGCATTATTATAATCAAATTAATGAGAAAAATTTGAAAACATGATATAAATTGAAAGGGATAGTTACCTTTCTTGATAATAAGGAGATTGAGTGTAACATTATTGAATGTTAATTATGGCATTAATTGAAATTTTTTATTTAGAGTGCAACAAACATAGAGAATAAAATATTTCAAAATATTAAAATGTTGTAGAGCTCACTAAGATAAGCCCAATGACCTACGTCTTAACTCAAACATACATCAATCAAAATATTTATGAACTATCAAAATAAGAATAGTTAATAATAAATTATTCTTAATATTAAGAAAAAATATATTAATGTTAAAATGATAAGAATTTAGATATGTCATTCAAATAATTCAAGGTTACATAATAGTCATGTAGAGAAGATTTAAAATTACATAAGAAGTTAATCAACTCAAAGAAAAATATTTAAAGAAATGAGACTAATTCTACATCCCTTTTTGTACAATTCAAAATGTTCATAAATCTCATAAAAATGTTTGAAAATAAAATATTAAAAATTCTTTAATATATATATATATATATATTAATGTTTATTTAGATAAGTTGAAAAACATTTATTTTATCACATTCAAAACTTTCCTAGATTTATTACAAATTCCCAAGATAAATAACTACCACTAATAAAAACATATTCTCTTAATATTCAAAAAATAGATGCAAAAGTGAAAATGAAAGAACTTCAAGTAATGTAATGTAGAATAAGTAAAGGAAATACAGAAGTCCCACAAGTGGAGATTTAAATTTTCAAGGAAATATAACATAGTTGAAGTGGAAAACAATGTAGAGAGTTATAATAATATAATAAAGACAAAGTAAAGCATTTCAATTAATGAGATAAATTTAATGAAAAGTTTCATTTAAATTTACTAAGAAGATCGAGGATAATATTCTGAATCATCAAATTATTGTAATTAAAAAAGTAATATTATAAAAATAATAAAAAATGAGTATTTAGATGACAAACTCATCAAGATAAGTCCAACAATGTCCTCCCAAACTCATTTCTAATTACTACAAATTTCAAAAATAAATTTGTATAAATTTAAATAAATTATTATATTAATATTTACTAAATTCATAATAAATATTTAATGAGATAATTTCAAACAATGAAATTTAACAAAATCAAAGAGATAAAAATGTTACAAAAGAGGAGAATTATAGTTTGTATAGAAGAGGTTCACTAAGTAATGAGGGTATCAAACATTACAACATCATTACTTTAGCTATAGATTAAAAAAGTTCATAAGATGAGCAAAACCATATAAAATAAAATTTATAAACATACGAAAATAAAAATTTAATTGTATAGAGTTAATTGAGATGATTCCATTGACATTTATGTTGTCTCCATATGACTTTGTTTAGACTTATTATGAATTAGATGAATTCAATTAGTGTAATATCTAAAAATTGAAGTGATGTGAAGGTCTCAAAAAGGGTGATTAAACCTACATTATAACATTGCCAAATAAAAAAAAAAGTTTAATTAATAGGATTAATAGTTCAAAAAAGTTGCATTCCAAGATAATAAGGAGATCGACTAAAACATCCATGAACATAAAATAAGGAATGAGTTAAAATAACTCATAAAACATTAAAAAAATCTAATAAATAAAATTTTCATTAAGGAGACTCTAACAATGTTTGGTTCATCTCAATCAAATATCACTTGAAGTTTCTATTAATTAACCCAAATAATCATAAACAATAAAAAAATTTAATTTTAAAATTAAGAAAACATGTATTAAAGTTGTAATAAATTTAATTAAGGCATTGTAATATTACTAAGTCAAAACTATGTAAAGGCCACAAAAATTGAGATTTTTTTTTATATAGTAAAATAATAAAATTAAAATAAAAAATTTTAGGAAATGATATAAATTGTGTCGAAAAAGATGCAATCTAAGATACTATTGGGATTGAGTATAACATCCTTGATCGTTAGATGTGGTAATAAAAATTTGATATAAAACAAGCTAAAATACTATAAAATAAAATATTTAAAATATAAAAAATCAATACTTCTTGTGATAAGGCTCACCATGGTCTATCTAATGACCATTGTTTTTTCTCGATTTAACCATATTTAAAATTTTAGTTAATTTCCAATGTAGATTAGCATAAAAACTTATAAATTATTATTTAATATTATAAATATATATTACAATAGATATGATATTAATTTAAGTAGTGTAGTATAAGAAAATAAAACATATCTCAGGGTTGCTGATAGAAGATTTAAAACAATGGGTAATATAAGAAAATCAAAGAAAAAATTAAAATGATACAAATTTTAAATGAACACTACATTCTATGATAATAATGAAATCAAAAGTAACATCCATGATTAT
The DNA here is from genome assembly GCA_023846275.1 of Vanilla planifolia. NCBI lineage: Eukaryota > Viridiplantae > Streptophyta > Magnoliopsida > Asparagales > Orchidaceae > Vanilla > Vanilla planifolia. Next base: position 454,874 of record JAIUJO010000087.1, read on the forward strand.
GAAATGTGGTTTGAATTCAATTGCTATGTAAATATTGATAAAAAATTTTCAAATTTTTAGAAATTAATGTAGAATAGGGTAGAGATTTTAAAAATAATTCAAAAATTTGTTTTACTTTGAGTGGTCCTCATTTGCAATTATTATGATATGCAATAAAAATATGCATTAATAAAAGTTTTTATTTTAACATTTAGTAAACATATCATAAAGTTGGAATGTGGTAAATTGAAATAATATAATATAATGAAACAAAATAAATGTAACTTATATATTAAAGATGCCTTAAAGTTATGTAATACTATGACTAATTCAAAGAAAAAAGTTGACAAAATGAGCTGAAATATAAGGAAATATTGTATTCGAAGACACTAAGGAAATTGACCATGACATCCTAACAAATTAGATCATAAATAAATACATATGTCCCTTTAAACATAGTAAAGCAAAGAAAAAAGATTTTAAAATTATAAAAACAAATATCTAATTTGATAAAAGAGTCCAATGTCATTTGATTCACCTCATTCAAATCTTGTTTTTAAGTTACTACAAATTAAAAAAGGTAAATTATTTTAAATAATTTGAAATTATTTTCAAAAGTATGTTAATACATATTAATAGTGAAATGATTCAAATTGAAGCATTATAATGTAAAGAAAAGACATGTAAAGTTTACATTATAAGAGAAATTAAGTCACATAACAATATTACTAATTCTAAAAATGTGATAAATTATGTGGAAAAGTTATATTCCATGATAATGAGGGCTTTGAATGTAACATCCATGATCAAGAAATGATACACAAATTAAAGTGTTTAATAAAGGCAAAAGAATAGAAAAAAATCTAAAAAATATGAAAAATAAATATTTAAATGAAAAGTGTTTTTGAAGAGGATTTGAGTGAGATTCTTTTACATTATTAGACCTCATTTTAAATTACAATAACTTATGAAAGTAAACAAGCACAAATTATAATGAAAATTTTTTTAACATTAAGTAAATATTTGTTAAATACAAATAGAGATAAATTGAAGTAACGTAATATAGTCAAATCAAATCAACATAAAGTTCACATGAGAGTCAGTTCAATGTTATATTGCAATACGGCCAAATCAAAGCATAAATGCCTAAGAAATGAGACAAAATAGGTAGAAAAATTGTGCGCAAAGATATTAGTGGGAATGAGTGTAACATCCTTGACCATCATGCTTGGTAGAAGCAACACATCAATCAAGCAAGCGAACACCAAAAAAAAATAAGTGATTAAAAATGTAAAAAAAATTAAATTGATTGGAGCTTCATTAGAAGAGTCTTAGGACATTTTTTTTGTCATGATCAACCTCCATTAGAAACATTACAAATGAAAAAAAAATTAATAAAAAATTAAATATAAATTGTCATTTGAATTTTTAGTAAATATATGTTAAAGCTAAAGAAGGAAAAGTTAAAGTTACATAATATAAGAAAACACAATCAATGTATATGACACTTATTGGATGAATTAGAGATTTGTAGTAATATACCAAAATCTATGCAAAAGAAATTGATGGAATTAGATTAATTGTAAAAAACATTTCATCTCAAGGTACTAAGGAGATCATGTGTAACATCATTGATAATTAAATCAAGTACAAATCATAATGATTAATAAGGCCTTTCAAAACCATATCAAATAAAAATTTTAGGAATATAAAGATAAAAACTTAATTTAATAGAGTTCATTATGACAATTGAAACAGTGTTTAATTTGTCTTAGTTAGAGCTCAGTTGGAAATACTACAAATTACAAAAATAAATAAAAATAAGTAATAATAAACCATAATCTTTTTTCTAAAAAGATGACAGTGCTAAAAAAGGACAAATTAAACCAACAAAATATTACCAAATTAAATCAATGTTAATATCACACTAAAAAAGAGTTAGAGTTTTGTATGACCAATTGAAGGCAAAAAAATAAAATAAAATAAAATATATACTATTGGAATGATACATTCTTAATAATAAAATAATTAAAAAATTTAAAATTAACCTTTTTTGGTGTATAAATAATCAAGAAGTGTCCATCATATGTTTCGTTTTACTTTGTGCTCATTTTGAATTATTAGAAATTAGAAAAGTAACCATAAAAACAAATAAATTATTGTTTAATATTAAGAATTTTTTTAAAATCTAAAGTGATATAAGTTAAAGAAATGTAAACTAACAAAAACATAGAAATTTAAAGGTATTTTGCTAGAAGATTATTTGTTATGAAGTCGTATAAGCAAATAAAAATTAAATATTTGAGGTAATAAAATACAAAGTAGTAGAACATTGTACTGCAAGATATCAAGTAGATAAAGAATAAAATTATCGATGGCCAAATTAGTTAAAAACATAATATTAAAAAGAAAATTTCGGAAACATAGCACAAAAGGAAAATTATATTTTCATTGTAAAGAAAATAATAAAATTAAAACATTTTAATTAATGAAATAGATTACACAGAAAAGTTCTATTCTAATGTGCTAAGGAGATCAAAAATAACATCCCTACTAATCAAATCATTAATGATTCTAAATTTCTGTTAATGCATGAGAATAATTTAGAAAATAAAATATTTTAAAATATTGTAATAATACTTAATTAGATAATGCTTTTGCGGTCGAGTTCAATGATGTTTATTTCAATTGTGTCTCATTTTGAATTAACAAAAAAATTACAAACGTAAATAAGATTAAAAAATAAATTATCATTTTATTATTATATAAATAAATATTGATGTTTAAATAATATAAATTTAGGCAATGTAAGGTTCACTTGCAAGGAGAATTAGAGTTTTGTTTTTGTGCATGACAATCAAAGCAAAACATTTCAAGAAATAATATAAATTTTATGGGAAAGTTAGTTTCCACAATACTAAAATGGTTGAGTGCAACATCCTTCATTGTCAAATTAGGTACTAACTGAAATGTAATATAAAGCATTAGGAAAATATTAAAAAATATTTTTCATAATATAAAACTAATATATTTAATTTGATAAAGCTCATAGGATGTGTCCAATAATACTTATTTCATCTTAATCAAAGCCGTTTTAAGGTTACCATAGATTACAAAACTAAATAATCTTAAATAATAATGTATTATTTTTTTAAAATCAAGTGAATATGTATTTATTTAAAATAAGAGATATTGAAGAAATGTAATATATCCAAATCAATTATATGCTAAGTTCAAAAAAGTTGGAACTTAGTGATTTTTAGTGATATAGCAAACCAAAAGTGAAACATATCAAGAAAAAAATAAGATTAACTATGCAGGAAAGTTGCATTCCAAGATACCAAAGAGCTCGAGTGCACCTTCTTCAATCGTCATTTTAGGTAAATAACGAAAACTATCATACAATGAGGCCAATCATAGAAAATAAATTTTTTAAAAATATAATATTAAATTGGATAGAGTCGTATGACAAGATTCCGACGATGTTTGTTTTGTCTAAATTAGACATCATTTGAATTTAATGTGATTGATATAGGTAACTAAATGTATAGAAAAAAATTATTCTTCTAATAACAAGTAAATAAATATTAAAGTTAAAACTAAAAAAATTAAAACTATAAAATATAATGAAATCAAAGTAACATACAGGCCACAATAGATGTTATTTAGAGTTACATAATAACGCAAACAAATGAATGCAAAAAATTTTGATAAATCAAATACATTGTAAAGTTAAATTTGAAGATACTAAGGAGTACAAGATGAGCAAACTTCATCATCTGATGAACTATGAGTCATAATGTCTAGGAAAACTTACCAAAACACAAAAAAATAAATAATTAAAAAATATAAGAAATAATATTTAATTAAAAGGGGATATGCAATTTAGCCAATGACATTTATTTCATCTCAATAAAACCTCATTTTGTTTTATCAGGAATTACAAAATTAAATAAGTATAAATCAAAATAATTATTTATTCATATTAATTAACAATAAGTTAAAGTTGAAAAGCATTATATTGATGATATGCAATATAACTAAATCAAGGTGACCTAAAAGACATTAGTAGGATAATTAGATCCTTTTAGTGATCAACTCAATGAAAGCAAAGAATTTGAAGTAATAAGAAAAATTGTACGAGAATGTTGAGTAACAATATAATAAGAAGATTCACTAAAAAAATCTTCGGTCATCAAATCATTTAGGAAAAAAATGACTCACAAAGCATGCCAAAATCATAAAAACTAAGATTTGTAAAACTATAAAAAAAAATTTTAAAAAATGAATATATAAGTGGATACAATTGGTCAAGATTAGTCCAATGAAGTTTTTTTATCTTGTTCAAATATTGTATAAAATTATTGCAAATTACCGAAGTAAATAAAAAATGATAACAAATTAACTTTTTTAATGTTAAGCAAGTATATTTGAGTTGAAATGTGATGAATTGAACAAATTTAAAATAACTAAGTCATGACAAAACAAATTTCACATGAGCGGAAAGTTAGAGTGACATAACATTATAACTTAATAAAAAATTTTAAAAATTAAGAAATTATAAAAAAGTGTGACAAATTTTTTTTTGACGATAATGAGGACAGCAAGAGAAAATATGATCTATGAAAAAATCAAGTATAAATCGATATACCTAAAAAAATGTAGCAAAATACTAGAAAATAAAGTCCTTGAAAAAAGAAAAAAATATTTATGAAAATAAAGCTCATCGGTAATAGTAAAACGATTTTTGTTTCATCTTAGTTAAATATTGTGTTTAATTACTATAAATTATCAAAGTAAATAAAAATATTAAATTGTTTTTCTAAAGTTGAAATGAGTTAAATTGAAGCAATGCATATAAAAAAATTGAAGACAAGTAATGGTCATATAGATAAGATTTAGAATTACATAGTTATACAAGAAAATAAAAAAATTATTTATGAAATTAAATAAATTTTATCATAGGTTGGATTCCATCCTCCACTCTAAAATTTGATTCAAATTGAATTGTTCAATAATGATTTCCATAATTCTATAAAATAAAATTTAAAAAATATGCGAAAAGAATATTTAATAGAATAGAGCTTATCCAATGAAATTGAACAATATTTAATTTCTCTAATCAAACTTTATTTAGAATAATAAAGAATTACAAAATTAAATAGACATAAATATGAAGAAATAGTTATTATAATAAAAATTAAATATAAGTGAAAAATGAATCGAGATAAATTTAGGCAATGTAGTATAATATAATTAAAGAAATCTAAAGGTAACACGATAGGCGACTTAGATTGAAGTGCAGTATCCTTAATCACCGAATCATATTGATCAAAAAATTTCACATGACATACGACATTTTAAAAAATAAATTTTTTAAAATGATTAATCTTATTGGGATATTTTTAGAGAAATTTGTTTCTTTTTAATGAGACTTTATTTTGAATTATCATGAATTTCTATACTAACTAATTATAAACAATTACAAATGATTACTTTAACATTATGTTAATATATTTTCAAACATAGATTTAATAAATTTAAGAAATTTATATAACTAAATAAAATTGATGTAAACATCACAACAGACATGATTTAGTAATATATAGTAATATAACAGAAAAAAATAAAAAATTTAAATAAATGAACGTTAAAATAGGAAGGCTTATTCAAAGATACTAAGAAGATCAAGCGTGGTATCCTTAATCATCAAATCATACGTAAATAAAAATCTATCATAAAGTTTGCGAAAACTTAATTAAATAAAAGATATAAAGTTGTATGAATGAATATTTAATTTGATTGAGCCTAATGAGATGGATCACAAAACATTTAATTCTCATTCGCTAGGCCTTGTTTGAAATAACAATAAATTTAAAAACTAATTAACATAAAATAATAAATTACAATTTTCATATTAAATAAATACCTAGTAAAGCTAAAAATGAGAAAAATTAAACAAAAATGCTAAATTTTAATATACTAAGGAAAACAACTATAACAGTTTCAATCATTAAATATCACTTAAATAAAAATATCTCATTAAGCTTAAAAAACCCTATGCAAAAAATTTTAAAAAATAAAAAAATTAAGTATTTAAATTCAAAGAGCTCATTAAGATGATTCAAATCAAGTTTATTTTCCCTCCATAAAACATCATTTGAAATAACTTTAAATTACATACATAATTAAAATTAATAATAATAAATTATTACCTTAATATTATGTAAATATATAATAAAAATAAAATATAATAAATCAAATGAAAATGATGTAACCAAATTATAGTGTTGCAAATATCAAAGATGGTTAGAATAAAAGTTTCATAGTTATATATGAAAATGAAAAAAAAAATGTTTAAGGAAATTAGAAACATTATATTAAAATTTTGGGTTCCAATATATTGCGAAGTTATTATGCAACATTCAAAATCATGAAATTAATTTTGAATAAAAATTTCTCATAAAATGTGCAAACATCCCTAAAAACAAACCTTTAAAAGCAAATATATTCAAATAAATATTTTATTGATAGAGCTTACTGATTCAATCAAATATAACAAAATTAAATAAAGTTAAAAGTTTCGTGAGAGGAGAATTATAATTTAATAGAAATGTTACCAAATCTAAACGAGAGATTTGAAGAAATGAGTTTAACTGTATGCCAATGTTGAATTCCAAGATATTAAATAAGTCAAAAATATATTCTAATAAGGTAGAAATTGGTATGTATTGTAAAGCACACTAAAACACATGGAAATAAAATATTAATAGACAAAAAGTGATAATTTGTTGATAGAGTTCATCAAATTGGGTCAAAGGATTTTAGTTTCTTCAACATCGACAATAGTTTGCAATTATTGCAAGAAAAATAATATTTTAATATTAAAAAATTATATGTAAAAATTGAAATGAGATAAGTTGAAATAATGTAATATAATGGAATCAAATTGATATAAAAATTGAAGAAAAAATTTGAAAAAAAACATAAATTATATGCGAAAGTTACATTTCTATATAATAAGGAGGTCAAGCGTAACATCTTAGATTGTTAAATCAAGTACGAATCAAAATATTTTACAAAATAGGATTATAAGAAATGAAATTTTTAATAATAACAAAATAAATATTTAATTGGATAGAGCTCAATACATCGAGTCCAATGACATTTTACTTTTTCGTGATGTTGCATCGTTAAGATAATGTTTTATTTGCAAAACTTTGTACGAATAACAAATAATAAATTATTATTCAAAATTAAGTAGATATATATATATATATATATATATATATATATATATATATATATATATATATATATATATATATATATATATATATATATGTATATATATATTAAAGATTAAATAGAAAAATTGAAGAAATATAAAAGTAACATATGTGAAGATTTAGTGCTAAATAGTAATATAGAAAAATCAAAGCAAAAGATTTCCAGAAATTAGAAAAAATGTAAGGCAATTTTTATTCCAAGATACGTAGCAAATTAAGGGTAGCATTCTACAATGAGGAATATAGTACAAATCTAAATAACTTATAAGTATTATAAAATCTATAGAAAATAAAATTTTAATAGTATAAATTATAAAAATATAGAAATAAATATTTTATTAAATACAGATCATCAAAGTGAGCTTAGCGACATTTATTTTCCTTCATTAGACAATATTTTGGATTATTATCAATTATTAAATTAAGAATAAATAATAATAAATTATTAATTTAAAAAATTTAGAGCCATTAAAAAGCGGTGGATTCGTGTTGAAATAAATATCGTAGGACACGTATAACTGAGCTCAATCTAATTTAAAATTCTTTTTCTTAATTTTTTAATAATTATGGCATTTTTGACACCGTTGAATTTGTAGATTATTTCAACAGAGAGAGTGTTATACTTGATCTCTTAATAATCATGGAATGACATACTCCCATACCTTTTCTATACATTCTGCAAATGTTTTGCTTATATTAATTATATTACATTCAAATAAAAATTTTACTCTCGTATGAGCCTTACACCAATAAAATTTTGTTATATTGTATTGTCACATTTTTTTATTTTCAACTTCTTCATATATTTATTTCATATTGAAATGATAATTTTTTGTTATTTATTCTTATTTTTTTTAGTAAGTTATATTAATACAAAATGAGTTCCAGTTAAAAAAGAGCCAAACATCTTAGACTACTCTCGATGAACCCCATCAACAAAATATTTCTCTCTAGTTTTAAATTTGTAATTTTTTGAATTTTAGCTTGCTTTGCATGCAACTTCAAATTTTACTACATTTTATGATTAAGGATTTTACACTCGATCTCTTTGGTATGTTATAATGTAACTTTCATGTATTTATCCAAGTTTTATTTTTTTATTATTTTAGTATTCTTTTTGAGACACTCTAACTTATAGCTAATTTTGTGAATGAGAATATTAAATATGATCCCTTTGGGATCTTGTAATGCAACTTTCTTATAACATTGTTGTCATTCTTTAATTTGCTTATATAATTATGAAATTAAAATTCTCCACTCATGCAACCATTCAAAATCTTTTATTTTTTAAATTACTTATCTCATGTGATAAAATTTTTTAAAATATATTTAGTTAATATTATAATAATTAATTCCTTATTTATCCTTATTTAAGTTCTTAATTATTAATAATTGTACAAGATTTTTTATTGAGATAAGAAAATTATTGTTGAACTTCTACTTATGTACCTTATATTAAATATTCATTTATTATAGCATTAATTGTTTATTATAGGGTTTTTTACATGATCGATTTTGATTCATAAATTATTTGATGAATGATGATGCTATGAGTAGTCACCATTGTATCATGGAATATAACTTTCAAATATAATTTATCTCATTTCTTAAAATTTTTTTCTTTCAATTGATTATATTTCATGGTAACTCTAAATCACCTCTTATATGTTATTTACAACATTTATTTTTAGATATGTTACATTAAATAAAGTTGTCATATTTTATACTTTATTGTAATTTTCTACATTTTAAAGTAATTATTTTTTTATCATATATGCTTAATTAATTTTGTAATTTTGACTTATTGTTGAAGTGGTATAATCAAGGAAAGAAAAATTTTTTAGACATGAGTCGATGAGTTATATCTTACTAAATTATATTTTAATGTTTCAAAAATATATTTTTTAAATATTTCAACATGTTTTATGTGATATTTTGATTCATAAATGATTGTTGATTAAGGATGTTAAGCTAAATCTCCTCAATTCCTTAGAGTGCACATTCCTCACACACTTTCTCCTATTTCTTCAAATGTTTTGCTTTTATTTTGTTATATATGCTGGCTCAAGTCAAGTATAGTAGCGAATGGGTCCAATAGAATAATAGCTACTAAAACTCCAGTTCTCCGCACATGTAATCTTTACATCACTTTGATCTGATTGTACTTCATTGATCTAATTTATTAATTTCGACTTTAATGTATACTTACATAGTATTCAAGCTTTTTTTATTATTAATTAATCTTTTCACTATTAATTTTTATGAATTCTATATAATGTCTACTTGAGATTTAGAAAAAAAATAAAAATAATTTTCATGAGCTTTATCGAACAAGATATTTATTTAATATATTTAAATTATTTATTTTCAATGATTTTTTCTCTCTATTTGTGATATTTTGCTTCGTTGAAATTAAATTTGAAATATTTTCTTATTATCATGATAACAACTTATATTATTTATGTTTACTTTTTCTGATAATTCATAGTATTTTTAAAAGAGGTCTGTTTAACCTAAAAAATGTCATTTTACTTGACTCGATAAAATATATCTAATTTAATATTCATTGATATATTTTTTCAAATAGATCTTACTTTCCATGAATTTTAATCAATTCGTGCTATATTTTTATTTAAACTTAACTTGATGATTGAGAATGTTATTGTCGATCTCATTAATATCATAGAATGCAACTGTCTCATATAATTCACGTTTCTTAAAATTTCTTTAATTGATATAGTTATATTGCAACTCAAAATATTCTCAAGTCTCATCTTTATTTCATTTTCATTCGGTTGTATTATATTACTTCAATTTATCTCTTTGTTAAAATGATAAATTTATTTTATTTTTTTCCTTTTAGCATTGTTAATTAATAGTAATTCTAAATAAAGTTTAATCAAGATGAACCAAATGTTTATAAACCTACCTAGATTGTTTTATTGAATTAAATATTTATTTATATATTTTAAATATTATTATTTATATTAGGAACATGAATTATATGACATTTATATTTGTACTTGATTTGGCAATTCAGAAGATTACAAATGACCTTCTTATAATCCAAGAATGCAATTTTCTCTTAACGTTTTTCTCATTTCTTCAAACTTTTTAATTTTATTTAGTCATAATTATGTGAACTCCAAATCTCCTCTCAATTTATCATTACATCACTTTCACTTGGTTATGATGGATCGCTTCCATTTATATTATTTTAAGTTTATTATACATTTAAATAATATGAAAATGGTAATGCATTGTTATTTATGATTATTTAATTTTGTAATTTGTTGGAACTCCTTAGTGAGGTGTGACCAAACTGAAATAGACATCACTAAACTTCATTCGAACTAAATTTAATGATCAACGATATTAAACTAGATCCCATTTGTACCTTGCAAGTAAATTTGTTGTATTATTGTTCTCTTTTAATTGAAATTTTTAGTTAACTTGGTTATATTACTATGACACTCTCACTCTCCTCTAATGTGACTTCGACATTCAATTGAATTGACTATAATATTATTTGTTTGATCTTATTTCAATTTTATCATGTGACATTAATATTAAAAGAATAATTCATTATTTTTTATTTTATATAATTTTTTTAATTAACAAAAATTTTAAACAAATTTGATAAAGATGAAAATTATGTCCTTACATTCATTCTAACAAGCTCTATAAGAGTTTCTAGTGTCATTACACACTGTATGAGAAAATTCAATTCATGCTTAACTTAATAGTCAAGAAATTTTTGCTCAGTCACCTTAGTATCTAGTAATGAAAATTTTCAATATAATTTATCTCATTTCATCAAATAGTTTGGCTTTAATTTTGTTATATTATATCAATTGAGATTTGGTTGTATTACATTTTTTGAATTCACATGTTTTTGAATATAACAAACAATTTCAATAATTAAATAATAATTTATTACTATATATTCCTTTTTGTGTTAGTGTTTCATTCTTATTCTAAATGAGATCTATTTATGAAAAAAGAAATATCATTAAAATTACCTCCAAGAGCTCAAAAAATTGTTTATTAATTCAATTTTTTTTTGTTAATTTAAGATCTAATTTAGATGACACAAACATTGTTGCACTTCTCTTGAAGAGCTTTATCAATTTAAAAATTCATTGTTCTTATCCTTAAATATTTTTTCTTCGTGATTTTTGTGATACTTATAAGATATTTTGATTCGTACCTAATATGATGATTAAAGATATTATTCTTTACCTCCATAATATCTTGTAATAAAACATTATTATGATTTTGTTTTTTAAAATTTTTTGCTTTAATTTTGTTATTATATTACTAAGAAGCAATAATTCATCTCTAATGTCAGCATAACATTGCTTTGACTTGATACAATTACAACATTATTATATTTTTATTTAATTTGAAGATAATAATTTCTTATTTTTTGTGGTTTTTAACTTAGGAATTTATAGAAATCCTAAAAGAGGACTAGTCGAGATGAAACAAACATATTTGAACTAATGTTGCTGAAATATATGAAACATGGTATTCATTTTTTATATTTTTAAATATTTCATTTTCTAGAATTTATCATTATTTACTAGACATCTCGATTTAAATCTGAATTGATAATTGAGGATGATATTCTTGATCTCCTTAATATCTTCGAATGTAATTTTACCATAAAATTTTAGTGGTTATATTTCCTTCTAACTTTAAAACTTCACTCATGTGACTTTCACATAACTTTGATTTGGCTACATTATCTTTATCCAACTGATTTCTTCTCTAGTTCTTTCAATATTGACTTAATGATTTGTAGAAATTCCAAGCATAATCAATTGATTTTTGCAAGGAAATAAATTTTTGATAAAGGAATACAATGTTTCTTATTATTGTTCATGAATAGATAAATCAATAAAGGGATGAAAATACTTAATAGAAGCAAGAAAACTAAAGTTTCTAAGTGTTACGCTTAGCTTGAAAAAATTGTATTATAAGAACTACTATGTCATAGTGTATTGCGAAGCTATTTTGCACTTGTACAATATCATGCAAACCATCTTTAACTTCTTAAAATATTGTTCTTAATAATTAGATATATCATTAACAGTGATTGGGTTTTTGTCGAAAAATTATGATCGTGGTTGTTAGAATGTAAATGAACACTCTTTCATTAGTTACTACTAGATATACTAAAATGCTCTTCCAAATAGCTTAAAAATTTCTTCCAAAGCAACTATGTAATGGCATAAACAATGGCTATAGGAAATAGTTGTTAAGTGGGATCGACTAGACCATAATATATGATTGGAGAGGATCTGGACTATTATATAAAAGATTATAAAACTGAATAAGATATGGATGATTTGATCAATGTGGATTAAGTATGGTCCACCTAATGACAATGGATGAGGTTTGGGTCATTCAAACAATCAATTGCAAGGAAAAAATTGATTTCAAGTTTTGGATAAAAAAAATTAGAAGATTTGGGCTATCAAATTCTAAAATTTATTATTTCAAAAAGCAAAAAAATTCATGGTTGACCAACTAAGTTAGATATTATTTTCTTATCCAATGTAGAGCCATGGTTTATTGCCTAAGTAAACGAAATATCCTCCATTTGATAGACAACAACATGGTGAGAAATAACATGCATACAATATTGGAGACAAAATAGACATTATTACATTTGGCTTGACGAGCTTTTCCTATCTAATTATTCATTTTCTTATTTCTTAATATATAAGTTTATATAAGTTTGTGTTACATTTAGAGATGTTTTGATTCATACTTGATTTGATGTTTGAGGATGTTAACCTAAATCTTCTTAGATCCTTGGAAAGCAACTTTCACATATAATCAAATGACTAACACTCCTTAAGCCATGGTGTGCAATCATGTGAAATGGAACGCCCCTTGCCTAATAGGGTGAGGGCTTTGACACTCTGGCAAAACTTAGGTGTATATAATCATTAAATATGGAGCCTACCCATGCAATGTGGTACCTCTATTGTAAAAACTATGCCCATAATAGCATCTCATCTGCTGTCTGGTCTATGGACTCCTAAATGTTTGGTCTACCTCATCACAACTTTATGCTTCAATATTAGAAATCATTATAACACTTTATTAAGTTTACTTTATTTTATTCTTTACATAAGTGCAAAGTTATTACTACTATATATGACAACCTATGATAATATATTAGGAACTACTTTAGATGATCCTTGACAAACTATTTGAGGTTAACTTGAGTTGCCTCATAAAGCATAATTTTTTATATTAGGTGATCCTAAGGTTTTGTCAAAATCATGCTTAGCTATTTAGGTTTCCCAAACCTCATAGATTTTACACATATAACTTACATTTTTGCCTTCCCTACATTTGAATGGTCACTAAGGTATTTTTTCTTATCAACATTGCACTTGTTCTTTCATTAACACCATAAACTTTGATTTAAGCTTAAGGCAACAGATAAGTGACAAGCCATTCTTTTCAAAACTTTTGTTTACATAATTTTTATTAGTGATTCTACATACATATTAAGATAACATGAGCCACTACATCATTCTTAATTTTCACTTCTTTGCTACTCATATCACTACAATACCATCTTAGGCATCCAACACATGCATTTTGAGATTACTAGACCCACAGGAACTTACTCATATTACCAAGGTTTTTCTTGGCTAAACATTACGAGGACTACTATTCTCGTAGGCTAATTCATAGCATCTCTCTTATGGTTATAATTGAGACTTCCCTCAATCTAATTATCCTTTGAAGTTATAAGCAAAAGTCCATCAAAAATAAGGCGTGGCACTAATGTTCCTCAAATCATTCTTTGTTTCACATGATTAAACTGATTCCTAAAGATCATCATAAAAAAATCCAAAATCAACCTTATCTCAATATCCATCATTTGAGAAGCACTCAACCCTAAACCTGTACTGTTATAGCTACCTATGGTCTCATTTTCTTTGAAATGTTAATCTAAGAACTCATCAAAAGCTGTACATTTATTTTAATGCCAAGGTAAAAGTAATCGAGCCCATATACTTAAACTTTGTTTGATTTTTAGGAAAATCTAAACCTGTCTATTCAACAATCACGCATCACCAAAATAATCTACCATCTAGCCAACCCTTTCCTAATCTTAACTCTAAACAATTGTTTGTGGCTTAGCTCAACACTTTCTTACTTTTTGATCCAAGTGCTTCATGAATCCCTGTATTTCTTATAAGGCATAAATCTGAGAGTCCCAAGTTTCTAACCTTGAAAATGAAGGTTTACTAGCTAACATAAAGCCATTTAGGATCTCAAGAGATCTCAATATTCTAAATTATAATTTCAGTTATTGAATTATTTTAGGTTTTAGTATGATTTACAAGTAATTTCAATACATTACTAAATTATTTATTGATTGTGTTATACTCAATCCCCTTATTATCTTCAAATGCTTATTTCTCTAACAATTTGTTGTGTTTCATCAAATGTTTTATTCTAATTTTGTTATACTAGCATTTAACTCAACACTTCCTCTAGTGTGACATTCACATTATTTTTAATTTTTTATTTAGTATTACATCAATGTATCTCATTTTTGTATAGTATGTATTAGTTTATAATTAAAATAATATTTTTGCATTAATTATCATTATTTACATCAATGACTTAGAGTTATTCAGAACGAGGATCGACCATGTTAGTATCACCAAATGCAACTTTCTTATGAAATTTATTTCATTTTTTCGATGTTTTCCATTTTATTTGGTTGCATTTTTATCAAACTTTGATTTTCATATCACTTGACTATTACATATCTTTGATTTGTTTATATTCTATGCTTTAGTTTATCCAATTTCAATGTTAATATATATTTTAGATATTGAAACAAAACTTTCTTGTTATTTATAATTATTTTTATTATTAATTTGTAGTAATTCAAAATGAGGTTAGATAGAGTGAAGCAAACATCATTGGACTCCTCTCAATAAGGTTGGTCGAATAAAATATTCATACTTTTATTTTTAGATATTTTATTTTCTTTGGATTTTACAAGGAATTCAAGACATTCTCATTCATAGTTTACTTGAAGATTGAAGATCTTATGTGAAATATCCTTAGTATGTTAGAATTAAAATTCCATAAACAATGTATCTCAAATTATTAAATTTTCTTCTTTTGATTTGGTTATATTACTATGAAACTCTTACCACTCAGATGACAATTACATCATTTTTATTTTTTTTATTAAATTGATTTAATTTTTTTATTCAAAAATTAATATATATTTTCTTAGCGCTAAAAATAATTCATTACTATTTATTCTTATTTACATTAATAATTCATAGTACACCAAATGAGGTCCAATCCAAATTAATGATATGTCATTTGAATTGTCCCAACAAGACACATTGAATCAAACAAATAATTAATTTTTTTAATATTTGACTTTCTAACAATCTAGCTTTTTGTGTGAGACCTTTTTCCTTATACTTTATTTGATTATCGATGACATTACACTGGACTTCTTTAGTTCAAGAAAATAAAATCTACATAAATTGTTTTGCATATTCAAATATTTCACTTTAATTTTTTTATAGTACTTTTTAATAAAAAAATATCTTCTTTTGTGAACTTTACATCACTTTGGATTTAATTTTTTTATGTTAAATTTATTTTAGTTTAGTTTAAAATATTTTTAAACAATAGTAACATAATCTCAAACAAGGTCTGATAAAGACAAAATTAATTTTGTTGGACTGATCTCGTCATGATCTACGCAAATAACTGCTTATTTTATCTTTTAAAATATTTTAATTTTTTTGGCATACTTTATGTGAATTTAAATTTTTATTATTTTGATGATTAAGGATGATATTCTTCATCTTCTTTGTATTTCAGAATGTCACATTCCTATACAATTTATCTATTTTGTTCAAATATTTCACTTTTATTTTGTTATACTACTACATGAATGAAAATATTTTCGTTGTTGCCTTTTACATCAATTTGCTTTGGTTAGATTATATTACTTTAGATTACATAATAACAACTTTTATATTTATTACTTAATATTAAAATAACTTCTTATTATTATATGTCATTATTCACTTTAAAAATTCATAATAACACCAAACTAAGTCTTGTTGACATGGTATAATTGCCACAATGTTTGTTTTGACAAGCTCTATCTAATAAAATTTTTTTTATTCTATTTTTCAATACTTTATTTTATAGGATTTGGGCATTCTTTATAAGCTTTTTCTATTTATAATTAATTTGATGATCAAGAATTAACAACAAATTTCCTTGGTATCTTGAAATGTAATTATGTTATACAATTTATCTCATTTCTTCATTTATTTCACTTTTAGTTGGTTATAGACTATGTCACTCTAGATCTTTCTTATGAGCATAACATCAATTTTTGTTTGTTGTGTACATTAATTCAATTTATGTCTTTTAAGCTTTAATATATATTTATCAAATAATAAAATAACTATTTATAATTATTTATGCTTCTCCTTTTTGTAATTGGAAAAAAATTTCAAATAAAGTTTGACAAATGTGAAGCAAATTTGTTAAATCTTCTTATTGAACTTTATATAATTAAATGATCACTATTATATTTTTAATATTTTATTTTGTATGATTTCAGTATGATTTATAGGAACTTTTTATTATTTTCTTACTTGATGATAGAGGATTTTACCCTCATCATACATAATCTCTTGGATTTTAACTTTTGTATACAATCTATCACACTTCTTTAGATTTTTTATTTCATTTTAGTTATATTGTTATGTAACTTGAAATCTTCTTTCATATGATATTGACATCATTTTGACTTGGTGTTTTTATATTTCTGTAATTTATATAACTTTTTATTTATTACATATCTTTTTCTTACCTTGTGAGGCAATCTATTTCATTCCTAATTTGATAATAGATGTTGTAATATGCAATCTCCTTAATATCTTGAAATTAAATAATCCTAAAAAATATACTTAATTTCCTGAAATTTTTACATTTGTTAGGTTATATTACTATGACACGTTCATTATCCCCTAAAGTGACCTTTACATTAAGTAAATTAAGTCATATTATAGTGCTTGAATTTATATCATTAAAGTTTAATATAGATGTACTTAATATACAAATATTTATCTATTTTTATTAGAATTTATTTACTTTGTGAAATTCATAAAAATTGTAAATAAAGGCTGATGGAGACAATAAATGTCATTAGACTAATTTTGATGAGTGCCATCTCATTAAATGTAAATTTTTTTAGTCCTTAAATATTTATTTTCTAAGATTTTTGTAAGAATTATGAGAAATTTAGATGTACTTCTTTTGATGATCAAGAAAGTTGCACTTGATCTCTTTAATTTCTTCAAAGATTTTACTTAGATGAATTGAAATTAATATTTTTCTTTAATTCTTTTCTTTTGTAACCTTTTCATATATTTGATTTGATTATATTATATTTTTATGTATGATATATATATATTTATATAATACTAAAAATTTAATTTATTCTTATTTTGTTTAGTTTATTTTTGTAATTTATAGTGATTTTAAATGAGGTCTAATCGAGATGAAACAAATGTTATTGGACTCATCTTAATCAGTTTTATCCAATTAAAAAATTATTTTCAAAATTTTAAATTTTATATTTTTATTTTCACATATTTTTGAGTATATTTGATTTAAATTTAATTTGATAATCAATGATATTCCAATCGTTCTCCTTAGTATCACTGAATGTAACTTTCTTATTCAATTGATTTAATGTTTTCAAATTTTTTACTTTGATTTTTATATAATACTATGTAAATCTAAATCGCCCCTTTTTTGACCTTTTTCATCACATTTATTTGATTATATTGTATTCCCTTAATTAATCTCAAATAATGCTTAACATATACTTCTTCAATATTGTGAAAATAATTTTTCCTTTTTATGATAATTTTTTTATTGTTCCCAAAAATTCCCACTTTTTAATGAGATAAAACATAGTTTATAACATCTCATGAGATCTATCCAATTGAATATAGAAAATAATAATTTCAAATATTTTAGTTTCTATGATTTTAGTTGTTTGTATTAGTTATATTATGTTGTATGTCACATGGTGATGTATGTTGTCATAATAAATCAACTTAATATCATTGAATAGGATATTCTCTTAAAAGTTTTCTTTTTTTATTAAATTATTTTTATTTTATTTTTTATTTACCATTTAACTAAAAATATTCTCTCCTGTGGCATTTACAAGCTTTTGATTCAATTATATTACAGTGCTCTAAATTATTATAATTCAAAATTTATATTCTTTTTCAGTTATTAAAATAATAATTTATTATTTTTTTAATATTATTTGATGTCTTTTATTTATCATAATTCTGAATGGGATAGTTTAAGATGCAATAACATCATCAGAGTTGCCTTAATAAGCTCTATTCAATTAAATATATTTTTTTAAAATATTTAAATTTCTATTTCTTTTGTACATTTTATAATGCATTTTGGTTCACACCTAATATCAAAATTGAGCATGTTGCACTTAGCCAAACAACAATATTTATACTTAATATTAGAACTTTTATTTATAATTATTTGTGCTTGTTTGCCTTTGTAGTCTGGAGAACTTCAAATAAAGTTTGACAAATATGAAACAAATGGCATTGGAGAAATCTTGAATAGAAATAAGAAATTAAAAATTCATTTCTAAATTTTCAAATATTATATTTCATAGGCTTTAGCTCACTTTATTAAGTATTGCAATTTATTTAATGATTAATGATATTTCACTAAATCTCCATAGGAACTTGCAGTGAAACTCTCAATTAATTTACC
Organism: Vanilla planifolia; assembly: GCA_023846275.1. NCBI lineage: Eukaryota > Viridiplantae > Streptophyta > Magnoliopsida > Asparagales > Orchidaceae > Vanilla > Vanilla planifolia. The sequence goes on from JAIUJO010000087.1 coordinate 473,998, forward strand.
AAATTTCATTAAATGTTTTAACATAATTTTCTTATATTTCTATATGAATTTAATTTTTCTCTCATGTGACCTTTATATAAAATAGATTTGTTTACAATAGCATCCCTAAACTTATCTAATTTAATGTTGGTAATTCATAGTAATATCAAGTGAGGTTCCATCGTGGTGAAACAAATATTGTTTTACACTTCTCAATGCACTTTATCCAAATAAAAATTCATGTTTATAATTTAAGATATCATATTTTCTATGTCATTGGAATATTTTGCTAATTAGTTGGATTCATAAATGATCTAGTTATTAAGGATACATTTTTAGTTGGTTGTATTGCTATGTTCTTTGAATTTTCTCTTGTGTGACACAAATCTTTATTTTTATTTGGTTTTATCACATTAATTTTGTTTTTTACATTTTAGTTTTGAATATTCCTTTCTTAACAATTCAAATAATAATTTATTATTTTGTTTCATTACTTTGGATATTCACGATAACTCCAAATGTGGATCAATCGAGAAGAAACGAATTACGTTAGACTTATCCTCGAAGGCCCTATCAAATAAAATATTCTTTTAACAGATATTACGATTAATACCTAATCACATGATCAAGGATGATATAATCAATCATTTTATTATCTTAGAATAATACTTTCTTACACACTTTATCTCATTTTTTCAAATGTTTCATTTCATTTGCTTATATTAGAATGAAACCTGAATTTTCGTGTCACTCAACCCTAACATCTCTTTTATTTGTTTATATTACATTTCTTCTGCTCAATTTATTATAGTTTCAGTATATTTAATTTGATATTAAAATAAAAAGTTATTTCAATTTATGGTTATTTAAGTTATAAATAGAACTACTTCTAATATAGGTTTCCTTGAGTAAAACAAACAATGTTGTACTCTTCTCAAAGAGCACAATCCATCTAAATATTCTTATCTATATTTTTAGATATTTTGTTGTTATTATTTTTTGCATGGTTTTAGTGGCATTCTCATGCATAAATAATTAGATAATGAAAGATGTTACTATTGATCTCATTAGTAGAAAGGAATGCAACTTTTTCACACAAATTATCTCATTTCTTAAAATTTTACACATTTATTTTGTTGTATTACAATGAATGTCTAATCCTCCTCTTGTGTGACCTTTACATCACTTTATTTTGTTATATTATATTACTTGAATTTATGATATTAAAGATTTAATGCATATTTTCTTAATATTAAAATAATAATTTCTAATCATTTCAACTTATTTAATAGGGAACAATCCAAATGAAATAACCATTGTTGGACTTATCTTCACATGCTCGTTTTAAAAAAATAATTATTTTTAAATATTTTACTTGCAAGTGTTTTTACATTTTTTATTAGATATTTTAATTCATATCAAACATGACAATTAAAAGTGTTATAATTGATCTCTTGGGTAAGTTGCAATTTGACTAAATCATATAATGTTTCTTATTTCTTAAAATATTTTTGTCTAATTTTGTTATGTCATTATTTAAAACTAATCTTCTATCCTGTGACCTTTACATCTCCATTATTTTGTCATTTACCATTTTTTAAACTTTTCTCAATTTAGTTTTAGTAAATCTTATTTTAATATTAATATAATATTTTATTATGATATTTACTTATTTACTTTAGTTGAAATAGCAATTCCAAACTTCATTCAATTGAGAAAAAAGAATTTCATTAGAATTGTCTCATTAGGTTCTATCAAAATAAATATTTTCAAATGTTTTATTTTTATTTTTAGCATGATTTATCAGTAATTTTGATTGTTATGCCTAATCACCTTATTGTCTTACAATTTGACTTCTCTACAAAATTTTTCTTATTTCTTCATATTGTTAGCTTTGATTTGGTAATATTATTTTCTAACTCTAAATCACCCATTATGTCACATTTATATTACATTGATTTAGCTTTATTAAATTATTTAAATTTAGCCCATTTAAGCCTTAAATATACTTACTACATTTTTAAGTATCAATTTATTATTTTTTTGGCTTAATTAAATGTTTTTTTGTAGTATTTCATACAAGGTTTGATCATGTGGAAACAATCGCCATTGAACTTATGTCATCAACCTTATTTTTAAGAGTTTTTAATGAAAAGTCTTGTGTACTTGTAACTTATATTACAATTGATGATTACACTCAATCTTCTTAGTATCTTGAAATACTAAATTCTTGCAAAACTTGTCTCATAATTTTAAATATTTTTCTTTCATTTGGTGATATTACTATGAATCCCTATTTTTCCTCTCTTATGAATTTGCATTGCTTAGATTTATCGAGATTAAACTCCTTCAATTTGTCTTATTTTAATTTTAAAATAAATTTATTTAATTGTTAAGTGATAAACCATTATTATTTATCTCTATTTAATTTTTTTTTATTTGTAGTAATTTAAAATAAAGTTCAATCAAGACAAAGAAGGCTTCATTAGACTCCTTTTCATGAGTTGTATTCGATTAAATATTTATTTTTATCTTTTCAAATATTTTATTTTCTAGGTTTTCGAGCATGCATTACGAGATAATTTCAACTGTTACTATTTTTAACCATCGAGATTGTTCAACTAATTCTTCTATGTATCTTTGAAACTAATTTTTCCCTATAATTTCAATCATTTATTTTGAAAATTTTCACTTTGATTTGGTAATATTACTTTTCAACTCTAATTCTATTGTCATGTCATCCAAACATTACATTGATTTGGCTAAGCTACATTACCTTTCTTTGTCTTATTTCATCCTTATTATTAAACAACCAAAATATGAAAATAACCATTTATTATTATTTATGCTTTGTTATATAACTAGTTCATAATAATTCCAAATGGCATCTTATTGAGACAAAAGAAGGTTTGCTAGAGTTATCATGACAAGCTCTATCAAATTACTTATTCATTTTTATATATTTTTTAAAATATTTGATTATCTTTGGTTATGGCATGATTTATATTACATTTTAATTCAAGAATATTGCAAAGATTGACTAAGTTGCAATGTATCCTTCGTATCAGCGAAAGCAGCTAACCAATACAATTTACGTCATCTATAGAAAAATTTTTAAAATGATTTGCGTTTTTTGCAAATTATTTTATATGTCTGTTCAAATGTGACCTCAATTTGTTAAACTATACCAATATATATATTTATAATTTAAATAATAATTTTTTATTATTTATGCCTATTTATTTTGGCATTAATACAAATTTCTAAGGAGGTTCAGCAAAGCTGAAAAAATCATTATTACACTAATCTGTATTACCTCAATCTAATTAAATATTATTTTTAATATATTAAAATATATAATTTTAAATTTTTTGGTATGTTTTACAAGTTAGTTTTCTTTATGCCTAATTTGATGATCAAGAATGTTACAATTCATTTTTTTAATATCTTCGAGTTCAAATTTTCCTTTATAATTTATCTCATTTTCTTAATGATAGATAAATACATATGACACTTTAAATATACTCTCGTGTACCATTTAATTTATTTTAATTTTGTTATCTTCAATTTTTTAATTCATAATGTTTTCATTTTTAATATGTACTTTAATATGTAATTACCAATTCATTATTATTTTTGCTTATTTAATTTTGTAACTTATAGTAATCCTTGAAGAAATCCATTTCAAAATAAACAAGCAACATGAATGATTAAGTCTTACATCCTCAATCATTGTAATAATTCAATCTATCCCATTTGTTCAAATATTTTTCTTTTTTTTTGATATGTTAATATGAAACTTGAGTTTTCATGTCACATGATCATTACATTATTTCGATTTTGTAATATTATAGTGCATAAATTAGTCTTGTTCAAGTTCTATTTATATTTATTGAATATTAAAAAATTATTGTTGTTTATTGTTAATTAGGTAATTACTTGCAATTATAGGTGTGGAATGAATAAGAAAAAATACAGTCATCTAACTCGTCTCGACAAGCTGTACTAAATAATATATTAATTTTTATTTTTCTAGATAATTTATCTTCTAGTGTTTTTGTACACTTTATAAAATATTTTACTTCATATTTTATTTAATGAACAAGGATGTTATAGTTAATAACTATAATATCTATGAAAGCTACTTTCTTATACAAATTATTTCATTTTTATAAATTTTTTAATTTGTTATATCACTATAAAACTTCTACTCTCAACTCATGTGTGCTTTATGTCACTTTCATTTTCTAATATTACATTTCTTTAATATATATTTTTTAATAATGAAATCATAAGTTTTTTATTTATATTTTTTTCATTCATAATTCACAATAATTCCAAAGGAGGCCTCATCAAGAAAAAATATTCAAATATTTGATTGGACTCACCCTAATGACTTTGTCTAATCCAATATTTAATTTTTTATTTTATAAATTTTTTTTTAATTTCTTTGTTTTTTCGATGCTTTACGAGGAACTCAAATTCAATCCAAATTTAACAATTGACGATGCCACACTAATCTCCCTTGTATCGTGGAATGAAGCTTTCATATAAAGTTTATGTCATCTTTCTAGATATTTTTACTATATTTGGTTATTTTGCTATGATACTTTGACTCTCTTCCTATTTGACCTTTTAATCTCTTTGATTTGTTTATATTACATTGCTTTAGTTTGTCTTATCTAATTGGTAATATATATTACTTCATTGTACAAAATCTCCTTGGTGTATTAGAGTGCAACATTCTCATGGAATTATTCTAATTTATTCAAAAGTTTAACTTTGATTTTGTTATGTTACTATGTAGTCATAATATCTGCTCTTGTGAACTTAACAAAGTTGTGCTTTTATTGTAATACAATACTTGAATGATTCTTACTTCAACTTTAATATATATATATATACTTAATATTATAAATAATATTAATTTATTTTTATATATGCTTTTTTTTGTAATCTATAGTAATTCCAAATGAGATGTAATCAAGTCGAAAAAAAGTAGTTTCCCTCAGCTTAAAGAGTTCTATATAACTAAAAATTAATTTATATATTTTGAAATATTTTATTTTAATGGATTTTAGCATTCTTTGTGAGACTTTCCAATTTATGCCCAACTTGATGATCAAGAATATTATGGTCAATCTCCTAAGTATGTTTGAATGTAACTTTTCCTAGCAATTTATTCGATTTGTTCAAATTTTTCATTTACTAGGTTGCACAAAATTGAAAACCTAATTTTCCTATAAGTGACCTTTGCATCATTTAACTTTGTTATATTGTATGCTTTATTTAACATCATTTTTTCTTTACTACATATTTATTGAGTTTAAAGTAATGTTTATTATTGCCTATGCTTATTTAATGAGGTAGTTTGCAAAATTTACAGCTATTGTCCAATTGAGACTAAACAAAAGTCCTAAGAATCACATTGATATCTTTTATTCAATTAATGATTAATTTCTTACATTATGAATAAAGTATTTTCTATAATTTTGAAATTCTTTATAATATAATTAATATCATAAAAATTTAATGATTAGGAATGTTGCACTTTACCTCCATAATATCCTGGGGGTCAGCTTTCTAAAGCAAATTATGTCATTTCTTGAAATTTTTTTATATGGTTATATTACTATGGAACTCTAATTTTCTTCTCAGGTGACCCTTTCATCATTATGATTTACAGATGTTATATTGCTTTTGCTATCTTATTTCAGCTTTCATATATAATAGCTTACTATTAAAATTTTTATTTTTAAAAAGCAGACAAGGTTCATAGGAAAACTATATTTTAAAGTACTATGTAGAAATGGGATAAAGTTTGTACAAAAGCGTGATTCCAAGGGACTTGTTGATTAAGAGTAATATTATTAATTGTTAAATTAGGTTTGAATCAAGATATCTCTTGAAGAGTGACTAAGATCATTAAATAAAGTATTCACATATATTAAATTGAATATTTAGTTTGATAAGTGTCATTAAGATTAAGGTAATGATGATTATTTTGTATCAATCACATTTGACTATGATTTTTAGTAAATTAAAAAAATTAAATTATCCTTCTAGTATTAATTACAAAATATTAAAGTTGAAATGAGATAAATAAAAGTAATGTATGATAAAGAAATAAAACACTAGTAAATGTCACATGAGAGGAGATTTATCGTTACCTTGCAATATAACAATTGAAAGAAAAAAGTTTGAAGAAAGAAAACTTATTTTGTAAAGTTATCGCACAAGATACTAAGGAGATCAATTATAACATCCTCAATGATAAAATTAAGTAACAAAAAAAAATATGTCATAAAGTAACAAAAAATGTAGGGAAATATTAAAATGAACATTTAATCAAATAGAGCATGTTGGGACAAGTACAACTATGTATATTTCAACTCAATCAAAACTAGTTTTCAGAAAATAATAATTACAACAAAAAATAACCATTGATAATAATAAGTTATTATCTTAATAATAAGTAAATATATATATTCAAGTTGAAATATGATTAATTAAAACAATGTAGCACAATTAATAAAAGTGAATGAAAGCCCACATTAGAGTAGACATTCAGTTAATAAATAATATAGACAAATTAAAACATAAAAAAGTAGAAATGTGATAAATATTATTTGAAAATTTCAATGCAAGATTCTAAGATTGACTATTATATCACTAACCATCACATCTAGATGAATGAAACTAATTTGTAAAGACAGTAATCACATTTCAAAGCAAACTTTTTAAAATATAAGAATGAAATTTAAATTTAGTGGAACTACTCAAGATCAAAAAATACATAAGCAATTAAATATAAATTATAATTAATTTATTTTTTAATATTATACAAACACATGTCAAAAAAAGCAAGATAACTTACAAATAATGTAATACAGCCATACCAAATTGATGTAAAGCCTACATGAAAAAAGATTTAGATTTTTATAGTCATATAAAAAATCAAAGGAAATTGTTTGAAGAATTGACATTCATTGTACATGACTAATTAATTCCAAGATTATTAGGGGGTCCAGTATAGCATAAATAAACCTTAAATTAAGCACAAAATAAAATGCCTTTTAAAGTGTGCCAAAATGGTAGAAAAAAAACTTTTAAAGATAGAAAGAGAATGTTTAATTATATGGCTCCCATCTAGTGAAGTTTCATGACTTTTGCTTCATCTTGATCTGACCTCGTATTTCCTTACTACGAGTTATCAAAGTAAATCAGCATAAATGATGAGAAAATATTACTTTGTTATTAATTAAATAATTATTAAGTCTAAAATGATCCAAATTAAAGAAATATAACATAAGCAAATCAAAAATATGTAAAGGTAGCATAAGAGATAAAGTTTATGATAATGTTGTATTAAAATATACGTAAGAGAATGACTGTAACATATATGATTGTTAAATAAGGTATGAATTATAATATATTATTGGACATGACAGGATACCAAGTAAAACATATTTCAAATTATTAAAATTAAAAGTTAAATTAATAAACCTCATTCAAATGATTATTGTGGCTTTTATTCTAATCGATTATTCATTAAACAAAACATTCTTAACAATCAAATTAGGCATAATGCAAGTATCTAATAAAGAAGTCATGTTATTAAAAAAGACATTATTTCAAAACTTTAAAAAAATTAATTATATATAACTCATTTAGGTAAATCCACTAATGATTATTTCATCTCAAGGAGACCTCATATAAAATTAATACACATTACAAAAAAAATAAGACTAAATAACTATAAATTATTATTTTCATATTTAGTAAATATTAAATAAAACTAAAATGACAAAATTTTAAGAAATGCAATATAGTAAAATGAAAGCGAAGTAAAGGCTACATTGCAAAATATTTTTAATTACCAAGTAATATAATAAAATAAAAGAAAACGTTTTGGAAAATGGGATAAATTGTGGCAAATAGTTGCATTCCCATATACTAAGGAGATCGAGTGCAACATCCTTGATTGTAAAATCTGGTAAATTTCGAAAGGCCTTGCAAAACATACAAAAAATTGACAAAAATATTTTTAGAAGTATAGAACTTAATACTTCATAGGATATAAGTTACTAAGACCAACCCAATGGCATATGTTTCATTTTGATCAAACCTCAATTAGAATTTCTATATATTATCAAAGAAAAAAGAAATAATAATAAATTATTATTTTTGTAATAAGTTAATATATAATACTGCTATAATAAATTTAATTAAAGAAATGCAATGTGACAAAATAAAGCTTATTTAAAGTTTACAAAAGATGAGAATTAGAGTTTTATAGAAATATAATTAAATTAAAGTAAAAATTTAGAAGAAAGTTGATTAAGTAGTATTTCAAGGTGCTATAGGGATTGAGAGTAACCTTCTCCATCATCAAACTATGTACAAATCATAATGGCTTGTGAAGCAAGGAAAAAAATTAGAAAATAATATATTTTAAAAAACAAAAGCAAACAAAAAAATTATGAGAAATGATATATATTGTACGGGAAAGTTGCATTCCTAGATACCATGGAGATCTAGTGAAGCTTCCTTGATCATTAAATCAAATAAAATTAAAAATACTTAATAAAACATAAAAAAACTTGAAGAAAGTATTTAAAAGTACTAAAATTAAAATTTCATTAGTTACAGCGAATGAAGGTTAGTCAGAAGGCACTAACTTTGGCTTGATCAATCTCGTTTAAATATTCCACTAATTAACAAGGTAAATAAAAGTGAATAATAACAAATTTATATTTTAATATCAAGTAAATAAATAAAGTAGTTGTGTTGAAATAAATCAAAGAAAGATAATATAACAAAATGAATGTCATATAAATGTCACATGAGAGAGGAACGTGTTTTATAAGTGTATAACCAAATCATAAAAAAACTTTTAGGAAATAAAATAAATTGTTCGAAAAAGTAGCATTCAATGACACTATAGAGAGTGAAACATTCTAAATCTTTAAATTTTGCAAGAACTAAAATGCCTTGTAAGGATAGCCAAAACAATAAAAAATAATATATTTAAAAATATTAAATTAATGCAAAACATTTCAAGACAAAGATTAGTATATGGAAACGTTGCATTCCTATACTATGGAGATGGCGTGTAAAATCCTTTAACATGAAAATTCTTGTGAATTTTGAAATATATTGTAAAACATACCAAAACATGACAAAATATTTAAAAATGTAGAAATTAACACTTCATTGGAGCTCAACGATACTAGTTGCGGATTTTTATTTTTTTAATCAAAACTACTTTGGAATTACTAGTATTTATCATAGAAAAAATAAATAATTTATTGCTGTAATATGAAGTAAATGTACGATTACTATTAAAGAGATAAATTAATGTAACTTAATATAACACTATCAAACTAATGGGATGGTCACTTTTTAGAAGAATTAGAGTTTAATAGTAACATAAAAAAATCAAAGTGAAGAATTTTAATAAATGAGATAAACTAATTGAGAAACTATATTTGATAGCATTATAAAGATCAATTGTAACATTCTCAATATTTAAATTAAGTATAAAAAAGAATACCTTATAAGGCAAGCCAAAACTCCAAAAAAAATAATATATTTCAAAATATAAAATAATTTTTTATTGTATAGGGCTCATTGAAACAAGTATAATAATGTTTATTTTGTCTCAACCTAACCTCGTTTTAAGTAACTATGACTTACCAAATAAATAAGCATAAATAATAGTAAATTATCAATTCTATTTACAATTTCACAACATAGAAGAATTACAATCTCGCAATAATATATTTCCCTAAAATAAAAACATTTGAAGGAAAGAAAAATTATTCTCCAAAGCTACATCCAAACATCGTAAAGGGATTGAGTGTAACATCATTGATTTTCAATTGTGATAGAACCGAATTTTCTTATTAAGAAAGCCAACGCCACATAGAATAAATATTTAAATATCCAAACATAGTAAAGGGATTGATTGTAATATCATTGACTTTCGATTGTGATAGAACTAAATTTTCTTATTAAGCAAGCCAACGCCACAGAATAAATATTTGAATATATATATACATATGATTAGATAGTGTTCATCGATATGACTCCAAGGATGTTTATTTCATCTCCATATTATGTCACTTGGAATTACTAAAAATTTTAAAAATAAATAAGCACAGATTATAATAAATTGTTTTTTCAATAATTAAGAAATAAATATTAAAGTGAACATAAGTAACATGTAAGTTTTGTAATGTTACCAAATTTAAACATTGAATTAAAATAAAACATGCCAAAATTCTTTCTCCATATTTCGGAAAATAATTAGGAAAATCTTGATAGGACAAGTCTAAGGACATTTTTTTAAGTAAATATATATCAATGAAAAAATGATGTAAAATGAAGCATTGTAATGTAATTAAAGAAAAGTGATTTAAATGTCAAATGATATGAGAATTAGTCATTCAAAGAACTACAATAAAATAAGAACAAAACATTTAATGAAATGAAATAAAATGTAGAAGAAAATTTTATTCCAATATAATAATATGTTCAAGTGTAAATAAGTTTGAAACTAAAATATTTCAAAAACCAAGAAAATTAATATTTAATTAGGTAAAGCTTGCTGAGAAAATTCCAATGAAATTTTGTTAGTCTTGATGAGCCCTTATTTCGAAATACTAAGAATTATGAAATTAAATAGGCATGAATAAAAGAAATTGTTAATTTAACATTTAAAAAATAAATAATAAGAGAAAATGAAATAAATTTGAGAAATGTATTATACACAAACAAAAGAATTGTATTGTTTACATGAGAAAAGATTTGGAGTTTCATGCTGATATGATAAAATTAAACTAATACATTTTGAGAAATTATATGAAAAAGATTTTTTTCCTACATATTTAAGGGTTCAATGTAACATCTTTGATTACCTAATGTGATAAAAAATAAAAATGCCTCTTAAAGCTTACAAAAATCCTAGAAAACAAATATTTAAAATTATAAAATTGAATAGTTAATAAGATGAAGCTCCTGAAGACAAGTCCAACGACATTTGTTTCTCCTCAGCTAGTTCTAATTTTTAATTAGTATGAGTAAATTACGTAAAGAAACCAATAATCAAAAAATATTTCTAAATATTAATTATAAATTTATATATATTATTGTTAAAATGAGATAAATTTAAGAACATAATATAACCAAATAAAATACATGTAATGGTCATGCAAGATGAGATTTAGAGTTAGATACCAATAAATCCATATCATAGTGAAAGTTTGGAAGAAATTGTATAAATTGTTCAACAAAGTTTGATCCCAAAGTACTAAAGATATTGACATTAAGGTACTCGATCATAAAATTAGGCATGAATAAAATTGAGTCATAAAGAGTGACAAAATAATAAATTTTTTTTAAAATATAAAAAACATTTCTTTGATAAAGCATGTTAGGAAAAGACCAATTACATTTATTTTACTTCGATTAAACTTTTTTTTAACTTACTAAGAATTATACAGCTAGACAAGCACAAATAATAAGTAATTATTAATTTAAAATAAATCTCAAAAGAGTTATATTTAAGAAATATAATATAACCAAATCAATGAAAAATATTTTAAAAATTGAGAAACTTGTACAAGAGAGTTGATGCCCTTTTTATTATGGAGATCGAGTATAAAATCATAAATCATCAATTATAGTAAAAATAAAAATGCCTTATCAAGACACTGTGACTCTTGAAAACAACTATTTTAAAATATAAAAACTATTACTTGAATAGATTGATCTCATCAAGATGAGTCTAACGGTGTTTGTTTTATCACGATCTAATCTCATTTTCAATTACGATAAATTACCAAATTTAAAATATATAAAGAATAAAATATTTATTTTTTAATGTTTAATAAATATTTATGAAATTTGAAATGTGATAATTTTAAAAATGTAATATAGATAAATTAATGTGATGAAAAGATTATAACCATAGAGAGTGAAATTTTGGCTAAAATATAAACAAAATAAAATAAAAAAGTTTGAAGAAATAAGATGAATTTTATAAGAAAGCTACATTTCAAGATAACACCACAGTAATGTATAGAGGTTTGTTGAAATGCCCCATAAAAATGCATAAACCTCATAAAATAAAATATTTAAAATATAAAGTGAGTATTTAAATTATAGAGGTTTATTGAAATGGGTGCAACAAAATCCGTTTCATCATTTAATATTTATATTAATTGTTAAAATATTAAGACACAAATAGTAATAAATTAAAATTTTAGAATTAAGTAAATATATATTAAAAAAAGAGATAAATTTGAGCAATATAAAATAATCAAATTTAAGAGAGGAGACCTTGATTTGCACAAAAGTATAAGCAATCAAACCCAAAAATTTTAATAAAAGAAGGCAAATTATTCAAAATTTTCCAAGAAGACCGAGTATAAAATCCTCATTCACAAAACCTTATATGGTTCGCAGTTCCTTTTAAAATGTGCCAAAATAATAAAAAATGAAATATCTAAAAATAATTCTTTAATAAGAGAGATCTCATCATGGCAAGTGCAACAACATTTAATTCATTTCTATAGTTCCTCATTTAGGATTATTATGATTTTGCAATGACATTAAACAAAAATAATGATAAATTATTACCACAATATAAAAGAAATTTATATTCAACCTAAAAGTGATAAATTGAAGTAATATAATATAACAAAATGAAACCAAAGTAGAGGTCACATAAGAGAAAATGGAGGCCTTAGTAACACAATGAATTAAAAATAAGAAAAATTGAAAAATCAGATAAATTCTATAAAAATGTCTCTTTCAAAGATACTGAGAAGATTCATACAAGATCTTCAATAATAAAATAAAAAATGATTTGAAATGTCTTCAAAAAATACTAGAAAATACAATATCGAAAAGTTAAAAAATAAATTTATTTAATTTGGATAAATATTGATTAGATGAGTCGGCTAACAATATTTTTATCTTTATGAGACCACGTTTTTTGTTTTTACAATTTGCAAATATAAAAACCCATTAAGAATGATAAAATATTATTTAAATATCAAGTTAATATATGTTAAATTAAAAATGTGATAAATTGAAAAATTTTAATATAACAAAATTGACATGATGTATATTTCAAATGATAGTAGATTTAGAGTTTGACAATAATATAACAAAATCAAAGTAAAAAATCAAAAGATATAAGATAAACTTTAGGATAAAGTTGCACTCCACGATAATAAAAGAAGCAAGGGTCTCATTCTCGATCTTAAGATCTTATGTTAATTGAATTATCTTTCCAAGCATGCCAAGACATTAATAACTAAAATAATTTAAAAAAAGAAAATGAATATTTAATTATATTTATCTCCACAATAAGACTCCAACGTATTTGTTTTGTCTCAATCGAATCAAATTTTGGAATTTCTAAAAATTACAAACATTTAAAAAAATAATAATAAATTACCATTTTAAACCTTAGTAAATAAATAACAAGGATGAAATGAGATAAATTGAAGAAATTTAATCAGACCAAATCAATGGAATGTATGTCATATGAAATAATATTTTGAGTTATGAAATAAGATAACCAAATGAATGTAAAATATCTCAAGAAATTAGATAAATTGTGCAAAACAAATTGCATTTCTAAAAATATAAGGATTTACTGTAACATCTTTTATCTTCAAATCCAATAAAAATTCAATGTCTCATAAAACCAACTTAAATGATTAAAAATTAAAAATTTAAAAATATTTAAAAATGTCAAAAATAATTACTTATTTTAACATTGCTTGCAAAGATAACCATAGTGATGGTTGTTTCATCTTGACTCATAACCAAAAGATAATAAAAATGTAAATTTTTATAGTTAGTTAAATATATATTAGAATTAAAACTGACATAAATTGAAGAAGCATAGTATAATAAAATTAAAGACATGTAATTATCAGATAAAAGAAAATTTTTGTTTTGTAAGAATATGACTAAATGAAAGAAAAAAGTTGAAGAAATAAGATAACTTCTTTAGATCAAATGTAACAACCTTGATCATCAATTAGTTGTTAATAAAAATGTCCCACAAAGAATACTAAAACTTTAAAAAATAATTTATACAAATATGTAAAAAAAATAAATATTAAATTATATGTAGCTTATTTAAAGAAGTGCAGTAAAGTCTATTTAATGTCAATCAAATCTCATTTGGAATTACTATGAATTATAAAAACTAGATAGGCTTAAATATTAGTAAATTGTCATTTAAATATTTGTGAATTTATAATAATGTACAAATAAAATAAATTGAAATAATATTGATTTAGATAGATAAGGGATTGGGTCATGGAGTGGATGGCATGGAAAAAGGGTCTAAACAAATATAAATAGAGTTCAAGAGGATGAAGAATAAAGCAAGTATTCATCCACCAAATTGAATCCATAAGTTGGCCACCAAGCCAACCCAAGAATGCAAATTACAAAGCATTACACTTTCTTTTTCCATAACTAATTCAACATTCTTCTATTTATAAAAGCTCTTTTTAATAAGAGATTACAAGTAATTATTTATTAAAAAAACTATCAACCAACTTGAAGACTTTTATACCCATATAATTATTTTAACACATCATGCTTCTTACCTAACTCTTGAAGAGTTTCATGTTCTTAGCATTGTTTAGCATAAACGCATTCTTCTTACCAACCATGTGAACACATTTATCCCAATTAAAAAAGCATACTTCTTACATACTTCTTAAAGACTTTCATCTAAAATTTGGATTCGTTCATTAATGTAACAACAACCATGCACTCATGATCATGCATGGTTGAACCACGACTTCTCAAGACTATGATTTTAATTGTCTCCAAATTTCCAAACATTAATAAAATGTTAGAGCGATTTTTCTTTATTAATTCTAATTTAAGACAATATAATAGATCAATTTTACTGTATTGCCACAATTTCTTTTTTTTATGTTGTATCATTTTTTCCTAACTAAATCGAATTCTACTATGTAAAGTTCAAGTCAAGGAAATGATTTAGATGTATGAAGCATACTTTTCTAATGCTTAATGTGTCATCTAAGTACTTCAATATGATGGCTGATGTTTTTAATGAATAGGGAACCTGTGAGTCATATCAATATTAAAGGGGGCTTATTGAATAGTGACATTCCAAAAATAAAGCATTCATTTCTTATGATAATTGAATCTCCTCTTTTTTCTTTAAAGAGCACTATTCTCCCAAGAAAATGTTGAGGATTTTTGCACTAATACACAATTATGTAGACGAAGAGAGGATTGGGTCATTGAATTGAAAGTGTTACAAAAGAGTCTTAAGAAAGAGGAATACAATTATAAAGGATGGAGAAGAAACCAAAGATTCACTCACCAAAGTGATTCCATGAGAAGAAAACCAAGAAAACTCAAGCACTCAATCAACAAAGCAATAAACTTTTTTTTTCCACAAATTATTCACAATTGATTCATTAGTGAGAGCTCCATTTAATCAAAGATGACAAGTTATTAATTGTTATAAAAAATAATGGTTCCTACAAACTCCTTAAAGGCTTTCATGCTAATATAATTTTTAAATACACACTTAAGCTTTCTACCTAACTCTTGAAGATTTTCACATCCATGTAATTCTTTAATACAAAAGTACACTTCTTACCTACCTCTTAAAATCATTTATCCACAAATAATAAAAGCATAGTTCCAACCTACTTCTTAAAGGCTTTTATCAAACATTTGGACACAATCATTATAGTTGAACCAACTATGCACAAGTGAAGTTGCAAGAATTAACAAAGACTTCTTAATACTATCATTCACATAATCTCAAAATTATAATGCATTTATTTGAAAATTTTAGAGTTTTTGCTTGATTGATTCTAATTTAACACTTCACATTGGGTCTATGTTGTTCTTTTTCCACAACATCTTTTTTTGTGTAGCATCAAATGTTATTTAACAAAATAAAACCAATGTTATGGTTCCATTAGGCAAGAATTAAGGTTTCACAGTTATATAACAATTTAACAAAAATTTTTGAAAACAATAGAAAACCTACTTTAGAAAATAGCATTCCATGTTGTTAGGTGGGCAACGTTCAACATACTTAACCATCAAATATGATATGATTGCAAATGTGTCATAAAGTTTGCTAAAGCCCTAAAAAGAAAATATTTTAAAAATTATATGTAAATTTAAATTTAGTTTGACAAAACTCACCAAGTCGAGTTCAACAATATTTGTTTCACCAGGATCTGTACTCATTTAGTAATATAACTAATTGCCAAAGCAAATAAACAAAAATAATTTTAAATTATACTATTAGAAAAATATATATTAAAGTTAAAAAGAGATAAATTGACGAAATGCAATACAACAAAGTCAAGGTGATGTAAAGGTCCCACATAAATGGATTTAGAGTTACACAATAACATAAAAAAAGAAAGCAAAAAATTTACAAAATTGAGATAAATTTTAAAATAAAACTGAATTCAAAGATATAAAGGGCATCAAGTCTTATATTCTCAATTATAAAATCAAGTAAAAAAGAATGTAAAAAAGAATGTAAAAAACAACATTTAATTTTTTGAAAATCATTGAGGCGAGCTTAACAATCTATTGTTTTCTTCATTACAGTTTTTTTGGAATTATAATTAATTAATAAGTTTAATAAGTATAAATAACAATAATTTTTATTTAAATATTGAATGAATAAAAATTAAAGTTGAAGCAAGACAAATTGAAGGAATGTAATATAATAAAATCAAATGGATATAAAGTCAAAGAGAAGAAATCTAAAGTCACATAGCAATATAACCTGTCATATAAAAAATTTCAAAAAAAGATAAATTGAATTAGTATCGCATTCTAAGATGCTAAGTAGATTAAGTATAACATCCTCGATGATCACATATTTTATGAGTAAAATTCCAATTAAAATTTTCCAAAATCATAGAAATAAAAATTTTTAGAAAAATATAAAGTTATATTTTGCTGGATTGCGCTCATCAAAATGAGTCTAATAACATTTTCTACATCTCTAACAAAATACATAAGGAATTACTATGAATTCATTAATGCATTGAACATAAATAATAAGAAGCATTTATTTCTTTGTAAAGTAAATATACAAAAAAGTTTAAATGACATAAAATTAAATAAAATGCAATATAACCAAATCAATGTGATGTGTTATAGCAGACAAATGAAAAAAATTTAGTAATATGGCCAATTAAAAAAAATTTGAATAAATGGGATTAGTTGTACATGAAAGTTGCGTTCGTAGATCCTTTATATATTGAGAGCAACATTCTCGATCATCAAATAAAATATTATTCAAAATTTCAAAACAACATGCCAAAAACTTGAAAATAAAATATTTAAAAATAAATAAAATTATAAGATGGATCTCAGGATATGACACCAATGACTTTTGTTTCCTCCATTATTGGACCTAACTAATAATAAATATTATTTTCAAAATTAAATAAGATTAAAAATGAAAAAGTATTATTTCTATAATAAGAGAATATAGTTTAAAGATAAAATAAGACAAATTGAAGTAAAACAATATGACTAAATAAAAGTGTTTTAAAAATTAAATTAATTGGCATTTATTGATTCATAGTAATATAACAAAATTGAAATAAAACATTTAATTACTTAGGATAAAATTTAGGTGAAAGTTGCATTCTAAGAAACTATGAAGCTTGTGCAACATTTTCTAAAATCAAAAGTTGTTCAACTCGAAGCATGTCGTAAAATTTGCATTCCAAGATAAGGTGTTTTCTTGTTTGGATTGATAAAAGCTAATTTGCAAAATTTTTTGATGCATGTATGATGTTTGAAAAGAAAACCTAGTTATGAATGCTATTTTATTATTTTCTAGAGATTTCCTTATTTAATACAAGATTTTTTTGATTTATATGTTGTTAGAATAATTACTATGAAAATGTTATTGATATATCATAGAAGTACTTAGATTTTTTACATGTTATGGTTAAGAATTCAGCTATGAATAATTCAAATTAGGTAAGAAAACAAAGTAAGAAATCTTAAAAAGTCTTAGCATGAGGACCTAGTAATGCTCTCCCAAAATTATAACATTTGTTATTATTATAAGGATTTATGGCACCTCAATTAACCACTAAAGAAGGCTAGGCAAAGAGTAGGTGTTTAGTTTGAGCAAAAAAAAGTTTTTGGTATTATTAAGAGATAATAGGAAATTAGGAGGGAACTGAAGCTCACTAATATTCTTTGTTGGTCTACATTACACTTGTGAAATTAAAGGATTAAAGAGAACCTAGGAATTGGAAGTTATACTATTTTATGTTTAACATTCAAACGTTTTAAATTTCAAATTTGTATGTCCTAGTTTTGAAATTTTAATATCTAGGATTTAAATTTTAAATTAATTAAAGGTTTGAAACTCAAACTTAAGTTATTCCTAAAATAATTAAGGAATAAAAGAACCTTTGATAATGTTTAAAATAACTTAGGAATTTTGAAGAAAAAATTTCTTAGTATTAGGGTTTTATCTAAGCTAAACCTTAAGATAAGAATTAGTGTTTAATTAAGAATATAATGTTTTTAGCAAGCCCTTAACAATCTATAAATGGGGCCATCATTTTATGATGTTATTAGTTAGAAAACAAAGGGCGATTAAAATGGCTATCTTAACATTAGGAGTTGCTCTAACTCTAGCCAAGGAACCTATTTTGACTTCCATTTTTGATAAAACTTGTTCTAGTTTTGTTGATAGATGAGTGCATTAGTAGCCATAAACTAGGGTGTTGACCCATGGATTAACACACCAAATATTGAATTTTTGGGGTGATGGAAATTCAATAAATGTCATTCAGAATGATATGAAACCCTAGTTGTTTTATGTGGAAAGAGAGGGTTAGTAGAGAAATTCATGTGAATCATTGTTAAGGAGCAAGAATTATGATTTAAATAATTCAAGCTATGGATTTGTAAGTTATGGCTAAGGATGTGACACAAATACATGAAATGTGAATGGGGAAGAAACCTAAAGAGGTAGACTTGTCTTTAGTAGAAGCCCTAGGTTAAATAGATAGTAGAGTAGATTTCTTAGAGACATAGATAGTTAACAAATGATTAGATATTTTATTAAATCATAAATGATAGGCTATGGTCAGGCAGCCCTAGTTAAATGTAAGAAAAATAACCTTGACATTAATTAAAAATGATCTATTAAAGATGACAGACTATGATCATGTTGACCCTAATGATGTCCTCCTAAGCTTGAGTGAGAAAAGTTAGATATATACCAAATGATTGGACATCCACAAAAGATTTTTTATTCCTTATTTGTCATATACATTAAAAGGATGCCACTCGATATTTTTTATTTGTCAAAGTACTTGTTATAGTCGCAAGTGGTTTTTGATTACCCTTATAGCACTACATAGTGGTCAATGTAATTAGTAATGCTTAGATTTTAAGCTTTTCGAAAATGTGAAGAGATACAAGTGCTAAACTTTTGTCAAGTATCTCAGAAACCAAGAGGGAGTGTCAAATTATTTGAGGTCAACAAGATATCTAATGGTATTGATTGTGACATTATTAGCTTTGCTAGGTTGTGTTTAATTATATGATTATAAAATCCTTCTCATTTTTAGTGTTAAGTTATAATATCATCGTCATTCTCATTTTTAAAAAAATAATTTTATTTATTAATTTTTGTAATAAGTGATAATGTGTGTTGTGTAGAAAAATTAGGATTCCAATTGATGTTGAAAAATCATGAAATTTTCTTTGATATGAAGGACTTGAGGCATAACATTTTTGATAACATTTTTTCTTCATCTTTGTGAACCCAATGAACAATTCATCAATCAATATATTTTTCTAGTAACCTTTCATTCCTTGGGCATAACATTAATGCTTAGAGTTGGAATCTACCCATCTAATCATCATTCTTCTCGTTTAGCTCCCAAGATATAGCTTATTGGTAGACCAACACCCCCAATTAACTCAACAACAAGTTTGCTCCATGTTATCTAATTCTTACCAATAGGTACTAACATATCTGCAAATAGATTGGACACCTTTTTACTAGAGATGAAGCACTTATGCAAATCCATGCCATAAAAAATCATTACATGATAAAATATCGAATAATGAATAATCATTAAAACTATTGACCTAGATGCCCCCTTTTTAACTACTATGTTAGCTCCTTTCCATTTGCACCTACATTATATAAGGGAGAAAAGTCCACATTTCTAAATAAGGAATCCTTAAGTTTTCATATAAAAATAATATTGTAATAATTTAATAACATATCTAATAGTATACAGTAATCTATGCAATGACCAACATAATAGAAAAGATATCTCAACTGATCATGCTATTCAAAACCATAATGGAAGCTCAATGACCTATAGATTATTTGGCATTTCCTCCATAACCATGATATCCTTAGTGTATGTTCTAGGCTCCAATCTCATCACCAATTTCTTCACTTATTTATAGAAAGTTTAATCAATTGGGGTTACCCAATAAATCATTGGGTGTCTACAATAACTATAAAGAACTTTAATAGGTGACTTGCATTATGGTCTCCTATGATGTGCTATAGAACAGTAGTTCATAACCACCTTAGGATTCTTATAAAATGTATCTACAAGCCCACCATTGAGGCTCTACTATTCATGTGACTAGTTATGTAACACTATAGGATTCATAAAAAATTGATGTAACTTCCTATGATATGACAACGAAGCTTATAAATTTGTAGGAGTCTTATTATCTAGTATATCTGACTAACCTTACTTTTGTTTGTGGGTTATCATCTAGGTTTTAACACATAATAACTTATGCCATCAAAAGTGTTACTTTCTTATCAAGAATCATCAATCCATTTGATTTCATCAAACAACATCACAACGTTCATTAGATATCTTCTATTACTCTAACTTATCATTTAACATAATCTTAGAGCGTTCTCTAAAACCTTAATCATCTATGAAGACCATCTAACATTTTTACAAGATCCTGATAACTATGTTGCCAAACCTAGGATTTTTGCCAAATCTTCTAAACTATAATGAAAATCAATTGAGCACTCAATGAAAAATTTCTTTACTAAATTAGTTAAAGTTAATACCCTTATTTTATTCCTTGATTTATATGAGTTGCAATAATAATATCATGCCTAACAAGAAAACTTGAGGCACTACACTCATAAACAAGCCTCTCATAAGCCACATATGCCACATAAATTAACCTCCAAGACATTTATCAATGGTCAAAGGGCTTCATTTAGGGCTATAAAGTTAAACGTAAACAATCCAATCTAGATTAGTGTTTAGCTTAAACTAAATGGGATAATCAACCCCCTTGGGTTCTCTTAACACCTATTATGAGGACAAATAAAGAGCATTATGAAATTATTATCTTAAACTAAGTGTTCTCATAAATTTCTTGATATCCGTAGTCCTATCCAAATTTCTATCTTTTTTGATTCTTAGTGCAAATGTTGTAGTCATTAGGAGTTATTTTATCTTAATTTACTCTTAGTTATTACACAATCCTTGACCACATCCAACTTATTTTCAAGTCAAAACTTACTTTTAAGCCTTACTAGCATTACTTAGGTGCTTAACCTTAGTAAAGATTAAAAAATCAAACCATAGGAAATAAAATTTAAAATCCTGAATAGTCAAGTTTTTAACAAACAAAATTGATATTTCAAGCCTAATGCATCTATATTTTAATCCCCAAGCATCTAACACAAATTTTAGTTTCATTTTTGCTATCCCAATAGGTCCTTAGAGTTTGTTTGAGTCGATGAAATGTACGAGTTAGACTTTTAAATTTTTAATTCATAATCTCATCATCATGTTACTTAAGGAGCTCAAAACTAAGACTTCATCTATGGTCCACCAAAGCTTCCAAAGCTCGCTAGTTTAAGCCTTTGCATCGTAATTCACAATTTTTTACATAATTAGCATAATCACGACACTTACAATAGCAACATTCAAAAAAAAGCCAAAATCATATCTTCATGCTGATGGTTGATGTTAATTTAACATAAAAAGCAAATATTTCATGGTGTTATAGGTTTAATCAATAATTCAAATAAAAATAATTACCTAAAGTTTAGAATTATGAATATGACGGTACATGTCTATACTCATGATTTTCTTAAATTAGAGGTTATTTAAAAATATTTAGCAATAGTATTGAAGAAATATTTCAATCATGAATTTCATATTGCAATCAAAATAACAATATCAATTTTCTTTACTCAATTATCACAAGTGTCACATTTTGAAAAAAGAAATCTCAACAACATGATTGCATTTGATTGGAAACAAATTTACTTATAGAAGTAGTCAATGAACAAAAATTGTTTCTTTCATGAGCAATGGAAGTTCCTTTTCATGTTCATAAAAATTCAAATTTTTTTGGAAGGTCACATAACAAAAATCTTAGTTGAACCTCCAAAAAAGTAGTATCATGAATAATTTAGACATTTAAGATTTTGATTTCATCATTCAATGCCATGAAATAACTCATATTTAGATACCAACTTTTAACTAGATAGTTTCCTTCAATTCCAACATAAAATAATTACAACAACTAAAAGTCTTTCCTCAAGCATGTACTAGAAACATTATCATTATTTATATTAGAATATGAACTTAAATACTACAAAAATAATTTCACAATAGCATCATAAAGTTTTAGTCAAGCATGTTACACAATTTTTAATTAGCAAAATCTATATAATTAATGCTTGATTCAAGAATGAAATTTTAATTAAAAATGAATGTGCATTTCAAATATCAAGTGGAAATATAAAGACTTTCTTACTATGATGATAAGCAAAGTTCAACATGTAAAACCTTTTCTTTAAGGCAAAATAGCAATAGACCTCAACCCAAATTCTATTTACATGATTTGTGTGTATTTACTTCATTGTTATTATCCCAATGTGCTTCTAGATTTTCATGCTAAACAAAGGGTTGCATATCGTAGAAACTAAGCAAAGGCCTACGCAAAAAGGGGGTATTTTCTTCGTCTTACAACTTGTTCAAAATCCCACCTTTCTTTCTTTGTTGTTAGCTTCTTTTGTTTAGCTTTTTCTCAACTGCGTGATCTTAGAAGAGTTCAATGGTAGAAGGTTATAAAACTTCTTGCTTTATTACTTCATAAGACCTTATATACCTAAAAATATAATTCTTAAATCTTTCGATATAATATTAGAATAGTTGTCATATATCACCTTAGCTTTTTATTATGGACACATGCATTCTCGCGTTAGTGTTTCTTTTAAATTTATTTTCCCTTTACCATCTTTATCCAAGTTTTTTTCATTTCGTAGATCTTATAAACTTAAACTATAGTGCCAACGCTCAAAAGTAACACATATTAAAAAACTCGATTTATTCCACTTTAAAAGTTGTACAAGTACTATAACTATAGTTGTATTATATTATCTGCTAAATATGTCTTTCCTAACTGCTAACCACATTGGTCATAATTGTATGACCTTGAACTTTTTTTAGTATAATGAAATGGCATACTAACTCTCACATTGTAACCCAAAGATTCTTTATATCTTATGATTCTCATAGCTTTATTGTGCAAATACTACTGTTGAAATCCTAATATAGAATCTTAAACTCATTTCAGGAAACTTGTTAAACTTAAATATTCTCTTAATAATGTCATACACTTATGGTCCTAACTTTGTTATCTATTCTTGTAAGAATTAGCACTTTTACAAAAGTTATCTTCAATGTCACAAAATTTTATTATTTATGGATTCATTATTTAAAAAATCATCAAAAAGTGAGCATTTATGTGGTGCTTTAAAATGATTTTTCTGCATTAACTTCTTGGATTGTAGAAAAATGTAAGAACTCTAAAATTTTTATAGGTTGTATTATATGTTTTTTCTCAGATAGCATGTCATTCATATTTTAAAAGTGCACAGAGTGCATAAAAAATGTGGTCCTAAAATTAACATTGATGTATGACACATCAATTTTGACTTTATGTTTGTGAGCTAAAGCCATTAGTAAGTCAATTTATGTTTAGTATATTATGCTAATGAAAATAAGATTGAGATGATAATATCGACTATGAATAATGATGTAAAATTTTTCTTGTACATTTTGTAAGGTTGAAAATGCATGAAGAAACATATAGAAATGTAATGTACTATTGAACTTAACCTCTATATGAAAATGGAATGTCACTTATGGTAGACCTTGCTTATGAGGATTCTGATGACAATGGATGACAAACATTTTATTAAGAATGTCTTTGAAATTTTTTGCCACTAAAGTTTCTTACTAGCATTTTTTTATATAACAAAATATTGCTGGATAAGTGACATTCTTAATTCAATGAGTTTTGGATGCTTTTAAGAAAAGTTTTTCAAAATAAGTAAAACTTTAATACATGAGAACAAAACACATGAATGGTCAATGAATGCATATAATTTTAAAATTAGTTTTTTCATTTAGCTAAAAGCTCATATCATCATATAAACTTCCTATTACTATTGGAGACTTGTGTTATAATGCAATGATTTTAGGTTCATTTCACATATTCTTCCATATGTTAAAAAGTCTATAATATTTTTTTTCAACACTTATCATGACCTTGTCACACCTCTCACTTGGCTAGCAAATATATGTTAATATCTCTTTTTTATGCTTAAATGCTTTTAATTGTTAGTAAACAATTAAGTTTTTTTCTAATTGTGCCTCTATGAAGAATCTTTTAGTATAAAGGCAGAAGGTGACATAGTACATTGTAGGAAAAACATTACTGAAAAGCTAGTAATGAATATTGCATGCTACTATATTGGTTAACCCCATGGTTCAATTTGTTAACAAAAGCAATCAAGATTTAATTCTAAATAAGTTATTTAAAGTTGACATGGTCATAGAAGTACAACATAGTTATGTTATAAACATAATTATGTCTTGAGAAATATTGCTATTTGGATCTGATAAAGACAACAAAGAATAAATTTGTTGTGAACATAAGATGCAATATAGTATAACAAGGAGAGAAATGTGTTAAACTACAAAACTTAGTTAACATAGCTAATTAAAATAGCATGTAGGATCATTAATGAAAAATTGCAAGTGATGCTGTGGTCATACATGTGTGAAGTCATTGATTATACAAGTATAATAATAAAACTGGCAAACTGATCCAAATTTAGTAAGTTGAGTATCATAAGATAGAATTAGTGCTAACTTATAAGCATCATTAAGGTAAGCGTGTTTTTACTCAAGAGAATTATTGAATTATGATAAGAAAAATGTACGTATAGCATAATATAGTGCAATAATAGTAGATCGATATAGTTACGATAAGTGCAAATATTATTTAATAATGGAAAATATAATTCATCATATAATAGAAAATTTTTATCATACAAGTATGATAGCAAGAACTTAATAAACTAGACTTTTATTTTAGTCGCTTTTAATCCCAACTATTGCAATTATGGTGTTTTAAATCTAAATTTTGAAACAACTTCAATAAAGTAGGTTAGAGTAGGATAAAGAGATTTAGACCATGTTATTAGCATTGCCTAAGACAAGTCATGGAACCTATTAGAATAGATTAAGGACTTATTGTCATTCATATATAAGATGCATCACTTAACTAGCTTATGAGCACAACATAAACTTCTATAATATATGTCTAACCAAACAAAGGAGGACAAAGAGTGTGGTATGAGAAAGTGAGGTAAAGGAATCATAAGACATAAGAGAAGAAAGTCTTACCCTTGAGTAAGTCTGCTTAAATCATAAAGTTTTATGAACTTAAAGATTTTACGTCTAAATGTAGCTAATTTCTAAATAATAATTGACTAATTTTCTAACGTTTGACTATTGATATTTTTTATCTAGATTTAGATAAGATATGCTATATAATTCCTCTTGATTCATAATTTTAAGAGATAAGTAAAGTATAATCCAATTATGTTTGTCAATATTATTAATTTATTTGCAGGATTAAGTAATTATTTTTATGTTGTTTAACTTGTACGTTTCCTAGAATAATGAATTATCCATCATATTCATTTCAAGTGAAGTTAGAGCAAGTGAATTCCATAAAAGAATGTTGAACTTGTGTTTTAAATTATTGACTTTTTTTAATGTACTTATTATAAGAAATTCTTTATAGAATTAGTTCTAAGTTTTTTAAAAAAATTGGTTATAAAACTTTATATAAATAACTTTAATTGTTATAATTTGGAACATAATTATAGTTAAAATAAAAAAAATTATACCAATGGTTTTTTGACATTCAGCTGAAACTAGAATATATAACTCCTCTAACCAAGGTTAAGGAAACACTACTATTACAAAAAATTATGACCTACTATTTTTCTTTAAATTTGATCCGAAAATTATTAGATTTTTTGGATTCAATATATCCTATACTTTTGTGAGTTGAACCCAAACTCAATTTCTTTAACACTATCAAACCAAGCTCAATCTTTCATAAATATTAGACCAAAAAACCCAATGGGAAAATACATCAATAAAAACATTTTGATAAAAGATATAGTTTCTTCTACTTGCTGTTGAATAAAGCATTGCACAACAAAGATTGAATTATGAAGAGACCAGAGAATATTAAAGTTTAAAAGTGTTAGGGAAAACTAAGAGTAGTTTTGAATTTTTAGGAGTATTAAACCTTAATGTGTTGTTTGACAATTTTACATCATTAGAATATCATCTAAAATTTTGTTAACATTCATTAGTACTGTCATTTGTAATGGTTTTATATAAAATGTTTGACAATAGTAATTAAAAAATTACGAAAAAGCAATTCTACATGATGCTGCCAAACTAAAAAATTCTTCCAAACAGGTCATACAATGAAGCAGATAATAGGTTTAGAATTAGCTATTAGGTGTGATTGAGTGGACCATTGAATTTACTAGAAGTAGATCTAGCATATCACATCAATGATTGTAATAATGAAAGAATTATGGACTATTAAATGAGATAGAATTAAATTTCGGCAATTTTATCACATCACATGACATACAATATTGAATTCATTTATAGTAAATGCTTGAATGATCTTTTTTATAGGATTCAAAATGGAGAGCTTTTAGTTGTTTGATTCAAGGATAGGTTAACTGATATGGAAAAGAAAATTTTAATAGGTTTCCTCGATTGGGTTTAGCACTATCATTGGTTTGATCTTCCTAGCCAAGATATAGCTCAACACTACTTTGTTCCCATGGTCTCCTGACTCGAGGCTTCTCAGGCTTGTTCAAGCTTTATGAGCCCAAGGGCCTGCTCAAGCTTTATCAAAATAAAATAATTTTTTAAATGTTTTTTCTAATTTATCGAAAATAAAAGTTTGAAAAATCCATAAATGGGATTTAAGAAAGGAAAGGATTAAATGGAACTAGGCAATCCAAAAAGTTTCGTAAATCAAGAAATGTATTTAATAATTCAAATGCTTAAGTAGGATTTCAAATTGATATGAGTGTTGATATGTTTCTTATTTTTAAATGTAAATAAGCTAACATTTTTTTAATAAAAAAAGAAAACCTTTTTAAATTTGATGTGCATTTCATCAATCGTTTTTTAGCTTATTAAATGCTAAAAGGTGCTTTGGAGATCATTAATTCACCACATTTAAAACTAATTGGCTTTTTCTTAAAAACTAAATGTAATTCTTACCAAGCAAGCACATGGGAATAAAATGTCAATCATTTATACCATGGCACATCAATGAAAAGGGTGACCTAACAATCATCCTCTGTTGATGACGATAAGTTATAAAAGTTTACATAAAAATTTAATGACTAAAATTATATATTTAAAAAGTTTATCATCATAAGACATTAAAAATGAAGAACATATGCTAACCTTAACTTCATACTCTCTCTTATCATGTAGTTTTGCTCAATTATTTATTATTTAAAATTTTATCTAAAACATGATCATTCTACCTTTTTGGCACATTAAAAAAAGATGTACAGCAAAGCAAAATTTAACTTACACATAGCTGTTACCTTATGATTAAAATTTAATTACTACATTAAAAAAAGAAGGAAGAAGAAGACAAAGAAGATGAAGAGAAGAGGAAGAAAAATAAGAAGGTCAAGAAGAAGAAAAGGATGGAGAAGAAAAAGAAGAAAAAGAAGAAGAAGAAGAAAAAGAAGAAGAAGAAGAAGAAGAAGAAGAAATTGAAGAACAAATGGAAGGGGGAAGAAGAAGAAGAAAAATAAGTTAGCTTTATGAGATATTTTTTTCATATCTGATTTCATGATTGAGATCATTACACTTGATCTGCTTATTTAATCTAAATACAACTTTCGAATATAATTTATATATTTCCATCTAAACTTTTTCTTCGATTTTGTTATGTTACTATGTAACTCTAATTCTCCACTTGCAAGATCTTTTCATAACTTCTATTCAAGACAAGGTTGAACTAATAAAAAAAACATGCATGGTTTAACACTTCTAAATGATCTCTATTAAATGAAATTTTTATTTTCATATTTTTAGATATTTATTTTTTATTTCATGGGCACTCCTTATGAGCTATTTTGATTCATGCATGATTTGATACACATGGATGTAGCCCGCTATCTCTTTTTTATCATAAAGTGTAGCTTTCCATTATTATTTGATTCATTTCTTCATATTTCTTTCGTTTTAATTTGGTTATGTCACAAAGAAATACAATCCCTTTTCTAATGTTATCTTTATAACACTCAAAGCTTTTTATATTACGTTGTTTCAAATTAACCCATTTCAACTTCAATATATCATTACTTCAAATGTAAATAAAAATTATTTATTATTTATGTTTATTTGCTTTGGAGATTTGCAGTAATTCTGTATGAGGACTAATTAAGGCCAAACAAATGTCATTCCACCGTGTTCACATGCTCTCTATAATTAAAAATTTGTTAATATTTTTTTAATAATTTTTTTCTTAGGTTTTCAGATGCCTTACGAGTTAAATCAAGTTGTACTGCATTTGATATTCCAATTTGTTGAACAAGTGTACTCATTGTCATGAAATGCAACTTCTTCATATAATTTATCTTATTCATTTTTTATTTCACAATTTTAATTGGTTATATATTTCATTTATTCAACTTATCTCACTTCAACTTTAGTATATATTTTCATAATTTTAACATAATAATTTATTAGTATTTATTGTTATTTTTCTTTATAACTCATAACAATTACAAATGACACCCAATCAAGTTGAAACAAACATCACTCTCCTTATGTCCATGATAACTAAGTTATTTATTATTATTTGTTTAATTTTTAAAAAAAATTTGTATGGTTTGTGCAAACTTTATGAGTCCTTTTGATTCTTACCTAACATGGCGATCATGAATGTTAGACTCGATCTTATTACTAACTTGGAATGCAACTTTCCCTTGCATTTATCTAATTACATTAAATTTTTTATGTGATTGTCATATTACTATGTTAGTCTAAAACTTCTCTCTTGCCAACATTGCATTACTTCTATTTGGTTGTATTACATTGCTTTTATTTATCTTATTTCTTCTATAATATTTTTTTGATTTATTTTAAAGTAATAATTTGTTATTGTTAATTCTTATTTGGTTGGGTATTTTCTTGTAATTCCAAAGAAGGTAAAGTAAGACAATATAAACATTATTGGACTCACCCCAATAAACTCTATCATTTTAAATAATATTTCTATATTTTTAGGTAATATTTTTCTTTTCTTACATGCCTTATGAGGCACTTTGAGTCATTACATTTGATGATCACGTATGTTGCGTTTGATTACTTCATCATTATTCAATATAACTTTCTAAAATAATTTATCTCATTTCTCCAAAAAATTTGTATGATTTTTTTATATTACTATGGAACTCTAACTCTCCATTATTTTGCCATTTACATCTCTTTAAATTGGTTATATAATATTATTTTAATTTATCTTATTTTGATTACAAACTACATTTACTTTTTATTATAATATTATTCTTTTATATTCTTATTTTCTTTGCTATATCAAAGTAATTCAAAAAAGGTCCAATCAAGGTGGAACAAGCATTTTTTACTCATCCCAATGACATATATCCAATTAAATATTCCCTTTTATATATTTGATCATTTAATTTTCTTCAGTGTTCTTAGGCTTTATGTGACATATTAATATGAACCAGATTAGTCAATCAAGTATTTTATATTCATTCCCCTAACTACAAAACTATAATTCTTATCTGTTGTAAGCCTCCCAAAATTTCAATTTGGATATATTACATCCCTTAAACTTATCTTATTTAAGCTTTATCATTTAAAGTGCCAAATTTTAAAAAATAATTAATTATTTTTTTCAAATTTAATTAAGTAATTTGCAAAAATTCAAAATTTTTTCTGATTAAGATGAAATAGATGTCATTGGACTTATCTGTTAATATCTATCAAATTGAATATCTTTTTGAGATATTTAAATTTGTTCTAGATTTCATAATCGAAGAAGTTACCATCAATGTTCTTAATATCTTAGAATATTACCTTATTATACTAATAGCAATTTATTGTTTATTCTTATTTATTTTAGGGATTTAAAATAATTCCAAACATCCTTCTATCGAGAGGAAACTAATGTCATTCCATTCCTCTTAATGTGCTCTAGCCAATTTGATATTTATTTTTTTAAAATTTTAATGTGTTTTATTTTCTATGTTTTTTACATTCTTTATGAGATATGTTGATTTATAATTATTTGTTATTCATCAAGCTTTTCAATCTTGATCTCGTCAGTATCTTGGAATGCAACTTTCTAATTTAGTTTATTTCATTTCTTTAACTATGATTCACTTCTAGTATCTCCCTTACATTCTTTGATTTGGTTTATTATAATTCCTAAATTTATGTCAATCCATTTCTTGCATAATTTACAAATATTAAAATTGTTATTTCATATTTTTATGCTTGTTTACACTTTTAAGTTGAAGTACTTCGAATGGAGTTGCTATCATTTGTAAACAAGTATTATTTCAAGCATCATCATGAGCTATACATTATTAAGTTTTACATTATTATTTATAAATTATTCTTTCTATTCTCTAGGCTTGGCTTGAAAGAAACTTTGATTTGTTGCTTATTTGGCAAAACTTAATGTCACACTAAATCTTCTTAGAATCCTCAAATGAATCTTTCTTGTATAGTTTACCTAACTTATTTCAAACTTTTTCCTTGATTTGGTTAATTATCCTATAACTCAAAATCTTCTCCCATGTGGAATTTATATTTCTCTGATTTGTTTAGATTTTTTTAAATTTATATCAATTTATATTTAACTATTAAAGAGGTTACGCTTGTTTTCTTTACTACTAAGGAATGAAACTTTCCGATAACTTTGACTTATTTCTTCAAACTTTTCTCCTTGAACTGGTTATATCACTTTATTTCAAGTTATCTTATTTTAGCTTTAGTATATATTTAGTTCTTTACCTTCGTAATTTGTATATAATTTTTTGCTGTGAATTATTTTTTTTATTATGAACTCTAATTCTCTTCTTGTATAACCTTTACAACATTTTTTATTTTTTCATATTATGTTTCCTTAGATTTTCTCAATTCATCTTTGATATATATTTACATAAAATTAAATTATTAATTTATCATTATTTATACTTATTTTCTTTTCTAGTTTGCAAAAATTTCAGATAAAATTTGTTCAAGTCATAACAAAAGTTGTTTTATTTATGTTAATGAGCTCCTTTCTATTAAATATTTCAATCTATACTTTTAAAATAATGTTTTTAAAGGTTTTTCACAACCTTTATGAAACATTGTCTTTCATGCATGATTTGGTGATGTAGAATGTTATATTGAATCTCTTTAGTATCTTAAAATGTGGCTTTCTCGCAACACTTTTCTGGTTTCTTGAATGTTTTAATTATGATTTTGCTATAGTTCTTTCAATTTCCATAACTCCTCTCATCTGAGCTTTACATGACTTCACCATTTTCTCTTTAATTTTCTTTTATTACAACATAAGTGTAATTCTCACATCATGTTGCCCCTATATTGCTTTTATTTTTTTATATATTACCTTTATTTATTTCAATTTTACCTTATTATATATTTATATAGTATTATAATAATATTTCTTTAATTTTACTAAAGTTTATTTAATATGGAAATTATTAGTAATTTAAAATAAGATCTAACTAAGACTTAATAAATGTCGTTGGACTCATCAAATGAACTTATTTTAAAAAAAACATTTTTTTGTAAATTCTTAAATATTTTTATTTTTATGGCTTTCATATGCTCATACATATTTTAATATATTATTTGTTTTTCTTATATTACTTTGACAATAAAATTCTCATGTCATTTGGCTTTTTACATTTCTTCAACTATGTTACATAACATTCCATCAATTTATCTAACTTTTCCTTTATTATATATTTACTTAATAACAACCCAATTATCTATATAGTATTAATTTTTATTTTATAAATATCTTTTTTCAACGATTTTTGCAAGCTTTATGAGAAGTTTTGATTCATTTGTGGTTTAATAATCGATGCCATTGAGCCCCATTTCCTTAGTTTCTAGAGTATCTAGGAACAAAAATAGTTGCTAGAGTATCTAAGAACAAAAATTTCCTAAATAGATTCTCTCAATTCTTTGAATTTTTTTCTTTGATTTTGTTATATTGTTATGTTGCCATAAATCTCATCTTATGTGACATTTATATGACTTCGATTTGATTGTGTTATATTAATTCAATTTCTTTAAGTTTAATTTTTATATAATTTGCATATTATTAAAATAATAATTTAATATCATTTTTAATTGTTTCCATTTTTATTTTATACTAGTTCATGGTGAGGCTTGTTTACAAAAATGTCATTGGACAACTATATAATAAAACAATTGGATTAAATATTTATTTTTATATTTTTGTTGTTATACTAACATTTTATTATAAATGTCATCTTGTTTGACCTTTACTTCTGTTTGATTTTCTCATATTACATTACTTAAATTTTTTTCATTTTAGCTTTAATATATATCTTCTTAATATTCAAATAATTATATACTATCATTTATTTTTGTGTCTACTTTCGTAATTGATTGTAATTCCAAAGAAAATATAATTGAGATGAAACAAACATTGTTAGACTATTCTTAATGAGTTATACCAAATTAACTATTTATTTTGTACTTGAAAATATTATTTTTTGTAGTTTTGGCATATTGTTATAAAACATTTTGAATTGTGATTGATTTGAATATTAAGGAAGTTACGCTGCATCTTCGTAGTGACATGGAAGAAAAATTTCTCATATAATTTTGCTCATATTAGAAAAGTATTTTCCTTAATTTGGCTATATTACTATGTTATTTTAAATCTCATTTCATGTGGCCTTTTTTTTTATTCAATTACTTCAATAGATATCATTTTACTATTAATATATATTTATTTAATAATAAAATAAAAATTTTATATGATTTATCCTTATTAACTAATTTATTTCAAAATAATTCCAAGAGATTATTTATTATGTTAGAAAATGGCATTTGCATTAGTCTTGATGAGTTTTATCCCATTAAAAATTCATTATTCTATTTTTAAATATTTCATTTTCAAAGGTTTTAGAAAACTTAACAACATTTGGTTTCCTATTTGATTTCATCATCAATATTATATGATTCTATAACACTAAATCTTCTATTGTGTGATGCATATGTGAATTTTATATCATTATGTTACATTTCTAAAGTTTATTTTATTTCAACAATAACATATATTTACATTATGTTAAAATAATAATTTTTTATGTATTTTAAGATATTTTAATTCATAACTGATTTAAGATAAACGATGTCACGTGTGTCCTCCTTAGTATCATGGAATTCAACAATGTTATAGAATTTCTCCAATTTTCCAAGTTGTTCACTTTAATTTTCTTATATTATTTAGAAATTTTAAACCTCCACTCATGGACCTTGAAATCATTTTTATTTTGTAATGTTAAAGTGCTTAAATTTATTTAATTTCAATTTTAATATATATGTATTTAAGTTGAAAATAAAAAATTTTCAATATCTACTCCTATTTCTTTTGATAATTCATAGAGATAACAAAAGATGGTTCCAACAAAGTGAATCAAATTTCATTGGAAAATGTAAGGTGCTAAATATTGTTAAATATAGATTTTTGCCTCGTTAACCATCTTTTTAAAGTTTTGACAAGCTTTATAAGATATTTAATTCGTAGTAGATTTGACATTCAAGAATGTCACACTCCATCTTTTTTGTATTTTAGAATGTAACTTTCTAGTATAATTTATCTTATTTAATCAAATTTTTTGCTTCAAATTTTTCAATATTCTATAACTTTAAATTTTCTAATTTGTAACAATTACTTATATTTTATTTGACAATATTACGTTGCTTCAATTTAACCAATTTGAATTTTAATATATATTTACATAACAATAAAATACTAATTTATAATTGTGTATGTTTATTTATTTTTTAAATTTAAAGTAATTTTAATCATGCTCTAATAGAAGTGAGATAAATGTTGTGGGGCTTGTCTTTATGAGCTCTAACTAATTAAGTACTAATTTTTATAAATTTTCAGATGATTTATTTTTTAAGATTTTGGATCATTTTATGAGAAAATTTCTTCAGAAATTTGTCTCGCTTCTTCAAATTTTCATCTTTGATAATGTTGTATTTCTTGAAAACACCAATTCTTCTCTTATGTGACATTGAGATTGCACTAATTTTTCTCATTTTATCTTTGACACATATTTATTCAATAATAAAGTAATAAATTTTATTATCGATGCTTATTTAAATTGGTTACTCATAGTAATTCTAAACAATGTCCAATCAAGTCCAAAAAAACTTTATTAAAATAATCTATATGACCTCTATCCAATTAGTTATTCATTTTAATATTTTGAAATATTTATTTTCTATAAGTTTTCCATATTTTACAATGCATTTTTTCGAACATGATATTTCGATCAAAGATCTTTCTTGCCATTTCCTTAATATATTCGAGTACAACATTCGTGCACACCTGATTAGTTTTTTCCAAAGCTTTTCTTATATTTCATTGTATCACAATGAAACTTTAGTTCTCTTAGCAAGACCTCAAGAGGTTTCTTTGATTTGGCTATATAACTTTGATCTCATTTCTGATTTAGCATATATTTGATATTAAAATATTAATTTGATATTATTTCTGTAGATTTTATTCGATACTTGGTACTAATTGAAAACTATGTATGATCATGATTAAATAGAAGTTAAGGGACACATTTGGTTAAGCTCTATTTAATTTAATATTAATTTTTATATTTTTATATTTTACTTTAACTATTTTGTTACACTTTATGACATATTTTAATTTCTTCATGATGTTATGATTAAGGTCCTTACAGTTTGTTTGCCTAATACCCTAGAATGAAAATTTTATGTTTATTTAGTTACCTTACTTTGCTTCAATTTGTGTTATTTCATCTTCAGTGTATTTCTACTTGACATTTAAAAATAATTCATTGCTATTATTTCTTATTTCAATTTGTAATTCTTAATAATTACATATGAAGATTGTTGAAGAAGAAAATAACACATCTCAGTGAACTCGGCCAATTTTATTATTCATTGTCATATATTTAGATTCTTTATTTTTTAACATTTTTGCATGCTTAACTAAGTATTTTACATCATAGCAAATTTTATTATCAGAGATGCTACAATTTTTGAATACATGTTTTGAGTGTAATTTATCTTTTTGTTCGAATTTTTTACTTTGATTTAGTGGTACTAATGTAGCTCACAAACACTCATCTAAAATTTTCATCAATTTAATTTATTATGTTACATTTCACTAATTTATATCTTTTTAGATTTAAAAAACTTTAAAAATATTAAAATTATAATTTAGTAATATTAACACCTATTATTTTTTTTAATTTACTAAATGTTTAAATGAGGATCGATCAAGATGGAACCAATGTTGTGGGACTCACCCTGATCAGCTCCATTTTATTATATAGTTCTTATATTCGTAAAATATTTTAAGATTTTGCAATGCCTTACAAGATAATTAATTAGCAGTTAATTTAATTATCAAAGATATCACCTTTGATCTCTCAGTAAATTGGAATTAAACTTTCCTTAATTTTAAAATTATAATTTATTATTATTTCTAAATATTTACATTGGTTTTTTCTTGTAATTCCAAAAGAGGCAATATCAAGTCAAAAGAAATGCCTATGGAATCTTCTTGATGAGATTTTTCGAGTTATGCAATCATTATCAAATTTTTTAAATCTTTTATTTTTTTAGAGTTTTGGCAAGCTCTATGAGATATCTTAATTCTTACTAGATTTTTCATACAAGAAATGTCACACTCAATCTTTAGTATTTGAGAATGAAACTTATTTCTACAAATTAACTTATTTCTTAGATTTTTTTCTTTAATTAATCTATATTGCCTTGAAAGATTAATTGTCTACTCTTTGTCTTTTGGTACTATTTGATTTAATTTTATTAAATTGTTTTAATTTATTTTAATTCAACTTTCACACATATTGACTTAATGCTAAAATAGTAACTTAGTTTTATTGGTTTATATTTGCCTTAGTAATTCTATGTTTTTCCAAATAAGGTTTAATAAAGATTAAATAAATGTGACTAGGCTTGTCTTAATGAGCTTTATCCAAGTAAATACTTATTTTATTATTTTTAAATATTTTATTTAACAAAAGTTTTGGCATGCCTTATAACAGTTATTAATTTATACATAATTTGTAGGCCAAGGACATTACACTTGATCCTATCAGTATATTAAATACAATTCTATTATAAACTTTGCCTAATTTCTAAAAATTATAATTTTTTTTTAATTTTCTTATATTATTATGAAAGTTTAATTCTCCTCTCTTTTGATGATTATTTTTCTATAATTTTATTTACATTACATAGATTCAATTTAACTAATTTTACAAAAAATTTAAAAATATTTTTTTTATTTATGCTTATTTAATTTTATAATTTTTAATATTTCAAAATGACATCTAATCAAATTAAAGCTAAACTTGTTTGATTTAATTAATGAACTAAATCTATTTAACTATTGAATTTAAATTTTAAAATATTTCATTTTTTTCTTTTTTTAAATATTTTAAGAAATTTTGATTCATTTCTAATTTTTCAACCAAGAATTTTTCGTTCGATCTCCTTAGTACCTTCAAATGCAACTTTTCTACACAATTCATCTCATTTCTTTAAATCTACAGCATTGAGTTTCTTATACTATTATGTAACTCTGAATCTCCTCTAATGTAACCTTCATATCAATTTGTTTTAGGTACATCATATTAGTTTAATTTATATC
The DNA here is from genome assembly GCA_023846275.1 of Vanilla planifolia. Lineage (NCBI taxonomy): Eukaryota > Viridiplantae > Streptophyta > Magnoliopsida > Asparagales > Orchidaceae > Vanilla > Vanilla planifolia. The sequence continues at coordinate 511,420 of JAIUJO010000087.1, forward strand.
ACTTCAGCATTATTATATATCTATCTAAAATTAAAATAATAATTTAGTAATTTTTTATTCATATTTAATTTTTCTATTCATGTTAACTCTAAATGAGGCATAACAAAAATGAAACGAGTAATGCTGGGCCCATCATAATGATGTTTATAAATTAAATATTCACTTTTATATTTTTTAAATAATTTATTTTCTTGGGATTATGCATGCAAAATTTTTTTACTCATGCCTAATTTAGTGGTGCAAGATGTCACACTCAATATCTTATTTATAACAAAATGCTACATTCCAATATAATTTATACAATTTGTTAAACTTTTTCACTTCAATTTCCTTATATTATTATGATAGTACAATTTTGTTCTTACGCAACCTTTATCACATGTTTTTACTACATTGCTTGAGTTTATGTAACTTTAGTTTTAATATTTATTTACATACATTAAAAAAATAATTTTGTGTAACTAATACTTATTTGTTATCTTTAGTCACAGTAACTCATAATGAGGCACCTGGTGAAAAAACAAACATCATTGGACTCATGTTAGTAAGCTCTATTTAATTAAATGTTTGCTTTTTTTTGTTTTAAATATTTTATTATCTTCTCACTTTTTTGGTAATTTTGTTGCATTTCTTTGTAACATTAAAGGCTTTCACATGTGGTCTTTGTGCTCTTTGATTTTGATATGTCATAGTGTTTTAATTGAACTGATTTAATAATTAATATATATTTAATTAATATTAAAATAATAACTTATTATTATTTATGTAAAAATGCTTTCGTAATTAATAGTAATTTGCAAAGGAGATCTATTAGAGGAAAAACAAATGCCATTGGAATCATCTTTATAAGCTTTATACTATTAAATATTTATTTTTATATTTTAAAATATTTATTTTATTTAGTTCTCAAAAGCTTTACATGACATTTTCATTCTTGCCTTATTTAATGGTTAAGGATGCTATACTTGTTTTCTTAGCATCTTTTAATTCTAATTTCTCGTATATTTTTTTATTTACAAAATGTTCCTTTTTTATTTTATTTTATTATACTACTATGCAACTACAACTTTTCACCTATTCGTCCTTTATGTTGCCTTTATTTGGTTATATTATATGTCTTCAATTTATCCTAATTTAGCTTTGAAATATATTTTCTTAATATTAAAATAATAATTTAATATTATAAATGATTATTTATGCTTATCCAAATGAATGCTCAATGTTATATTTCTTAAATATTTTATTTTCCTAAGTTTTGGAAAGAATTATTTGACATTGTGATTCATACTTAATTTGAGAATAGAGGAGGTCACAATCCCAAATTATAATGCAACTTTCCAATACAATTTATGTCTTTTCTTCTAAATTTTTGTTTTGATTTGGTTATATTAATATTTAAGATGAAGTCTCATCTTATATCATCTAGAAATTTTTTCTTTTATTTGGATATATTATATGGATTAAATTAACATCATTTAGTATTTTTAAAAAAACTAAAAAAAAACAGCTCAATAATTTGTTATTTTTTTTCTTTAATTTTGTAATTCACTATAATTCCAAATGAGGATGATTGTATAAAACAATGCCTTGATTTCATCTAGATGACCTATAGCCAATTATGATTAAGTTTTTGATCTTTTATGATTTTAGCATCACCCATAATACATTTCGACTCCTTACATATTTGAAAATAGAGGATTTTACACTAAATATACTTAGTACCATGGAATGCATATTTCCTATAAAATTAACCTCATGTCTTATGTTTTTTTAGATTTTGTTTTCTTAGAAAAAATCTACAATTCTTTGCTCATATAACTTATACGTGCTTTGTTTTGATTATATCGCATTGCTTTAATAAATCTTATTTTGGTTCAAATATTTATTTTCTTAATATTAAAAGAAGCAATTTATCTTTTTTTTCTTTGTTTAACTCTATAATTTATAGTTCGTGGAAACGAGGTCCTATGGAGATTAAATAATTTGCCTTTAGACTCATCACAGCTTGTTCCAGTTAAATAATGATTCCTTATTGGACAAAGCATTATATTTTAAAAAAATTTATTTTATGGGATTTAAAGGTATTTTATGAAGTATTTTTTACACTTGATTTGATGTCTGAGGGTGCTAGACTCCCTCATCATAATATCTTGAAATATAACATTTACATATTATGTTTATTCAATTTATCAAATTTCAATTTTAATATATCTTTTATTTATATTAAATATTTTATTCTAACATATGCTTATTCAACTTTATAATTAAAAGGTATTACAATTAAGACTTGATCGAGAAATAAAAAAATAATTTTAGACTTCTTTGGAAGACATTTATCTAACGAAATATTCATTTTTGAACTCTGAGATACTTTATTTTTTTTTAATTTTTTCCATCATGTACTAAACATTACAATTTGTATAGGAATTGATGATCAAGGATACTACATTTTATCGCCTTACAATATTAGAAGGCAACTTTCTCACAACATTAATTCCATTTCTACAAATCTTTTGTTTGCTTTGGATATGTTATAAAGAATCTCAAAATTATTTCCCATCTAACCATTAAATCACATTGACTATTATTACATAGCTTTAATTTTTCTCATTTTTACCTTGACATGTATTTTCTTAACCTTAAAATAATATTATAAATATTGCTTATTTTGATTGGTAATTCATCATTTTTCAAAAAATGATTTGATCAACCCATCGCAATGAACTTTATCGAATTAATAATTCCCATTCTCTTTTTCAAAAATTTTTACGAGGTTTATGGAATGCCTCCTATGATACTTTAGCTCATACCAATTTGATGATCGATGATGCTGCACTCGATCTCCTTAATATGATGAAATGCAACTTTCATGAACAGATTATGAAATTTTTGCATATTTTTTTCATTTGGCTTAGTTATATTATTATGCAACTCTCAATCTCCTTCTATGCCACTTTAAGCTAAAATTAATATTTTAACTTCACTATTCATCGATGAATGTAGCTTTCCAAATTAATATTTTAACTTCATTATTCATCTCCTTAGCATCTCAGAATGTAGCTTTCCAACTTAATTTTTCGAATTTCTATATTTTTAATTTCTTCATATTATTATTCTTCTGTCATTTGATATTTACATCACTTTTATCTAGGCATATTGAATTGCTTCAATTTACCATATTTTAATGCTATTTTTTTAGATAACATTAAATTGAAAATTTATTACTCTTTATGCTTCTTTACTTTACTAATTTGAAATAATTCAAAATGTGGTCCAATTGAGAAAAAATAAAAAATATTTTACACATCATAACAAGATTCACCTAAATATTCAATTTTATATTTCTAATTTTTTTGTTTTATATGATTTTTGTACTTTGCATGATATTTTCTTATTAATAGTTGACTTGATAATTGGGAATGTCTCATTCGATCTCCTTAATTTTTGAGAACTTTACTTTTGCATACAATTCATCTCATTTCATCAAATTTTGTTTCCTTCACTTTTTTATGAAACTATAATTTTCTTATCATATATTAAGTTATGTTACATTTCTCTAATTTGTCTTATTTTAGACTTCACAAATTTTCTTAAAATTAAAATAATAATTTTTTGTATTAGGATTAGTTTCATAAGTTATTCATTGTAATGCAAAAAAATGCATAAGAGATGAAGGAAATGTTATTTGAGATAACTCATGGAGCTTTATCATATTAAAAATTTTTTAATATTTTTAAGAATTATATTTTCTTAGCTGTGGAATTGCTTTGGAAATCTTTTTCAATCATTTTTATTTGATGTTGAAGATGCAACTCTTGATCTGTTAGTTATTTGAATGCATCTTTTAATTATAATTTAAATATTTTCTTTAATTTTTTTTCTTTGAATTGTTATTTTACTTATTAGCTTCATAACTCTTTCAATATGGCCCTTACATTGCAAAAAATTTTTTATGTTACATAGTTTCATTTTATGTCATTCAAACCATAATATATATTAGCTTAATCATAAATAATAATTTATTATTATTTTGCGGATATTTATTTTTTTAAGTCATAGTTATTCCAAATGGCGTCTGATTTAAGTTAGAGGAATGTCATTGTACATTTATCGTGTGCTTTGCCAAAATTAAATATTCATTTTTTATATTTTAAACATTTCTTTTTATAGTTCAAAAATGTTTTAGGAGATATTTCAATTCATACCTTATTAGATGATCAAGGATGTTGTAATTGAACACCTTAGGATATTGGAATGAAACATTCCCATACAATAACTAGTATGAACCTTTAATTTGCCTTTTCAATGAATTTTTTGTCCATTTTTCATTTTGCATTGCTTAAATTTTCTTAAGCTTCATATGTGTTTGCTAAATATTAGAATTACAACTTATTATTACATTTTATAGATTTACGTTTTCAATAACGAGTATTTTAAAAAGTGGTCTTTTTTAAATGAAACATGCATCACGATACTTTGCTCGATGAGCTCTCTCTCATTAAAATTAATTCTCATATTTTCTAATTTTTTTTATTTTCTAAGGTTTTATATGTATTATGGGAAATTTTGATTTGTACCTCATTTAATAGTCAAGGATGTCACACGTGATCTCCTTAGTATATTAGAATACTACTTTCTCATATAATTTTTTAATTTTTTATCATGTTTTGCATTTTTTTGTTGTATTACAGTGTAACGATAATTCCCCACCCCAGTGTCATTTACATTGCTTTGAGTCATTTTATTACATTCTTAAAATTTTGTAATTTCAATTTTCATAAAGATTTGTCTAATATATAAATAACAATTTTTTTATTTTTGCATATTTAATTTTGAATATCCTTATAATGCCAAATGAGGAGAAGTGTAGATGAAACAGTTGTCATTAGAATTGTCTCCATGAGTTATATTTTTAAAAATTTTCTTTTCTAAGGTTTTGGCATGTTTTACATGTCATTTTGATTAATGACAAATTTGATGGTTAAGGATATTACACTTGATCTCCTTAGCATCTTTGAACATAACTTTCCTAAAAACCTATTTTTTAAATCAAATGTTTTTATTTGATTTTGTCCTATTATTATGCAATTCTAAATCTCTTAATGGGTGTATATTGTATTACCTTATTATTGTTATATTACTTTGGTTCATTTATTTCTTCCACATGAGGCTTGATTGAGACGAAAAAAATAGTCGTTAGACTAAACTCAAGGAGTTCTTTAATTAAAAATTCATTTTAGTATTTTAAAATATTTAATTTCCTTAACATTTGACATGTCTTCCTGGATGTTATGATTCTTATATTATTTAAAGAATAGGGATGATATGCTCTACCTTTTAAGTATTTTGAAATATAGCATTTTTTTATAATTTATTTCATCTTTTTAAAATTTTCCCTTTTGACTAGGTCATATTACTATTCTTCTCTCATGTAAATTTTTTATCACTATTAGTTTGACATATTGAAATGCATTAATTTGTCATTTTGTAGAGTTATTATACACTTAAAGTTATAATCAAAACATACTACTCGTTATGCTTGTTTACTTTTGTAATTCATACTAATTAAAAATGAGATCTGATTGATACCAAAAAAACATCAAGGGAATAATCTTGATCAGCTCCATCCACATAAATTTTCATTTTTATAAGGTTAAATTTTTAATTTTCTACAATTTTCATATGCTTCATTTGATATTTTGATTAATAGTTAATTTGATGGGTAAGGAAGCTATTTATGTCTTTTTATAAAATTTTATTAATTTCATTTGTTTTCTTTGTGAAACTCTAATTCCTACCTCATATGTTTTGTTACATTATATTACATTAATTTAACTCGTTCCAGCTTAAAAATATATTTCCTTAAAATCAAAAAATAATTATTTTTAGTTATTTAAGATTATTTTTTTAATTCTTCTTAATAATTGAAAATTAAATTCTCTAAAGTACAAACTAATTTTGTTGGACTTAACTCAAGGAGATCTGTAATATTAAATATTTATTTTTATGCTTTTGAATGTTATATTTTCTTTGTTTTTTGAATGCTTTACAAATAATTTTGTTTCATGTATGATTTCATTGTTGAAGATGCAACAATCAAACTCCTTAATTACTTGGAATGTGAATTTGACTTAACTTTTCTGTCATTTCTTCAAATTTGTTTTAATTTCTTGTCTTGTTAACTCTAAATCTCCTCATATGTGGACTTTAAATTACTTTCACTTGTTTATATTACGTAGTTTCACAATACGATATTTGAGTTATAATATATATTTACTTAACATTAAAAAAAATTATTATTATCTATGCATATTTATTTTCTTTAATTAATTATTTTTCTAAATGAGCTCCATCTGGGATGAGAGAAATGTCATTAGACTCATCTTATTGAGCTCTCTAATTGAATATTCATTTTCATAGGTTGAAATATTTTTTTTTCTAGAGTTTTAAAATGTTTGAAAACATATTTAATTTTTTACCATATTTAAAGATCAAATTTCATGCCTGCAATTGCCTTAGTATATTTGATTTTGATATTTCCATAGAGTTTTTGATTTTCATAAAAAGTTTCTCTTTCAGTAGGTAATATTGCTATGAATCTTTAATTCACCTCTCATGTGAAATTTTTGTCCTCATTACTTCAATTTATCCCATTATTTAAATTTATTTTATTTAAGGTTTAATTCATATAGTTTCTCAATATTAAATTGTGGTTTATTGTTATTATGCTTATTTAATTTGGCAATATGTTGTAATTCCAAGCAAGGTCTGATTTAGGTCATAAAACTATGGACTTGTCCTAACAAACTCTATCCAATAGAAAATTAATTACATGTTTCAATTTTTTAAATTTTTCTTTAATAAATATTAGCTTCATAAATAAATAATAATTTATTTTTATTTTTCCATATTTGATTATGTAATTTTCTATAATTCTAAATGAGGGCTAATTGAAATGAAGCAAATATTGTTAAAATTACATTAACAAACTTTTGTAATTTAAATAACCTTTTTAATATTTTAATTACATTATTTTCTGAAATTTTAGCATGTCTTAAGTGTCATTTATGTTCATCATACAATTAATGATCTAGAATATCATAATGTATCTCCTCAGTATCTTGGAACACAAAATTCTTGTAAATGTTATCTCATTAAATCAAATGTTTGACTTTGACTTTCTTTTATTATAATATAACTCTAAGTCTCCTCATGTGTGATTATTATATTACCCCTATATGGTTATATTATATTCCATAAATTTATTTCCTTCTAATTTTAACATATGTTCACTTAATTTTAAAAAAATAATATTTTTTATGATTATTTAACTTTTTTTAATTGTAATTCTATGCAAGGTCTGATTAAGATTAAAAAATTCATTGGCACCACCTCGAGAAGGTCTCTCTAATTAAAAATTCATTTTGATATTTTATAATATTTAATTTTCCTAACATCTAGCATGCTTTGCTTGATATTTTAATTCATGTTTGATTTGGAGAATAGCGATCTTACTCTTCATCTTCTTACTATATTTGAGTATGCTTTTCTATACAATTTATTTCATTTCTTCAACATTTTTTCTTTTATTTTGTTATATTATTATCAAAATATTACTCTCTTCTCCCATGACCTTTACTTTGATTTGAATTTAGATTTTTAAATTTTATCAATTTATCCTATTTTAGCCCTATTACATATTTCGTTAATGTTAAAGTAATAATTTATTTTTATATTGTGTTTTACTCTTGTAAGTTATTGTTATCCTAAAAGAGCACTAATTAAGATGAGAAATGTCATTGGGCTCCTCTAAACAAGTTGCATCTATCAAAAAAAAGTTTTATTATTTTTGAATAATTTACTTTCTTTTGGCCCTCACATTCTTTAGAAGACATTTGAATCAAACAAAATTTAGAGGCTGAGGATGTTATGCATGAACTACATAGCTTCTTGGAGTGAAACTTTCATGTGTAATGTTTTTCATTTATTTAGTTATTTAGCATTTTTTTGTCATAATGCTACAAAATTCAAAATCTTTTCTTGAGTAAACTTTACATGTCATTGACTTGGGTACATTGCATTACCTTAATATACCTCATTTTAACTTTAATATATAATTAAGTTAAATTCAAATAATAATTTGTCAATATTTATTCATACTTACTTTTGTAACTTATTGTAATTCCAAATGAGGTTTAATTAAGATAAAAAAATGACTATGAGTTGATGAGTTCTACATAACTAATAATTAATTTTTGTGTTTTTAATTTTTTTATTTTCCTATCTTGCTTTACTAGAAATTTTGATTCATACATCATTTGATGATTGACATGTTGTACTCAATCTCCTTATGATCTATAAATTGAACTTTATTGTGCAATTTATCTCCTTCATCAAAATTGTTTTCTTTAATTTTACTATGTTACTTACAAACTCCTATTCTCTATTGTTTAGCCTTTACATTAATTTAATTTGGTGATTTTAGCTTTAATATATGTGTTATTAAAATATAAATATATACATATTTATGTATATTTAATTCTCTTACTATAGGTTTTTCAAGGTGTGATCATTACGAAACAAAGCTCATTGGACACACCCTGATGAACTATATCAAATTAAGTACTAATTTTTATGTTTTTAAATATTTTATTTTATAGGGTTTTTCATTCTTTAAGAGATTTCAACTTGTATAAGATCCATGATGTTAGCTAATCTACTTAGTATTACAATGTAAAATTAATACAAAATTTATGTCATTTCTTCAATTATTTTGCTTAAAGTCATTTTTATTATTATAAATGTATAATTCTTTTCTTGTGTGATAATTATTTTGTTATGATTTAGATTTTTGCATTTCATTAATTTATTTTTTTATGAATTAGCTATCAGATTTTAAAATATTAAAAAAAATTCATTTTATTTATGTTAATTTATTTTTGTAATTCAGGATAATTCCACATAAGGCTCGATGTAGACAAAGCAATTGTAGTTGCAAGAATCTTAGTGAGCTTTATCATATTAAATATTAACTTTTATTTTTTAAAATATTTTATTTTGTAGGGTGTTGAAACTACAACTACAATATTTTTATTTAAACATGATTTATCATTTGAGGTTTTTAGACCCATTCTCCTAAACATCTTAAAAAGTAATATTGTACTATAGATTATCGTGTTTGTTCAAAACTTTTGACTTTGACTTAGTTAAAAGATATAAAAATGAGTTTCTAATTGGATAGAGCTCACGAAAATAGTCCAATATTGTTTATTAAAATGCAACCAGACAACATTTTGAACTAATATGACTTCCTAAGGTAAATTTGCTTAAATAATAGCAAATTGTTATTTAAATATGAAATAAATAAATATTAAACTAAAAATGAAATAAATTCAAGAACTATAATATAGATAAATAAAAAAATTATAAAAAAATAAGTTGTATAAGAAAGTTGTATTCCAAGGTATTAAGCAATTTACTTGTAGAAGAAAAAATATTTAAAAATTTAAAAATGAATATTTATCTTTTTAGAGCATATTAAGATTACTTTAATGACTTTTGCCTCATCTCTATTAGACCTCATAATGACTTACTACAAATTACTAAAATATTTTAATATTAATCATAAAACGTTATTAATTTAAAATTACATTAACAATTATTAAAGTTAAAATTTGATAAATTAAAAAAATTGATATAATAAAAGAAACACAATGCAAATGTCACATGAGAAAATAATTATAATTTCAAAGGAATAAAAGAAACTTAAGGATAAGATTGTGAATAGAAGAAATTGGGTCTATAAGACAGTTGAATTTCAATAAATCTTCGAGTTGTTGTGTTGCATCCTCGACCATCAAATATTTCACAAATCCAAATGCCTCATAAAACATGAAAAAAGTTTCACAAATGAACTATTTAGAAATATAAAAATTAATGTATAATAAAATAGAACACATCAAGATGTGCACAATAACATTTGCATTGTCTTATTGATTAAATATTAGAAAATGCAACATTTGTAAAAATTATGAGAATAATTGATTAAATAGTGCTAGTTAAGACGAGTTCAAAGGCATTTCTTTTGTCTCAATCATGGCGTATATAGAATTATTATGAATTAGAAAATTAACTAAGTAGAAATAATATTAGATTATTATATTAATAGTAAGTGAAGTAATATTTCCAAACAAATGAAATAAATTTGAGTAATATGAGATTATCAAATTAACATAATGTAAAGATCAAACAAAACGAGATTTACAGTTACAAAAGAATATAGCCCAATCATTATAAAATAAGCAAAGGAATAAGATAAATAATGAGTGAATGCTTCACACAGTTGTGCTAAGGAGATATTGTATAATTCCTTGATCAGAAAATAGGAATGAACCAAAATGCATTATAAGCACGTAAAAATTTTATGAATTAAAATATCTAAAATTATAAATATAAATAATTAATTAGATATAGCTTATTGAAACAAATGTGATGATGTTTTTTTTGTCTAGGTCATAACTCTTTTAAGAAGTTATGAATTACTAAATTAAATTAAAATAAATTATAATAATCTATAATTTTTGTTTAAAATAAACATATAAGTAATATGAAATGAGGAAAATTGAAGAAATCTAGCATAACCAAATGCGTAAAGATTTAGAGTTATAAAGGTATTCTACCAACTTGTAGTGAAAAGACAAATGAAATGAGATAAAATTTGAAAAACTATATTGCATGATACTAAAGAGAATGACACTATATCCTCAATAATTAAATAATGTTTTAATTAAATAAAAAGAAAGCATATGAAAAAAAACAAAATATTTAGAAGAAGAGAACAGATTATTTAACATGATAATACTCATCAAGAGGAGCCCAATGGTATCTATTTTTTCCTCGATTAGGCGACATTTGGAATTATTATGAATTCCTAATTTAAATAAGCATAAAAATAAATAAATTATTATTTTTGTATTAAATAAATATATTGTAAAGCTAGAATGAGATAAATTTAAGAAATGAAAAATAACCAGTTCAAATCCATTTGAAAGAAAAAGGACATGGGATTTGGAGTTAAATCTTTGTGTAACCAAATAAAAGAAGAAATTTAAAGAAATGAGATAAATATTATGCAAAAGTTGTCATCCATGATGTTAGAAGATCAAGAATATTATTTCCAATTATCAAATCATGTGTGAATCAAAATATTTCATTTAGAAAAAACTATTTAACATTAAAAAAAGTAAAGTTTTAATTAGTTAGAGCTTGTTAAGATAAGCCTCTCAAAATTTGTATAGAACTCATCATAACGATTTCAACAGCATATGTTTCATTATTATTAAGCTTGGTTTTGATTTACATTAAAGAACTAAACTAAATAAAAAAATAGATAACAATATATTATTATTTTGATTATAAATAAATATATATTAAGATTCAAATAAGATAAATTAAATTAATATTGCATAGGAAATGAACTTATTTTAAAGGGTACATGAGAGATGATTAAGAGTTACATAGGAATACAACTAACTCAGAGCAAAAATATTTGGAGAAATGTGAAATTTTTTATGAATGCTTTATTACAACACACTAAGGACTTTTATTGTAACGTCCTAGATCTTAAAACCAAATTGGAATAGAGTAGTCTCACTAAAGGCACACAAAACTAACAAAATAAAATATTTAAAATATTTAACTACATAGTGTTTGTCGAGAGCAGATGAATGAGCTTTATTTTAGTCTAAAGAACAATTGTAAATTAGTATAAAAGACAACAAATTACAGTTTTTATATTAGCAAAATATATCTTAATGTTAAAATAATATAAATTGAAGGAATATAGTACAATTAAATCAAAGTGATTTGTAGGCCACATCGGAGGAGAATTGGAGTTTCACAATAACATAACCAAATAAAATAAAAAATATATAAGAAACAAGATAAAATGTATAGGAAAGATCTATTACAAGATACTAAGGAGATTGAGTATAACTTTTTTGTTCGTCAAATTAGCTATCAAATGGAATGTTTCATTAAACAAACAAATAAACTAAAAAACCAACAAAAAAAATATGTATATCTAGCTAGATGGTGAAGCTGAGAGAAGTCCAACAACAATTTTTTTAACTTGATCTTACTCGTCTTGGAAATACTGTGAATTATCAAAGAATTGAAAATAAACATTAATAAAATGTTCTTTTAATATTAATTAAATATATATAGAAGATGATATTATGTTAATTGAGATAATGTATTGCAACAAAATTAATTATTGTAATGGTCACATAAGTTGACATTTAGAGCAAGAAGTTAATTAAACCAAATCAAACAAAAAATTTTTAAGAAATGAGAAAAATTATTTGAGAAAGATGTATTACAAGATACTATAAATATGGAGTATAACTTCCATAATTATCAAATCAAGTAAAAATAAAAATATCATGTAAATTCTAAATATCCATAAAAATTAATAACTATTAAGTCTGCTAGTTATACATGTTTTGAAAATAAATTTGATGAATGTGGAACATCCTTAGCCTTGGGAAATTTTTGTATTGATTCCTTAAGGAAAGAAAAAAATTTTCAAAGAAGAAGTAAAATGATATTATTTTGACAGAAAAAGGGTTAAAATATTTGAAAGAAAAGTTGTCTACTATACCTTCTTGTGTGCCTCCTTCTATTGTTATCCTCATTCATATACATGTTTACACGCTCCATCATTTACTCATGAATTGAGACAATACTATTGTGAATGTAAATTTTTGTCTTACATCTCATTTTAGTTAAAAATACTTCATAAAATTTTCACATGTAAATGTCAATGATAACTGATGTTGTTATATTACACATATACCTAAAAATGCTACGTCATATAACTATGCGGTAATAAATAATGCTATTTGGCATAATTTTCTTTTTGATGCTAAATCCCATCTTGCATGCAATTATTATTGTAGGTATGAACATATTTTTTGTGATTGTCTAATTTGGAAATTCAACCATTAAAAGTGAGATAAATTTCATTTGTTTCCTAAGAGGACATGTTTAAAAAATACATTTGTTTATCTCCCACATAAAAACATTGCCATAATTGAACCCATGATGTTTTGGGTTCAAAAAATTTAAAGCTTAAGTAGCTATATTGGTGTGTCTCCATAATTAAGTCCTACGAAGACTAGCCTTACCTAGTAAGTTTGCACATCACTGACTTGTAAAATGTGAGTGGTCGTTATTTTTAATATTAATGAATTAATTTTCGTTGTAACTAAGCTAGATGTATTTATCATCTACGAAAGAAAATTGGATAGTTCATATTTCAATATGTAGCTTAAATAACAAAGGTTTGCTTACATAGAAGATTTTAAGAAGATAAGAGCATCAGGACTAAGATAATTTTTATTTGTTTCCATGAATAACATGATAATGTTGGCATTGTGCTTTAATTGTTTAGTTGTTGATAAAAGCAATATGAATCTTTTTGTGTCATAAAAGACATGTGAACATTATTGAAATAATGGTCACATGTGAGGAAAGTGAACATGCTTTTTGTACTAATTTAAGTTATGAATTCTAGACATAAAACTTGAAAGAATTTATGTTATAACTTAGTGTGATATAAATGTCCATACATGTCGAGCCCTTAAATGATTTGCTAGAAATTGAGGAAGCAATTAATGGTGAGTAAAACCTAGAGCTTTATGAAAAAATAACAACTTTGAGAAAACGTTATTTTTTTATTCCTTCTTATAAATCGATTTTTAAATACAGATTTGCTTATGATAATATTTGATTCTTTTTACCAAATCATTAATTATTCAAACCCTTGAAAAGCTCATGTTGTTCTTTGGTATGATTAACCTTTTTGTATGAATACAAAGGGATGACAACTAGTGTGAAAACTTAGGAGTGCATAAGATAGATTTTAAGTGGTGTTGACAACAATACCAATTAATTGTACCCTTGCTCTTTCTTTTGTTAAAACATTCAATAATTTGAATTAAAGAAATAATTTCTATCTATAGAGACTAGAATGTTGTTTTCAGGTTTTGATAGATATTTAGAGTTGTTAGTCCATATCATTGTGTTGATGTCACAAATACTTTCTATAAGAGAATTATTTGTCTTTATTGCTAGAACTGATAACATATAATTTATTAATTAGGAATTATGTGTAGTACTTAGATTTTATAGAATCATATCCATGGTTCTACTGCATAGCATTTTACATTTTTTAATTTAAATGGAGTTGCCATTATAAGTTATTAAATCTTATGGCTTTTTTTATTAGAGTTGTCAAAGGGATTATCAAAATTATAAAAAAACAAAGCAATAGAATTCAAAATCATCAATGTTATTAAGCTAAACATGGATAGAATGCATGACCATTAATTAGTATTGTTATATTTTGTAGGATTGCTAATATGTTTTTTATTACTTTGATAATTAGCAATTGTTTGTGTATAAAAATTAATAAATAATTTTTTTTAATGTTTTTCAATGAAGATTATGTTTTCACTTCTACCCTTTTGTCTTTAAAGGAAAATTTTGCACAAATATTATTGTTGTGCTAGTTCTTTATTTGCATCTTTTGTTTTTTATTTATGTTTTATTGCATGACAAAATATGAAAGAGAAATGTGTCATATTAAAAACATTAATTACATCCCAAATTTGTTGAATATTTATATGAATTTCATTTATTAAGGTGCAACAAGAATGTAGGAAGAGCATATGTATGCTTACATGATTTATATGTTTTAATCTCACTTTTTTGTCATTGGAATTAAAAGAGGAGATTGTTGTGCCATTGGTCATGGAACAACTTATTTAATGACAACAAAACCATCATGTTAGTTTCTATAAAACATTTCTTAGGTATGTTTCATGTCATGCATCTCAAGCTCTTATGAGATAAATAAATTAGAGAGCTTTGAGTAGATGTCTCTTGCAGCAATAAACAAGTGGAGCAACATAAAGCAGTGTTCATGGTTATGCTTTAGTTATGGCTTAATTGGCATATCAAGCTATCATTAATCAAACTTTCGGTCGAGTAGATAACTTTTAGGAGTCAGTCTTAGAAATATCTATTTGTCTCTTAGTTTATCTTATCACTTGTTTACATGTGGCACATTTAGGTTGTATAACATCATTCATCCACATGCATTGTTATATATTTATTATCCAATATTATGTTAGCAGTATAAAAACATATTATTATTTTCATGACCATCAAAATTCTAAAAAAATAATAAAAAATAATTAAATAAATAAAAGATGGTTTTAGAAAAACAAAAGAATCAGCGTAAGAAATTATTTCGTGGCCTAGCCCACAGCTCACACTAGGTGGCCAAAGTCTTTGCAAAATGCCCCGAAGTGTTGGGAAAATATCAATTCTACCAATTTGAATAGTAATTTCTGTCTTACCATATATACATAAAACATGATCAAATGGCTATGGTCATCTTCACATTTAAAACAATGCATATCATCTAGCGAGTCATCTATAAAATGGGATAGAATGGCTAAGATCTTCCCCACCTTATGAATAATACTCTCTTGCATCACGATTACATCTTCGCCCTTTATTTAGCATTCTCATCGAGCACTACTTTTTTTTATTAGCCAGTTCATGTGACAATCATTGTTCCAGATCATAATTATTATTATTAGAAAGTAATTTTCATTTGTTTGTAACTCTAAAATTTTAATGGAAATTTTTGTTGGCCATTCTAGCCCCTAAAAAATTTATCATTATTTTAAACTTCTTTAATATAAATAGAGGAGCCAAAAAAGATTGAAAATAGATTATTTAACTTTACTATATTAATTTTTAGAATTGAAAAGTCAAAATTAAAAATTATAGTGAAATTTTCATGCTTTTGTTGGAGCAATGTTTGTTACTAATTTTTATTCTTTCTTACTTCAACATTTTCCTTAATCGCACATCTTACTATTGAGTTATTTAAAATTAATTATTTATTTTTTAATCCTTTTGAGCTTTATAAAAATTTTAAGTTAGTAGAACTGCATTGTACATTCCATTTCTCTTAAAAACATTAACAAATATTGATAAATATTTTCAATTCAATATCTCAAACATATGTTGTTTATGTTTTCTCAACCCCATTCATATGTGCACTCATATTCTAATATCATATTGCATAAAATTGTGTAATACATGCTTTTAGAAATGAGTAGTAAACATTATGATTAATTATTATTTTGTATTATTCTTTAATATTGCAATTTTTTACAACAGAAATTGTGTCGATGAACCCTTACCTATTGCTTTGAAAGGGTGTGGTTAAGGTTACCTCTACCTGGTAAGGCTAAAGAGATTTATTTTGATAGTGCAACTTGGTCATGTTGAACGGGTGGATGTAGCCACAGGTAAGGTCAAACCACTTAAAAATATTTTTTATTTTTTTAATTAATGTGCAATTTATGATATTTTTAGTAATATTTAATTAAAAGCAAATATGGATTAAAATTTCAAAGTTATTATTATTAAAGTATACATTATTAAACAATTAAAGAACAAAATTTATATTTTTAATATTTTTATTTAAAGTTTTTTCAAACAATGATTTAATAATTTCCAAAATTTTATTTTAAGGAGTTAAAAAAACAAAATGTTTAAAACATAATTAACAATTCCACTGTGCATTAGTAGGGTAAAGATTACATCAAGAACAAGTTATAGAATATGAGACATATCTCAATTTTCTTTATTTACATAGCAAGATAAAATCATTGAATCACAGTGGAATCTACGCAGTACTTTATCAAGTCATGATTTTTAGTTCAAACAACCCTAAAGTTATAGAAAAAATTAATGTCATCCTTTACCCAATTAAGGTTCCATTCATGTATCTTATCTCAAGTTCCTTTAGAAAAGATAAAGAATTAAAGCATGCGTTCATAACAAAATGCCAAACTTTTAATCTTAAATGTGACACTAAATTTACTTGCCTGGCATAAGGTTCATCATATGTCATCTGAGTAGTGGACTTCAGCAAAAAATCATGCTTCTTCTTCTTCAAGGTTCTTAATCATCTTCAATACTATTGATGTAAATGTTTCCACCTCCACATCTCAATTTTGGCTATGAAAGTCTTAACAAGGCTTTATCAAGGCAATCAAAAGCCACTTCTTGATCACTTATACAACTAGTTCACAATTGTAAAATGTAGGTGATGAATAGATTTTGATTAAGTTATAACTTAAATAATTTATGTTATAAATCTTTAATTAGTTCTCTATCCATTTATTTATGCATTAAATTGAAATGATATACATTTGATTGCTTAAGATATTCATGGTCTATCGCTACCCTCATGTCCTAACTATTTAAAATTGAAAAACATAGTTTAAACTATATACTTTCTTATGAATATATCAGTCATTAAAAATTTGTAAAACTTTTTAAATTTGGTAACTATCAAAATTTTGCCATATTTATAGGAAATTATAAGGAAAAGAAGTACCTTTGATCATTCTTGAAAACAAATCGCAAAAAATAAACAAAATATCTAAGTGGTGTAACTCCCAAATTGGACTACATAATACAAATCTATTAGGCAGCTCGGGCTATTTGCAAAGTGCTCACTACGTAACTAACATAAAGTTACTCATTCCTCCAAATTGTAATATTACAACATATGTAACCTCCTAAGAAGACTCAACTTTCTACAATTGAAAAATCTCTGATACTTATTTATGTATAAACACTAGGTTTGGGACATATCTCTTCAAATTAAAGACATGGAAGACATCATCAAGCATTACCAATTATCCTAGCAACTAAAGCAAAAGTTTTGTTGACCCATCCTCTTTAGAATTCTATACCATGAAATATACCTATTTATCACTTTGAAGCATTTTCAATGGTGATCAATCTACACATTAAAATAATTTCAAAGAATACTAAAACTCCACTATCAAATATAATTATCTTGCACTTTCCATCAAAGTTTTTTATTTTCTTTGTCTTAAACTACACAACCTATTCTGTAGTTGTAAAATCTCATTGATATTCTTCTGAATAATGTCTTCATAGGAACATCCTTCCCTTGTGCAATTGCGATCAACAACACCACTCATAAAATGCATTATATGGTTCCATTCCATTACCAATTATTCGTTATTACGGTAAAAACATTCATCCAATAGCAGGCACTGGTACCGATTTCTAGAATATGATCGTATAAATAGCTTTATAATGTCCTCTATACTCTAAATCTCCCAAAATTGACCATTCATCTAAGGAGAATATGATTTACTAAAATGAAGAGCTATTCTGAAAGATTGACGGAAATCATTTTAGAATTATGTGTTGAATTTTATTTATCTATCAAAAATGATAATTATAGGAAATCTATATAGTCTAACAATCTACTATGCAAATATCTTTGCCAATCTACTAGTTGAATCCTTCTTGCTAATAACCTCACATTATGATCATTTATTTTATCGATACATAATCAACAAAATCACATCAAAGCCTTTCTGGTCCTTAGAAAACATTATACAAAGGAAATTGTAATTTTGTCCCATATAGTTAAGGTATTGCCAAATCATAAAGCAAACCACTAGGCTTTTAATTTTTTTCTTTAGTCATTCATAAATCACGATGTTTTAAATATCGTAGACTGCATGTATCTTTAAACCTCTCTACAAAATGTTAGTGTTATGGTTTTTTTACCTCTTATTCTCACCAAGGTGAAAAGCAAACCTTTTATCAAGTGACTTTCTTATCAGTCCCTGTGAACTATCAATGTTATGGAATACAACTCCTATGTTGTTAGGTCAAAACGGTGTGCCACATGATAAACGACTTACAATAACAACAATAAAGCTTGGAAATCCATCAGTATAACATCAAGAGTTTCCATTGAAGAATCCAAAAGAAATCCATCCAATTATCATGAACGTGATGAGTAGTTTTTAAAGCCAAATGACTATGATACCAACTAAGCTCAAACTCTACAAAAATCCATCGCAAACTCTTTCCTTAGTCAACTCTTCATTCATAAACCTAAGAGCTACACTTCTGTTCAAAGTATTTATCATTGCATTTTCTTTTCCCTCATAGTCATTCATGTCCAAGTAAAAATAGTTAATGAGATCTAACTAATGTCATTGCCATAAGTCAAGCTTTGTTTATAAAACAATAATGTTGAGTGATTTACCATCAATATGAAGATCAGCCTACATCTAATACAAGCAATGTTTCTAAATATTGAGGCTAAATAACAGAACTACCAACTGTAGGTCATGCATTGGGTAATTGAGTTCAAGCATGGATAATTAATCGAAGTCATTGCCTTTTACTAAACATTTCGACCTAAGGACTACACCAAAACAAATGTGATGTTTTAGTCAAAATCTTTTTAAGTCCTGTGCTACTTGAGGTTAAGCTCTTAGAACCTTTGCTCTCATTGACCATATTGAAAGAAAGTTGCACCAACTTTGTTAGTTCAGTCAATTATGCATTAAAAATTAAGAAGTTAGAGAGAAACTAGTTCTAGTACTATAAACCACCCAACAAAAAATGGATTTTTTGTCATTATAAGCATTCTTTTCCACTTAGTAATAGCATGAATCTTACTTGCTTCTATTACAACTTGCTCAACATTGACAACATCACAATGGAATGCTATCTGATCCAACACGAACGAGCACTAAGAACATTTTACACATAACAACTCACTTCCAAGAAACTCCAAAATAGTCTAATGATTCTATATATGATGAGCTTTACTCCAACAATACCTAAATTGTAATTAATTAACACTACGATAAAGTAGTCAATGTATGGCTAAAAGTGATGTTAATAAAATTCATAAATAATATGGCTACAAACTCATAGTATTTGAATCATATGTGAAATTTTTCATGGGTAGATCCGCCTCCTAAATTAATATGTATTGATATCTTGACTGAAAATCTATCTTGAAGAATGTTGTATCATCTTGAAGCTAACCTTACATGTCATATATCCTATAAAAGGTTATCAATTATAGTTTGCCACTATTTTATGATCTTAGTGATTCACATATAAATGTAGACTACAATCTTTCATTTTAACAATAATGCCCCAAAGAGAAGCATTGGCCCTAATAGACCATATGTTTGTCAAGTTGTACAACTAAATCTTTGTTCCTATCACTATATTAGGGCCATCCTTAAATATTTTTTGGCAATAGCATAGTTCTTAGAACTAGGACAATTCCAAACACAACTTTGTCCTTAAACAACAATTTTAAAAAATCATTTTGATAACAATTTGTATTTGAATTATTTTAAATATTAATGTTCCATTCTTTGCATCTTCCTTTCTTATCAACACTAAAAGCGTTCTATATGTCAAATCTATAGTTTATATTGCATAAGGAATGAGAATCTGTCATTTTATTACCAAGAATACTATGCTAATAGAGCTTAGCACCTTCATGGAAAAAGTTATTCTCTTAATAATCGATCCCCAACCTATGTTGACTCATCTTGTCAAAACTTAGAGATAATTTGAGCCTAAATGTTGGACTTGGATAAGGCCATTCTTAACACTCCAACAAAAAATATTTGTCTCTTTGAACGCTAATCCTAGCTTGAACCTCATCATTTAATGGTACCTTCACCATTAGTACTGATTATAGATATTTTTTATTTCCCCCAATCCTCTTCCAATATAGCACAAGAAAAAAAGAAATTCAACGTCTAGTATCATGAAGGAAAAAAAAAGTTAACTCCACAAAATATGGTCATATAAGTCAATACATTTGAATGCATATATCATTAGCTAATCCCTTAAAAATTCACCTAAAAACCAAGGCCTTTAATAGTCTTCCATCCCTAAAAAAATACTTTTTTATGGTTGAAATTTTAAAAAACAACCAAATCACTCTTTGAAATAATAAGAACCACCAGATATCTTAGAACACTAGTGACATCGTATACTAACCCTTTAGTTTGCTCTATTTGTATCTCACTTACTAATGTTGTAACAAGTATAGTCTAACCAATAATATAAAATCTCTTATACCTTATTTTTCATGGAACATACCAATCTTTTTGTTTTTAAAAGAATCAAAATACCTTAGTGTCTTACCAACTATTTCTAATGTTAGAGTCTTCTTACTCAACTATTTTTGTTACTCTTACCAAATCCAGCTACAAATTAAATTCATTGACTACCATGTGCTTCTAAAGAGAACGCCAGAGTTCCTCCATGAAAAGCTCATATCTGTGCTCCCTTAATGGAAAAAGTTCTCTTTCATATCATGTCATGTTTATGAATCTAGTAGTATAATAAGCTGTTATCATCTACCTGTGATTAAGATATGCAACTTGTCTTTCAATCTTAGTATTAGTATTCGTTGCAACATAAAACTCTAGAAATTTGTCCTGAATGTTTTTCCAATGAGCCATGCAATTCTTGATATATTTGAACATGGTTTGGTGCAACCTCAGGACCATGTTGTAGTTTCTACAACCAAGATTATAACTATAATTGTGACCTACCTCTTATCTATGGTAAAAAAACTGGGGCTAACCAATCATATTTCATTGTTTGGCCTAGGACTTCAACCAAGGCATTTGGCCTTAAACAAATAAAGTTCTACAATAACTATTCCACTCCAGGCATTGCCAACTTTTATTGTGTCTTAACCTTAATTGGTTAAACTAACTTAAGGTCTACTTAGATTTGAGCATTACCTACAAAAGTATCTACTTACTATTCTATTACCCCTCATTCTCCTCTACTTAAGAAATACCATACAAACATTATATAATACTGGTGGGAAAAATCATTAAAATAATATAAGTAGATAACATAATTCTATGACCTAATCTACCAGCCTAAATGGTCATGAACCTAGTCATATGGATGTGTTGGAATCTAAACTAGGTTGTTATGCGATCTATAAAACATTTGCATAACGAGGCACATTCAACACTCCATGCTTAATGTCCACAATGGTGGTAGATATCTGCCAATCTAATCATCATGCACAAGGTCTATCACAACAAATGAAACCAATCCATTTACCAATTGGTCAATGCAACTTGTTTTGAAACTTACTAACTAGAGCTTAAGATAACTTATTGACTTGTATTAACGAGTACATTATACATGCAAGAAACCTACCAATAACTTGCATTGCACTGACTTACAATCCATTTGTGAAACATGCTAAATAAAACTATGTAATTAATGAATAATAACTTCCAATAAATCTTTAGAATATTACATGCCAACAAACACATATAATAACACTTGTATTAATAGAATAGTCCCACTACAAAGTGAGAATATTAAGGAATGAATTATTGAAATAAAAAATTTCTATGGTCATGCAACCTACTTACCAAACTTTGCCTTCAAGCAAAATACCTAATTATTTTGAAGAATATGTAATAGTAGGGGTTGAGATGAAAGCTCAATAAAAAATTCTCAAGCTATGTTATAAAGGTTTGTAATTTTGAAATGAATATAACTGATTAGCATATAATGAATTATGACAAAGTTGCATGTAAAGTAATATAAAGTGTCACAATAATGGGCATTAGCTTACATGTTGAGACAAACATAACTGAGATGTCAAATTGTAAAAATACATTTCTTATGCAAAATAGAGAACCTTAGCTATTCAAAAAATATAAGGGCATTTCAAAACCTAGGAACAATAACATTTACTAATGTAGTAGTTCTTGTGACTAATACCAAACTAATAGTCTAAGACATAACCATCACGCAAACAAGCATGTCCATAATTCTATGAGAGTACAAAGAAAATTTTGGAACATCCATAGTCCTTAGAGATGTCCTAAATAGTGTGATGCATATAATGCACTTCATGATGTCGTAAACAATATAGCTCTTCATTGTCCTTTAGGAGTTTGAGCTCTCCACTACCTTAATTTAGAATATTATGCTCCCTAACACTAATAGAAACACATAATTACCATTGAACATCCCTTTTCCAAGTCCTTTATTATGTTATTATTAAGTTCTACTGAAGTTTTGAACTAGTTAGAATCTTCCAACACCATTTAAGAAACTCTTTCTTTCACACTAAGGTTAGCTAAAAGCTTCTTATTCCTTAGCTCTTAAATATTATAGGTGTTGCCATATAACTCCAAGTTAATCTAGGTCTAAAATAAACATAACAATAATCTAACCAAGGGAAATGCCTGCTAGTCAACATATTTAAGATATTTTTATATTTTTGAATGCCAAAACCCACTTATTTAAGGTTTCTAGTGTTTCGTGTAAGCCTTAACCAACCTATCTAAGCAATAAAGTTTTCCTTAAAACCTTAATTTAACTTATCTATTGTTATCTTAGGCATCTTTCTAAAACTCAAAATACTTATTAAAGGTATCCTATGATTTTATTCAAGCATAGTTATCATTCATAGATACCTTATAGTTGTTCTAAACTCTTAATGACTTAATTATAGTTACCATAACTTCCTCAATTCATCAATTGTTGTTAGCCATTAACCATGTTAAGCTAACACTTGCCATTACCATTTTACTATGATCTCTCTTGGGTCAGTCTAAGCCCTATATGATTATTTTTTTAGCTTAATCGCTAAGAGCATTAAAATGTAAACTCGTGGTCTGACCCTTGCCATGGCTAAGACAACCACCTCTCCTATGCAATATTCAAGTGTTCTCTCAATTGCAAAGACCATTCGGTATAAAACTGAATAGTGCCATAAGTTGAAGCCCTTGACCAAACTATCCTTAATTGCTCACCAAATGCTATAAATTCATGTTTCTAACAAAATTGGTACCTATAGAGAAACTAAAATCATAAACCTCAACATATGCAATAAAGTGATATCATCATCCCTCTCTACAATTTTATGCTCATAAGGTTCCTTCCCGTTGTAGGGCTACTGATGGACATAACCAAATTTAAAGATTAACCTTTATGTCAATTTTATGAATTAAAATTTCGTATGCTCTTAGTGTTGTCTCATAAAATCACTTAAAGCTTTTACAAATTTCAACTTAGTTTTCATCATCAAGACATGGTGTAGTAATTATTTCATGTTAACTACATCCTTGCAAATCAAGTTGCTTTTATAAAACTATTATTGTACATTTACCTTGTTAATGTCCAAGGAATTTCCTACGAATTATTCAAGTCTAACAATGACGCAAAAATTGTTATAGTATGGATCAAGACATAGTATAGAACATATGCATAACATCACAAGATAATGTTGGATTTCATTTGAAAAGTGTTACAAATTTGATCTAAATAAAAATTTAGGAATCATTTTTGTCATGTATAATTTAACTTTAGAAGAAATGACCTAGTCATGGAACAAAACTTTGTAATGAAAAGTTAAGAACTTAAGATAGGTCATAGTTTTTCCTCCACGTAACTTATTTGAAACATTAAAACTTGACAAAATATGATTTATATCCTCTATATACTTATAACTCTATCAAGTATCATGCATCTTTATTTTGTAAGTTAATGTTAGTTGTCATTATATAGTTCTTTCTTGAGTTATTTATATCCATGTCATTTCAATAAATCATCGATATATTTTATTTGCCATACGAATGATTGATTGTTATCGTGGTTTTCTTCAATTCTGAAAAAGATACTAGTTCTATTGAACACTTGAACCACTTTTTACTAATAAAATAGAAATGGAACAACTCTATGTTTTGCTAATAATTTTTTCTTGTGCATTTTCGATGATGCATCCCAAAATTGTCACTAAATGTGTTGAAAAGTTTAGTCATGACCCATTGGTTTTAGCTGTATGTTTTCATGTGAATGAATCATATGCAAAGAAAGAAGCTTAAGTATTGTCTAAAATGTTACCTTTAAGAGTCATGACTAAAAGGATTGAGAATTTATGTCCTACAACAAAATTCTAAAAATCACTACGAAAAGAGTAAATTTGAGTATGTAAGAAAAAATTCCTTTGAAAACATTTGCAGCACAACTCATCATTCTTTACTCTATATACAAAATTCATTCAAGGATGGTCCTTGGCTTATGAATATACCATATTAAATATTAAAAATATTTATTTGTATTCCTTAATGTGGAAAAAAGTCTTTAATTTTGAAATATCAAAAAAGACGAAAATTGCATATATAATATGGCTTATTAGCAATTGTTAAGCAATACATTCAGTTCAACTAGAAAAGCCTATATTTTGTGAGTGTGATAGGTCAATTAAGAAAATGATTTGGAAGTTTTTCATTCTAGATGTATATGTTGTATGTTTAGTTCAACTTAATGAGCCTATAGATTAGGAGTATTATAGGTAATGTGAAAAATTAGTTTTCAAAGCATCTATTCTAATTGTATAGTACTCAAAATTCAAGTTATTTGATGTAATAGGTAGATGATGGTGTGTGGAGTACATAACATAAAATAAATGGCTCATATAATGCATGATTTTTTATGCATAATATATTTAGTTTATTTGTGAGTAGTTGTTATGCGATGAGGCAAACCTTCGGATACATATGATACAATTTGTTTAATATATGGCTTGAAGAACAAAAGTAATGCTTATGAAAACTTTTGATGCCTAGAACGTCTTGACTATTTTCTAAATTCTAAATGTGTAATGGCTAGTTTGGCAAGAATTTATGTTATTGAAAAATAGCTATTATATAGTCATTGGCGAGTTTTGAAGCCATCACAAGCCATCCAAAGAAATTATGAAAGGATTCAAACATTTATATCTTAGGGACATTCTATTCTTGAATTATAACATGTTATTTTAAGGTATGGTTGCTTGGGAAGAATAAGCAATAATGAAAGAGAATATGTAATAATGTAATTGCAGACCTACTAATATTGTTAGTAGTTTCATAAATCTTAGTAGATTATTTTCTAATGACAAGCAAGTGAGGAAGACACTTGAAGTGCTGATTAAGGAGGTTAATTTTTCTATGACAGTAATTAATGCCTCCAAGAAGCTAAACTTATTGAAGGAGACGAGTTGCTTGGAAACAATTATATAATAAATGTGGCTGCAACGACAAGAAAAGAGGCATCTAAAGGACAAGGAAAACTTTGCATTCAATGCTACCACATCCTTGCTTATAGATAACTAATCTAGTAGTGTAGAGCTAGAATTCCCTACTAAATGTTTTACCCAAAATTGATAAAACAATTTCCTAAAAGAAGAACTAAAACTAAAAAAATGTTGAACTAGGAAAAGTAAGTAAAAAAGAAAAGTATAAAAATACTACTACGAATGCCATTAACATCGCATTTCTACTCAAATTCACTAAAATTTATAGAGAAGAGGATATTGAAGAAAAAATTCTAAAAGATGAGAAGTATGCCATGGTTTCAACTTGGAGTTATTTGGGTCCATCATCAATCTTCTGATAATTTGGGGAATGTTGTTTTAAAAATTTTGTTGTCTAAGTGCAAAGCATGGTTTACTTTCTACTAGTAAAGAAGTGGAGAAGCAGAGGTTGCAGATTAACTCATGTAAGTGATTAGTGATCTAGGAGAAATAATGATGAGGAAAACAAACTCTTTGATGCTAAATTAGAAAGTTATTTGATTGAGTTGATAATGTCTTTTAAGGAAAATTTAAAATATTTGAAATTTTGTAAAAAACATATTTTTTATATGAGGAATTCAATGAAATGAATCCAACATCCTTACATGTGTTGGAAAGATCAAGGGATGAACATGTAACATCTATTAGCTTTAATGCAAAAAAAATATTAATTTTTGAAAAGTTCTAAATCATATATGCAAGTTGGTTTACATAACATCATATATATGTTGGGACATTTCTTTGAAGTGTAATAGTTCATAGATATTGAAATCTCTTTAATTATATCATCATTTATTTGTCATTATGACTTGAGCCCATAATAAACTCATATTTGGATGGATAAGATTAAAATAAAGTATAATCAAGAATTTTTAAACACTTAATATAAGGTTTTCCATTAAAAATCAATTATGGTTTCAAATGAAATTAGTTAAATTCCTAAGAATATTTACGTGCTTCACTCTATTGAACTAGAATTAAGAGAACCTACTGTATATCCTTGTTGATTATTTTCATTATATTTATAGCTTTTAAATTCGATCTTTAATTTCTTTTATAAAAGTCGTTGTATAAATATAGGGGAAAAGAAAATTAAACTCTTTTATTTAATTATTAAGCTCTATTTTTTTTACGTTTAAAAGAACTGAGATATCCACAATAAATAGTATGTTTTGTTTGCATTTATATATGAATATGTGTAAAACATGGTACAAAACTTGATATCAATAATTTTTATTTGGACCCTTTGGTTCTAAACTTTTTATATGTTAAATAAGTGGTATTTTGATCTCTTATTTCTCTTTTGATGTGAGACCATAAGGGGAAGGGTAACCCTTATTTTTCATATTTCTCTTATTTCATGAATTTATTTATGAAAAAAGAAGAGGTGAAAGAAAAAATTTTGACTAAGTCATCCATTTAGATTGCAAGAAATATGGGTTCACATGAAATATGTTCAAATAAATAAAAATATAGAAATGGTTGCAACTTGGATTGATACTAATCTTAATGAGTTGTCGTCTTGATCAATGAGAGATGATTAAATGAACATCTTCTTTGTTGCATAGGACCACAACTATAAAAGAATTAAGGTACATAGTTACAATATGCGTTATAATGAAACTGAAGGCACTCCTCCAGAGTTGTAAACAATATTTTAAAATTTAAGAAAGGTATGATTCCTTAAAAGTATAATGAAAATTTAAAAAACAAGAGTTTTTTTTCTCATTAGCGTGAAGCTTACCAATGAATTCATTTTGTATTTTTCTTATTCCTAACCTTTAAAAGATTGTAAAGTCTCCTTTAAAAAATTATAACATTTAATTGTGAATTCCTTTCTATGTACAATGAAAATTTTAATTTCAAAGGTAAATTACTAATCTCTAGAAATTGCATATCTTTAAATCTGGATTTTGTTGTGTCGCGCACTTTTTTTAACAAACAAACAAAAGATAAATGCTCATTATTTACTTGTTAATAAATAGAAGGGAATATCCTTACGTTACTAGTGCATCAATGATCAAGACAAATTGCTCATTATTTTATATTGAGAACAAGAAAACCATAAATTTAAATTTATAATGTTGACTCATTTGAATAAATAATAGAAATCACGAAATAAAAAAAATGATAAAAAATGCCCTTAGTATAAAAAATGAATTAAAAAGAAAATATATAAAGAAAGATAAATAAATATCATTATAACCTTATATATGTCACATTATATATAAATAATATATAACAACAATTCAAAAAGAAATTATTTCAATGTTGATATTCTTTTAACGTAGCTTGTCTAACATTACCATTCCTATTTTGTTATCTCAAGCTACTACTCCCATGGTGCCCCATGATGTACATCCATAGCACATGGAGATGATAGAAGAAAATTGTGTAAGTGGCCACATCATGGAATACAAGCGTTGGGGTCATGCAACACATTGGGACATTAATGTAAACAACAATCATAAAAAAATTTCCATGCAACTAAATAAATTATTATGCATCCCACATGAAATATGCTGATTAATAAAATGAATAAATTATATCACTTTTTACCATTATTACAATGCTGGCCTTGTTTGGCATTTTTTTAAGAACAATTGATAATTACTAAGAACAATCACACATGCATTTTATTGATGACAATACATTGAAACAATTTAAAAAGAACTTGTTGAACTTTAATCTAATTAGATGTTTACAGTAATCACGAAACTTTATTGTGAGATGTGTTGAATGCCAGTCCTTAGGCACTAAACTTGTGATGAATACGTGATGTGTAGCTCAAACATGTTGTTTTCATACATTAGTTTGGACATAAATTTCCCTTCTTTCACTTTTATTTCTTTTTTCCATAGAAATCTTCATAGATTTTATACACATAATTTTTTTCATAAATCTACCACACAATGTGAAAAGAAAGCAATAACTTTCTTCATTGCATCTTTGCATTAAATGCCATGATTTAATTAGTTGATTGAGCCAACTTTGAGGAATCAATTTTAAGTTCAATTTTTTTATTGGACCATCTATTTATCCACAAATCCTCTTTGTCAAAATCAGTCAATGATTACATGCTTATTTTGTAAACATTAAATAGCTATAGTTTTTATGATATCAATTTTTTATTTCTACACATATCATTAACAGACAATTTAACACTTTTGTTAAACCATTTGATACTCATCAATTCTTTATCAAATACAAAAAGATGAACTTGCTAGAGACTTTAGAGAAAACTAATAAAACTATTAAAACATGCAAAATTCTCATCAAATAGTTTGATCTTATTCAAATGATAATATGACACAAACTTCTTAAACATTCTTACAATTTGTTCGGACCACTCAATCAACTAAAAATACATAAGTGGAATGAAAAATAGCTTGCATTAATATATTTAAATCACTCCCAATTTGTGTTTTTCATGTCCCCACCAATCACAATATTGAAATGGGCCTGACAAAATCTTTTAAGCATACCACATATGAACTCAATTTGAAATTTTAATATATCCTTTCAAAACCATAAAAATTTCATAGACAAGGCTCAACATGAATTTGTATGAGATAGTTTTTAAAATATTCAAGTGAAATTTATCCCATCTACCTACCTCAATAGCATTTACTGATCTTATTCCTTTTTTGTCCTCTTAGTGAGTTCCTTGTCAATAAAATCTTCCTCTCTAATTGAAATTTCTCTGTGTTTCATCTTTCAATTTTGTTATAGATATATATCTATGAAGAATTTTGATTTTCTTTGAAAATATGAACCTCATAAGAAATATATTCTTTTCAATTTAATTCCAAATTTCCTATCAAATGCACTGTATTACTTTTGAAACTTTTTCTTCCAACAAAAGTTTTGAATATTCTAACATTAAGTAGTATCACTAATAATGTTCTTCATGGAATAATGTTATGATTAAAATTTTTTTATTTATTACTATATTTTAGCATATTTCAGTGTACAATCAATTGATACCCAACTCAATTGAAAATGTTGTCAAAACATTTGTTGTAATTAACCCCACTACATTTAACATTTTCTTTCCACATTTAGGATGCATTAAAATAATATAAATATTAACAACATTTGCTAAATACATTCTATGAAGGTTATCTTCTAATTCATTTATTAATAATTAAAATAAGTTGATATTTATTACAAACATTAATTAAGTCTTAAAGTTAATGATATTTGACTTACATTCTTTTAGACGCGTTGCAGTACTAATCTAAAAATGAAACTAAGCCTACAAAAGCAGTAATCTTTATTGACTAATAGCTTACACTTGTTAGGAGGTTGGTCGTGTAAAATCTAATAGCTTTTCTAAAGCTAATTGGCAAATAATTTTTCACTAAGAGTAGATCATACTCGTGAGCTATTATTATTTTTCTTGCCTATCGCTAGCCGTTAATTGGTGATCATTTCTTGAAAAATATAGTCAAACAATACGTTCATAATGTGCCACCATTGCTACATTATTGTAGATTCTTCACACCACATCCATAAAAGGTATATCTCCGCTTCTAAAAAGTCATCAATAGTTTTAGGCCCATAGCATTAGAAATCACCATTATGGATATCCAAGTGTTTCTGCCACTAACTTAGCTTACATCAAAAGCAAAAATACCTAGACTTATAGAAATCATCATCAAACCCTAAGCATGTTAACTCCATTCGCGCACAAATAATAGACATTGATATAGTGATGTAAGGGTGGCTACTATAGTGTGGCATAACAATAAACATGAGAAGGCATCACATCAAAATGGAGATAAGGTAATTGGGAAAATAATTGGCAGAAAGAGAAGCAATTGATGAAGGAAAATTGGAGTGAGTTGGAACAACACATCCTCCATAAATCTTTGAGTTGCCTTCTATATGATCTTAAATATATCTAAATGGTGGCTATCACTATTCCAAATTAAGCGTCGTCTCTATAATAGTCCAATGTTTTCCTTCAATGACACTCCACATTATTGCATGAAATAACAGTGACATGCCACTACCTGACTTGTTCTGCTCCTTTGCCAAATAGAAAAACTTAGATATCAAGGAGGAAAAAACTAATGTTCCTTTGCAAAAAAAAAGGAGATGACAAAGTCATCAAACCACAAATGAAACAACAGGAAGCCCAATATAACATAGCACAACACCAAGATTTAACCCCAATCTATAGAAGATTATTGTGAGATTTAGAGGAAAATAAAAACTGGATATACATAATTTCAATTACATTTGAGAATTTTTAATTTTCAATATAATAATTAATTCATGAACTTTAATGTTTTATACTTTTTTAATTTTCGTCGTATAATACACTTCTTTTTAATATGATTATTATTTCTATAAAAATTCTAAACAATAAAGAGCTTTTTTTAAGTTTTTCTTATAACAATTTCTAATTTTCAAAATTACAAAAAATGTTTTTATGGATGCACTTTGGTATTTTAATTCGTACGTATGTTTTCCAAAATTTATATTAATGTTTTATTTTCTATTTGTTAGATATGGGCAAGGTATGAAATATTTCAATTTTTTTGTAATTTAATTAATTTTTTGAAATTACTTATTTCATTTTCATCATTGAATTTCACAATCCTACCTTTTGAAGAAGTATTACAAGTTACATGATGATTTGTAAATGTTAAACAAAATGATTTTAAGATTTTTATCTTTTTAATCATTTTGTTATGTCTTAATGCACCATAAGTTTTATAAAATTGGCAATATAAATATTCTTTTTTTTTTTGCACTTTATCACACTCTTTATTTTTTATATTTTTAATTTTCCACAATTATGCTTTTCCAGATGACTAGTTTCTATGTATGTAACTTTTTAAATGAAATATTACTATTATTTTACTCAAACATGAATAATATATCATTGCTTGATAATTTTGAAATCTTTTGCAATTTCGCTATTTGGTCATTCAAAAGTAATATTATATATTATTGCATTACAAGGTTATACTTTATGCTAACCCTTCCAATTTACATTGAAAATATGATAAAAAAAATCTTATGTGCTATCATTTTATTATTTTTTCTTAAGTATTTCTAGAATTTGCATCTCAATATCAAAAGGTTTGATGATGTTAAAAATGCTTGATAACTTAACTCATGTAGCTTAAAAGTGATGTTTTGGTGTTGAACATAATTGCCACCAAAAGAAACTTAAGCATTAGTAACACATAATGAAGAACTTTAATGAGTTATTTTTATTTTTGTTAACTTGTTCAAAATATAAAAGTTTACATATGACACTAAGGATCGATAAGATTGAGCAAGAATTTAAAGGGTTTTAAAGTCATCTTTCATATCTTGTTGTTCTATTCTTAAGGAATGCATCTTATTTAGGCTTATTTACATAGGAAAGTCTTAGATTAAGTTATATGATTTACAAGGTATGAGATTAATTTGTTCTATTGTTGGGACTTTGTATTTTCTCTTTGTGTTGGCCCTCTAATGAGTTTGTATTCTTTTTTTCTTCTTGTCATTTTTGGGATCTTTTGGCTTAAAGATTCTTAGTGACTTTTGTTCTAATAATTTTTAGTCCTATTTTCTACTATTGTTGGATTATATGTGCCAGTGTGTATGGTGTTTTTGTCCAAGTGACTATGGAATCTTCTTAGCAAGTGTGTGATATTGTTCTTAGGCTACTAACTTATGTGAAATGTAATTCATTTTTTGTTAGGTGTTCATTCAAGTTTGAATTGAACAACATAAAAAGATTTTGCAATCTTTTTTTATTGCTCTGTTACTAAAATGTTTGAAAGTTAATAATTAGTTGTAAGAGAAATTTTTTAAAAGGCTTTAAGAAAGAGAAAAACATTTTATTGTAATATATTTAAGACTACTTAAATTTATGATTTTTGCAATTCATGTCGCAATGGGATGGACGTCATGCTCCTTCATTTCTAAGATTTTCCGTCACCAAATACAATAGCTGTTCGAATTAAAATGATATTATTGCTTGCTCAAAACTTCCCTTTAGTTTTCTTTGCACTTTATCATTTGTTTTCACTGCTATCATATCTATTAGGCTTATCTTACTACAAATGGTTCTCTTGACCTGAAAAGCAAATTCTATAAAGTATTAAATATGATTTACTTTTTTTTGATATTTTTTATATCTTTTAATATCCTTTATGTATTTTAGAGAATTATCAAGGACATGTAAATATATGAATTTAAATAATTAAAATATTATATTTTCAAATTTACTTTTTGTGTCATAAAATTCAATGTTTGTTTGTAATATCAATAGTTGGAGGCATGCTTTTGTAGGGAACTTTTCTTTTGACAATTACAAGAAAAATTTTTGAATAAAATTATTTTCAAAATTTAATTTTTTTTAATGCATTTTACTCTTGTTGTATCTCTTAGCATATTTCAATTTGAAACACAAATTCAAGTTAAAATATAATCAAATAAAAAAAATTTCAAATTTATAACTAAAATTAAATTATTAATTTCTAATTATTTTTTCAATATTTTAAATTATTTATTTCTTAATATTATATTGTTGAAAAAATTATTAACTAAAATGTATTACATATATTATTGATAACTTAAAAAGTTTTCTCTAAGTTTTTTATGTTTTATAACTTTTTTCGTGTATTGTTTTTTATTTTAGTAAGTTAACAAAATAAATATTTTTAATAGTTTGTATATCATGGCTTCAAAAAGTTAATTTTAATTGCGATTGAATAATGCTTTTATTCTTTTCTATTCAACTAATCTTTTTCATTTTATTTTTAAAAGAATTTTTTGTACTAATCATAAGAATAAATTTTTATAATAGGTTTTAATAATTTTTTTAATTTTAAATGTTCTATTTATCTTCTCATGTTTTTTTGGAAAATTTAAAATCTATGTCCAACATTGAAAACATTCTAACAAACAATATGCAACATCTCTTCACATAAATTTCGACACTTATGACAAAACAAGACCGTCACACTTGAAATGAATTTGTTAAGAACATAGTTTTCAATGAGACAATTTCCTATAAAGTATTTTGAACCAAATTAAAGTATTTTGAATCAATGAGACAATTTCCTAATACTTATGTTTTGTCTATTGAAAGTCTATCAAAATCAAAAGATTTTGAGTAGAATTAGCAAGAGCTTGAATTTTTTACTTTTGTGTGACTTACACAATATCATAAGAACTATTGGACCAATTCGTCAAAAGTTTTTCTTCTAACTATATAGAACATTAAGTGGCTAAGTATGCATTCTTAGCAAAATAAAATTTAAAATTACCAACCAACAATACACTATGGTGAACATAAATAAAGGAAATATTTCTAATATTTGGAAGAGAAGACAACATATCTTAGACCATTATCCACATGAAAGAAAAAAAGTGATGGTTTTAAAACTAACAAAACTCTACAAAACAACTAAAAATATCAACTAAAAACACATAACTAATGGAAATTTTTGCATTCAGTCAACCTGGTAAGGAACCAATGCAAAAATTCTAATTGTTATTTTAAGATAGACGATTTGTATTTTTTTAAATGTGCATTTAAAAATCATTTCCACGGTAATAAGTTTTAAAAGGCTACTATAATTCTATAAGTGTTTAAGAGAGATTAACTTTTAGAAGGATTCAAAGTGCCCACACAACTATAATGATGAACAAATGGGACAATGCATTTTATTTTGATAACAATAAAATAAGGTATGGTCTATCTTTGCCAAAAATGTAGAAACTGTGCCTTGAAAAACTAGAATATTCTACTAACTTCTCATTAGTGAACGCAAGGAAACAAACACATAAGTCAAAGAAATGACATTTAGATCCATCCTATTATTTCATGGAACATATGCTTGGCCAATAACCCAAAAATTCATGAGGAAGTTAATTAACCTGTAAACACCATCATCAATTATGTCATATTTATGTGTTAAGACTGTTCATTGCTTTGCCAACACAAAAGTAGCAAGCTAGAGCAATTAAAAGGCTTAGCTTGTTTTAATCCATATTCAATTATGAGGTAGAAAAGCTATCAAGTTGTGCGTTGGTGTTCTCCACATAAAACTATGCAACATAAATGATCTTGGTTATGCAAATAATCACAATGGGCAAGTTGGTTGTCTTTGAATTATTAATGATCATAAAAGACAAATAGTCGAATCAACTTCTCCCTTTATGGGAAACAAATTATTGTGATAAACTAGAGGGTTCTCCATGCTCCATTCTCTTTAATACCAAGAATATACATATGTTTGTTACAAAAATGGACCGTATAGAAATCCTTAATGTTGCACAAGGGCAATCTAGGAGCTATCAAACATACTTCAAAAAATGAAGCAAAAGGGAACAACAATAATAGTTTTTTAGAGTTACATTCGCGAATAAGTAAATGGAGTAGTGAAATACCTCATAGAAATGGTAGTACAAGCTACAAAGTTAAACAATTATGATGAGCAAAACTTTCCAAAGATATGCAAAGCTATTTGTCAATTGCCTAAAGTAAAAATTTCATATTGTTATGCTTCATAGTCAGTGTGAAGCTTCACCTAAGAGTGTTATTTATAATGTAATGATAAATGTTTTTGTTAATTCATGAGCAATTACCAAGTAGGTTATGATATTCTTTGAATATTGTGAAATACACACATTGATTACAAAATACTAGAGCCATAACAAGACCTTTTGCCTTATCATAGTTATGGCTAATTAAGCTATATAGGAATACCAGGGTAAAAATCATATATTTTTAAATTAGTAATTTCAAATTAAAATAAATGGACATTTATGACTTCCCATCATTCAGATTATTCACATTTTAAGATCATTGTATCTTTTGTACCCATTTTTTTCAATCATGAATGTAGCAAAAATCAAATAATCACAACACGTAATGCCGATGCAATTTATAAGAAACATTCAAGATAACATAATGTTATGATTTTCAAAGGATTTTTGTCTTCTTTATGGTAAAAGAATAAACAAAATATCCACAAAATAAATAAATAATTTAAATCTACTCCATTTTAAAGAAACACCATGTATACATATAAAAGATTTTTTGGAAAACTTTTAAGAAACTACCATGATTACCATAAATGTTATATAGCATACATGCCTAATAAAAAATTAATTAAAAAATATCAAATTTACCACTAATGATGGCGAAGTGAAGATGGTAAACTATCCAAATAATGCACTTTTTTTATTATCTCTAGCTTGGCTATTACTAACCACTTGCTCCCTTGTCCAACAAAAACAATAGGGAGCAAATTTAGAAACTCAATAGAACATTCTTTAGTCAAACTACAAAACTAATATATAATAGCCAAGAAGTATGTTTATAACAATTGAGTAAATAATGTTAACAAATGACATTAGTTTTTAGCAAACATAATGACATCACCAACTACAAACTAAGTCGATATATATATCTGTGTGTGTGTGTGTTTATTTTTATTAAATTATGGCTTAATAACAAATGTTTGTTCTAATACACTCTCCTGTCCATGAGAATCATGATAATACTTGGCATCCTTATCAGATGATATAATCAAAGACTCAACAAATGAGTTCTAATCGCATGGACTAACCTGATAAAATTCAAGTCCTCAAGATCTACTTGTACTGCCTTCCAAAATATAAGATTTCATGTGATTCCTTATGGTGCTTAATATAGAAAAGTCCCTCTTAAGATAATTTTTATAATAAAAATTAACTAATACGATAAATTCATATATTATGATCTGATCAAGAAATCATGAGTAACTATCTTTTAGCCAATATAATAGAGTCACTTAACTTGATTATCTCTTGAATTAGCATGCATGATCAAGGGCTCACTACATTTGATCCTCTTTTGATCATAGTAATGACCCTAATGTGTACCATGCTATTAACTCCATTCCATAACAATTTAGTGCTCATCATGCCCTAAGTCAACTTTGGTTTTCAATTCTAAGTTGATTTTTAGTTATTCATAGTTATTATTATCTAAATGGTATAAGTTTTTTTCTATGCTCTAGTTAAACTATTTATAATTTAAAATGAGCTCTATAAAAAATTATTTTTTAATTTTTAGGAAGTTTTTAAAGATTTTGGATCACGTTAAAAGATATTCTGCTTCATATTTAATTTGATGATTGATAAAGTTACACTTGATCTATTTAGTATCTTTGGATGTAACTTTCATGCATATTTTTTATCTTTCTCTTTTTGAGTTTTTCATTTTGATTTGGTTTTATTATTATGAGACTCTAATTATCCTCTTGTGCCACCATTACATTGCATTGATTTGTTTATTATTACATTATTTTTAGTTTATCCTAATTCAACTATTATACATTTTACTTGATATTAAAATAATAATTTAATATCATTTATGCTTACCTATTTTGATAATTAGTAAAAGTTTGCAACAATTTGTGCTCAAAATGAAACAAATAATATTTAGCACTCTTGATAAACTCTATCAAATTAATTACTCATTTCTATGTTTTAAAGTATTTTATTTCTAAGAAATTTGCTTGTTTTTGGAGTTATTTTTATTCTTACATTATATGATCATCAAAGAAGTTGCACTTGATCTCTATAGATTTTTAAATGCAACTTACTTGTAGAATTGACATCATTTTTTGAAATTTTTTGATTTGATTTTGTTATATTTCTATGAAACTCAAAATCACCTCTATTATGAAATTTACATCACTTTGATTTTTTTTATTTTGTTGTTTTAATTTATTTCATTTCTATTTATTATACATTACATAATTCTTAAAAAATAGTTTATTATTATTTTCGGATAAGTGCTTTTTATCGCAACAAATATAAATGAGGTTTAATCAAGAAAAATAAATGTCAGTTAACAAGTCTCATCAAGTTCCTTCTAATTAGAAGTTATTTTTAGATCTTTGAAGTACTTTTCCCCTATTTTAGACTTTTTTATGAGGCATTTTGAGTTGAACTTAATTTGAATATTGAAGATATCAACTCGACGACTTAAGTGTCCTGGAAAACAACTAACTCATAGAATGTTTCTAATTTGAACAAATGTTTTGCTTTGATTTGGTTATATTTTGATCAAATTCTAATTCTACTCTTATTTGCCTTTAAGTCATTTTTATTTTATTACATTACATTTATTCAATTTATCTCATTTTAACATTATGATTTATTTATCATATATTTAATAAACTTTTTTTATTATTTATTCATAATTAATTGGGTAATTTGAAGAAATTTTAAATAAGGTCCAATTGTGACAAAACTAGTGTTGTTGGACCAGTCTGAACTAACTCCATATAATAAAAAAAATTGTATATTTTATTTATTAATGCTTTATTATATTTCATTACATATTTTGATTTGTATGTGATTTGATTTTTAACTGTGTTACAATTAATTTCCTTAGTATTTTTCAATGAAATCTTTCTAAAAATGTTTCTCATTTTTTGAATGTTTTTTTGTTTAATTTTTTATCATCCAATGAAGTTATAATCTCTTTTATTTAGTCATATTACATTACTTTGGCTTATCACTTTTTTGCTTTAATATATTTTTCTTTTGTTTAAAATATTAATTTATCATTATTTGTCATTATTTACTTTAGTATTTTATCATAATATTAAAAAGATCTAATAGACATGAAATAAATTACACTGATATCATCTTGATGAGATTTACCACATTAAATAATGCTTATTCATATTTAAATATTTTATTTTCAATGATTTTGGTAAGCTTTATAGAATATCTCAATTTATGCTTGACTTAATGATTGAGAATATTTGCCTGGATCTCCTTATTATGTTAGAATATAATATTCTTAAACAATATACCTCATTTTAGATTGATCTGTATTGATTACAATTAAACTCTAATTTTACTTTTTACCATGATATTGTATTATTTTTTATTTTATGTAAACTCAATTTATCTTAATTTAGCTTTATTGCAATTCACCTAATATTATAATGAAAATATATTATTATTTGTGCTTATTTATTAGGATAATTCATAATAACTCAAAATGAAGTCTAATTAAGAAAAAAATAAAAGTAATTTAGACTTATCATGAAATGCTTTATCAAATTAAATATTTATTTTTTATTACTAAATGTATTACTTCTAATATTTTTTGATGTACTATGTGTTAATTTGATTTCTGCATGATTTTATAATAGAAAATGTTACACCCAATATTCTTAGTATCTTTGAATCTAGCTTTCTGATATAATTCATCTTATTCAAACTTTTTTGCATTGATTTTGTTATGTTATACTGCTTCAACTAGTATCATTGTTTCCTTAATATACATTTATTTAATATTAAAAAGAGAATTTACTCTCACTTATGCTTAATTATCTTTGTAAATCATGTTTGTTCTAATGGAGGTTTGATTGACGAGAAGCAAATGTCAATTGGCTTGCCTTGATGAGCTTTATGAAATAAATTAATCATTTTATTTCTTCAAACAATTTATTTTCTACGTTAATTCTTTTTTATAACATAATTGATTCATTCCTAATTTTAAGATTGAGGATGCTACATTAATCACCTAATTGTCTTTGAAAGCAACTTTCTCATAAAAGTTATGTTATTTCTTTAATTTATCTCCACTTAAATTTAAAATAAATCCAACTAATATTAAAATAACCATTTATTCTTAATTATGCTTATTTACGTTTTCAGTTTTCTCATGTTGTAAAAGAGATTCAATAGAGTAGAAACAAAAGTCGTCAGATTTGTCTCAAAAACAACTTTCCAATTAAGCATCCAAAATTATATTTTTCTAATATTTAGTTTTCTAGTATTTTTTGCCCATTTTAAGACAAATTTAGATTTGTGCTTGAATAGATAATCAAGGATTCTACCTTTGATCTCTTAAGTTTTGCTGAATTCAATATTCCCTAACAAATTTTTTCACTGTTGTCCAATTTTTCTTCTTTATTTTGTTTGTTTACTGTGTAACTCTAAATCTCCTCTTGTGTCATCTTTATATTACTTTAATTTGGTTAATCACATAAATTTAATTTCAATTATTTTACATTTAATAAATATTTATTTAATTTTAGAAAAATAATTTTTTATTTCTTATGGTTAATTTTTTGTAATTCATATTATTTCAAAAAAAGTCTATTTGTTATGGAAAGGTGTCATTGGATTCAACTTGACACATTCTATCAAATTTAATATTTTCTTTTATATTTTTAAATAATTTCTTTCTAGGGTTTTGGCATTGCTATGGAGACATTTTTATTAATATATGATTTCATGATCAATCATGTTATCCTCAATAAAGTTTGAATCATGTAATGCAACCTTATCACACAATTTATGTTATTGATCGAAAATTTTCTCTTTGATTTGGTTATGTTGCTATTTATGTCAGTGTTACTTATATGTCATATTGAGTTGGTTAATTTTACTACTTCAATCTATCTCTTTTAAACTTTAGTTTTAATTTATTTAATTTTAATATAATAGTTAAAGTTTAAGAATGCTTATTTATTTGGTAATTTGTAGTAATTCTAAACGTGGTAGGTCAAAGACAAAACAAACACCATTGGGCTCTCCTCGATGAGTTTATTCTAATTTGATATTCACACACACACAGACATATATATATATATATATATGTCTGTGTGTGAATATATATATATTCTATTTTTTTTTGGAATGATTTATGAGTCATTTTTATTTTTACCTAATTTAAAGATCAAGGATGTTACACTCAACCTACTTAGCACTTGGAAAGAAAATTACCAATACAAATTTGTCTCATTTCCTCAAAATGTTTACTTTAAATTTCTTATATTACTATGCAACTCAAATGTTTCTCTTGCATCACCTTTATATCGCTTTAATTGGTGATGTTACACTGTCTCATTTTATTTCATTTACGATTTAATATACATTTTCTTAATTATATAATAATAGTTTATTGATATTTATGCTCTCTCCCTTTGAAAATTTGTAGTTATTTAAAATGAGTTTTTATTATGGAGAAATAAAAATCACTCAACTCAACTTGATCACCACTATCCATTTTATTATTTAACATTAATATGTTGATTATTTAGTTTCGAATGTTTTGACACATTTTTTGAGACATTTTTATATAGATCAACTCATGTCTTCAATTTGTTATCTTTGATTTGGTTACATTACATTTTTTTTCAATTTATGTCATTTACATTTTAATGTACATTTTTTTGAATATAATAATAATTTAGATTTATTTATGCAAATTTAATCTAGTAATTTATATTAATTCCAAATGATGACAAACTTATATTTATACTCAATCTCCTTATTATCTTAAAATACAACTTTCTCAAACCCCTTATCAAATTTTTCGAACTTTTTATTTTGAATTGGTTATATTAGTATGAACTCTAAATCTCTAATCATGTGATCTTTATATGACATTGATTTTGTTATATTGCATTGCTTCCATTTATACTATTTTATCTTTAATCTATATTTACAAAATATTGATAAAATTGTTTACTACTATTTATGTTTAGTTACTTTATTAATTCTTAATAACTACAAATGTGGTTTGATAGTATGTAAAACATTTCAAAGAAGTCATCTCAATGAACTCTATCCAATTAAATATTTATTTCCAATATTTTATTTCTAGTTTTTTTGGCATGCATTTTGAGAAATTTCTATTTATACCTTGCTTCATGATCAATGATTTTACCCTCGAACTAACTAGTATCTTGGAGGACAAATCAGAAAATTTATCTCATTCGTTAAAAAGTTTCACATTGTTTACATTATTTTACTTTCTGACTCTAATTCTTCTTTTTGATACTAATTATATTGTTCTCTTAAATATCTTTAGGAGCAACCTTACCACATAATTTATCTCATATTCTAAAACTTTGACTCATGCCTAGCTTAATGTTTGAGTTGTTACCTTTGACATCTTTAGTATCCTGAAATATGACTCTCATGTTAAATTTATCTTATTTCCTTAACTTTTTCGATTTAATTTTGTTATACTACTATGAAACTCCAATACTCCTCTTGTTTAAAACTTAAAAAGCTTTGATCATCGTTATATTACTTCAATTTTTATTATTTCAACTTTTATGTATCTATTTATTATTTAAAAAAATATTATTATTATTATTATTATTGTTATTATTACAATTATTTAATTATTTTTGTAATTTGAAGTATTTCAAAATGATATCAGATTAAGAAGAAACAAATGTAGTTATATTGACCTTAATGAGCTCCTATGAATTAAACCTTTACTTATATTATTTTGATTATTTTATTTATTTGGTTTTTACAAAATCAACGAGACATTTTGAATTTGTACTTAACTTCATGATTGAGAATGTTACACATGATCTTCGTAATATCTTACATGATTTGATGCTCAAAGATGTTACACTTGGTATCATTGATATCTTGCAATGCAACTTTCTTATAGAATTTATATCTTTTGTTCAAAATATCTGCAATAATTTATTTGTATTAGTACAAAATTTTAATTCTAGCTCACCTAATGAGAAAATTTATTTTGTACCAGTTTTGATAATAAAGATGCAATAATCAAACTCCTAAGTATATTGGAATTCAACTTCCTACAAAAATTTAGTTTATCTCTCAAATTCTTCTCTTTGAATTGGTTATATTAATTTGTAACTCTAAATCTCTTGTTGCATGATCATTATAACTCTTTGATTTAATTATATTAAATTGTTTTAATTTATCTTAATAATTTTATAATATGTTTTTATTTGATATTAAAATATTATTTTATTTTTATTTAAGCTTATTTACTTTCTTAATTCATAATATTTTGAAAAAAGATTTGATAAAGATGAATCAAATGTTTTTTATTCTTATTAACAAGCTCCTTTAAATACAATTTAACAAATATTCAAATAATAACATATAATTTCTTTTGTTTAATGATTTTGGTAAATTGTAGTAACTCTGAATGAAGTTTAATCAAGATGAAACAAATATTAATAGATAGTTCTTGACAAGACATATCTAATTATATATATAAATATATATTTTAAATATATTTTACCATTAGATTTTTGTAAGTTGTATGAGACATTTTTGTTCACTTCTCGCATGATGATATAGCATTTTGCACACAATCAAGTTTGTTTCTTGGAATTTAACACATTGATAAAATTTGTCACCTTTTTTAAACATTTTACTTTGATTTGTTTAAATTACATTGTATGAAAGAACAACTAATCAAGATAGAAGAAATGTCAGTGTTCATCTCGATGACCTATATCCGATTAATTATACATTTTTATGTTAAAAATATTTCTTTTTTTATGGTTATAACTTGCTTTATGATGAATTTCAATTTTTACCAAATTTGATAAATATGAATATTACACTCAATCTGTTTAACATTTCAGAATGCTACATTCTCAAAAAAATATATCATTCAATAAAGTCTTGTTTTTATTTGGTTACATTGCTATTTAACTCTAAATCCCTCACATATGATCATTACATTAGATTGATTTGGCTACATTACTTTGCTTTAATTTGTATGTTTTTTATTTTATTTGATATTAACTTAAAAAAAATTTAATTATTTATAGTTCTTGCCTTGGTAATTCCTAAAAAAATCAAAATGAGCTCTGATTGATACAAAAGAATGTCATTAGACTCATCTTGATTAGCTCTATCAAATTAAACATTCTATGTATTTTCTTAAAATATTTTATTTTCTAAGTGTTTTGTAGATTTTATGAAACATTTTGATTCATACCTCATTTGATGATTAAATATATTTCAAATTTTTAAATATTTTATATTTGAGGATTTTTGTAGGCTCTACTAGATATATCTATTCATAAATGTGAATGTTACCTTCACATGTTTTTTTATTTTGTTGTATTATGTTTACTCAATGTATCCTATTTCAATTTAATTTTTATTCACTAAATATTAAATTAATAAATTATTATTATTTATGCTTATTTACTTTTGCAATGCACATTAATTTAAAATGATATCTAGGTAAGACGAAACTAATGCATTAGACGTATTTTTGTAAGCCTTTATCATCTCATTATTTCTCAAGTAGTATTAAATAAGTTTCTAGAGTTTTAACCAACATTTTGAGATATTTATATTTTT
Source organism: Vanilla planifolia (assembly GCA_023846275.1). Classification (NCBI taxonomy): domain Eukaryota; kingdom Viridiplantae; phylum Streptophyta; class Magnoliopsida; order Asparagales; family Orchidaceae; genus Vanilla; species Vanilla planifolia. The sequence goes on from JAIUJO010000087.1 coordinate 555,629, forward strand.
ATTTATTTTGATGGTTAAGGAAATTACATTCAATCTCATTAGGATCTTAGAGTATAAAGTTTTTGAATAATTTATCACAATTATTAATTTTTTGCTGTCATTTGCTTAATATCATAACATAATGCCAATTCTACTCTCATGTGACCTTTATAAAACATTGATTCGGTTATATTACATAATTATTTATACACATTTAATTTGAAAGTTTTAGAAATTTTCAACTTGTTGAGATTCAAAAGAAAAAAAATGTTCTTAGACTCATCTAGATGTTTTCTATATGGTTAAATATTTATTTTCAATATTTACAACATGTTATTTTCTATGTTTTTTCAATATTTTATAAGATATTTCTATTTATACTTGATTTGATGATTGAATATGTTCAACTTTATCTCATTTGTACCTCATAATACAATGTTAGCATCTAATTAATCCCATTGCTTTAATTTTTTTATCTATTTATATTTTCACGTAATTCAAAACCTCCACTAGTTTGACAATTACATAAGCTATACTTGTTTATATTTTATTACTTCATCTTATCTTATTTTGCTTTTCTATATAATACTTAATATTAAAAAAATAATTTGCTATCATTTATGCATATTCACTTTCATAATTTGCAATAATTTTACAACGAGGTGCAAACAAGAGGGGATAAATGCTGTTATGCTCATTTTATTTAGAATCTTCTACAAAATATTGATTATAAATTTTAAAATATTTAATTTTCTATGATTTAAGCATACTCTAATTGTCATTTTGATTCATATATGCTTTGATGACCAAGAATGTTACACTTGATCTACTTAACATCATGGAATGCAATTTTTATAGCCAAAGGTGCAATTTTTATAGCCCAAATAGAGATGTCTTGTAAACCATAACAAAATTCTAAGAAAAAATTAAAAAAATTAAAACAATACTTCTATGGAATGGGGCTCAATTAGATGAGTCAAAGGACATTGGTTTTGTCTCGATCAGCATGGGAAGCATTGAAATAAAGTAAATTATCAAAATCAAGACTTATAATGGTCATGTAAACAAAACATTAAAATTTGGAAAGATGTAATAAATTGTATAATCAAATAACATTCTAAGATATATTTCCAAATTTAATGTGACATCCATGAATGTTAAACCATGTAGGAATCAAAATATCTCTTAATGACTATCGACTTCATTCTCACGTCTATTGTTTATTAAAATTCGTCACACACCGCATTTATTTTTCAAAGTCACAAAGGTAACAAAAGTGAAATTCCCAATGTCAAATGGTTACAATATATTTCTTCAAATTACCTCACTTTAATTTGAAATGATATTTACCCAATATAAAAATAATAATTTAATATTATTTATTTTATTTTCTTTGTTAAATCATAGTAATTTTAAATGATGTGTCATGTAGACTAAAGAGATGTCGTTGAACTCATCTTGATGATTTCTCTCAAATGAAATATTTATTTTTATATTTTTAAACATTTTTTCTACTAATTTTATAATTTTTAAGAAACATTTTTATCTTCACCTAATTTGATGACTAAGAATTTTACAAACGTTCTATGTTATCTCTTAAGTGTCATTCACATCACTTTGATTTGGTTATAGTATATTAATTGAATTATTTTATTTCATCATGTATATATGTAGTTAATATTAACATAATAATTTATTATTATTTATTTCAATTTACTTTCATATGTCACCGTAATTCCAAATGAGTTTTGTTCATGGTGAAATAAAGGTTATTCTACTAAACATGTGAGTTGTATCCAGCTTATTATTAATTTCTCTATTTTAAACCTTTTTATTTTTTATTATTTTTTTGCTTGTTTTATAAGATATTTTTACTTTTGCCACGTTTGATAATTGAGGATGTTATAGTCAATCAATATTATAGCTTGGAATGCAAATTTCTTATGCAATTTATCTTATTTTTCAAACCTTTGATTTTGAATAGGTTATATTAGTTTGTAACCTTAAATTTTGTCTCATGTGACCTTCATATTTCTTAGATTTTGTTATATTATATTGCTTCGAATTATCATATTTCAGCTTTAATATATATTTTATTTATATTAAAAATAAGTTTTTTAAATCTTTTTAAATTATTTATTTTTGTAGATTACAATAATTCAAAGAAAGGGATCATCAAAGCAAAAAAGCATCATTAGACTTGTCTTAACTATTTCTTTCAAAAAAATATTTATTTAAAATATTCTCAAATATTTTTTTCAAAGGTTTTATCATGCTTGTTGAGATATTTTGATTCATAATTGATTTGATGTTGGAGTGTGTTACACTAAATCTCTTTAGTATCATATAATGTAACTTTCTAATATAATTAGTCTACTTTATTGAAATTTTTCCAAATGTGATTTCATGATGACAAAAGTAACATCATTAGAAGTGTCTTGATGAACTGTATCAAATTATATATTCTTATTTTATTTTTTAACTATGTTATTTTCTTGAGTTTTTAATGGCTTTTGAGACCTTTTAATTCATAGCTTATTTTACTATTGATGATGTTGCACTTGATTTTCCTAGTTTCTTTCTTTGTAAAATTCGCATACATGTTTTGTTTTTTCTTAATGCTTTGACATGATTTTATTATATTACTTATTAACTAAAGTTCTTCTCAAATGGCTTTTATATCATTTTCATTTTGTAATATTGCATTTCTTCAATTTATATTGCTTTACATTTATTATATAATTATTAAATATTAAAGTATTAATTTTTTTATATTTATACACATTAATTTATGTAATTCATAGTAATTCCAACTAAAGACAAATAGAGATGAAATAACTATCATTACACTCATCTTTATAAACTATATCAAATTAAACATTAAATTTTTTATTTCTAAATACTTTATTGTGTTTTGACATGATTTACTACAGCTTTTGATTTACTCGAAATATGATGATCGAGTGCATTTCAACTATTCTCCTCATTATTTTTTAAAGCAACTTTTATTACAATTTATCTAACTTATTCAACTATTTCACTTTGATTTAATTATATTGCTATGTAACACTAAATCTCCTCTACTATGAATATTACATCACTTTGATTTTGTTATATTAAATTTCTTAAATTGATCTCCATTCAACATTAATATATATTTTTCAAATATTAAAATAATATGCTTTATTATTTATCTAAACGTATTATTATAATTAACAATAATTAGAAAACATGTCTATGAAAAATAAAAAAACTTTGGACATATCTCAAAAAACTGTATCAAATTATATATTCATTTTATATTTTTAAATATTTTTATTTTTATAGGTTTATTGTTCCTTTATAGATATTTTGATCCAAACCTTATTTGATTATTGCTGATGTTATACTCCATTAACTTAGTATCTTCAAATGCAACTTTCTAAAAACGTTTATCACAATCCTTCAAATTTTTTTAGTTTTATTTGGCTATATTATTATAAAAATATAAATCAATTTTAGCGTGAACATTAAACTGACTCAATTTCATAAGATTATATTTCTTCAATTTATCTCTTTTAAGAGTTAGAATTTTTTTAACTAATTTTAAAATAATAATTTACTATCATTTCTTTTTCTGATTTTTGTAATTCATAGAAATTCCATGTGATCTATGATAGAGACAAAAGAAATGCCTCTTCATATTTCCCAATGTTTTTCATATTTTATGAGGCAATTTTATTCATACCTAATGTGACGTTCGAGGATGTTAGACTCGATGTCCTTATTATCTTTGAATGTAACATTCTCATATAGTTTATCAAACTTTTTCAATTTTCTTCAATTTTGTTATATTATCATGTTACTCTAAACTTTCTATCTTTTGTTCTTTACATCACATTGACTAACTTATAATATATTGGTTAGATATATTTCATTTAGCTATTATATAACATATTAAATATTGAAATTATAATTTTTTATTATTTATCAATTTTTACATAAGTATTTCACAGTAGTTGTAAACGTGGTTTGACTAAAACAAAATAATGTTAAAGTTACTTTGATGTGCATTAACAATTTAAATATGGCTATATGCATTTAAATATTTTAAATGATTTTCACATGATTTATGAGTCATTTTTTTTTGCACATGATATGATGATCCACATTGTTAAACTAAATCTCTTTAGTCTCTTGGAGTATAACTTATCTATAAAATTTATCTTATTTCTATAATATTTTGCTTTGGTTTATTTATATTACTATGAAACTCTTATTCTCCTATAATGTGGCCATTAAATAAATTTCATTTGGTGATAACACATTCATTAAATTTATAACATTTTTTATATATGTTTACTTAAAATAATAAATTATTTTAAATTATTTTTAATTATTAGATAATTAGAAAAAATAAGAATAATATTGCATGAAGATCAAACAAATGCCATTATATTAAACTAAAAAACCTCTATCCAATGAAATATTCATTTTCATATTTTTAAAAATTTTACTTCCTAAGATCTCTTCTTCCTTCGTTAGACATTTTTATTTGCGCATTATTTGATAATAAAAAATGTTTAGTTGATCTCCTTTGTATTTTGGGATGCAACATTATCATACAATTTATCAAATTTCTTTAAATTTTTTTCGTTGATTTGCATATATTAGCATTAAAATTTAATTCTACTCTCATGTAACTTTTATATTGCTTTTATTTGTTATATTAAATTAAATCAGTTTATCTCATTTCAACTTAAATATAAGTTATATTGTTATTAAAATGATAACTTATTTTTATTTAAGTTTATTTAAATTGTTAATTCAATAGAAATTTTAAGTAAAGTCTCATCAAGATGAAACTAACAATTTTCAACATGTCTTGAGAAGCTTTATCTAAATAAATTTTCATGTCTCTATAGGTTTTATTTAATTTCTATTTATTTTTTAGATTTTTTAATTTTTTTTAAATGGTTTTGGCAATTATTTCTAGACAATTAAATTTGATTCAATTTCATAGAAGAAGATGTTATATTTGGACTCTTTAGTATCTTGGAACATAACTTTATTACATAACTTATCTTACTTTTCAAAAATCTCATTTTTATTAATTTGTATATTTCGAAAATCTTACTCTCCTCTAGTGTGATATTTAGAACACTTTGAATAAGTTATAGTGCTTTACTTTACTCTTGGTAATTTTAACTTCAATATACATTTACTTGACATTAAAAAACCAATTTATTAATTTTTATGTTTAATTATTTTTTTAATTCATAGAAATTTAAGAGTTTGTCTGAGTTAGACGTATCAAATTGCCATTAGTATCATCTCCTCTAGCTTTACCCAATTAGTTTATTCAATTTTTATATTTTACAGTGTTCCTTTTTCCAAGAATTTGCCATACATTATCAGACATTTAAATTTGTACATTAATTGATGATTAAAGATGTTACACAATATCACCTATGTATATTAGAGAGTAAGTTTCCCTTAATATTTATCACGTTTCATAAATTATTTTTCTTTCATTTGGTTAGTTAATATGTAACTCTAAATCTCCTCTCCCTTACTATTACATTAATATAATTTTGTTATATTATATGGCTTCAATATATCAAAATTAAATTTTAAAATATATTTACTTAATATTAAAATAATACTTACTATTTATGTTTAATTACATCAGTAATTCTAAAATTTTTAATGAGGAGTGATCAAGAAAGAATAAATGTTGTTCAGCTCGACTTAGACAACTCTATTTAATGTTTTTAGACTTTATATTTTTTTTTAATATTTTTATAAGACAATTTTATTCACATCTTATTTTATGATTGAGGATGTTAGCCTCCATATGCTTGGTATTTTTGGTGGCAACTTTTGTTTACAATTTATTATATTTCCTCAAGTGTTTTCATCTCATATGACTTTACATTACTTTCATTCGGCTATATTATATTGATTTACTCTATCTCATTTTTACTTTAATATATATTTACACAGTATTAAAAAAAATAATTAATTATAATTTAAGCATACTTATTTTAGTAATTTTTATAATTCTAAACAAGTTCTAATTAAATCTAAGCAATGGTTGTTTGACTCTTCTCATCAATCTGTATGTAATCTAATTTTAATTTTATATTTTTAAAATTTTTATTAGGCTTGGTACCATTTTTTAGGGATTTGGATTCATACCAGATATTACTATCAATGATGTTGCATTTGATCTACTTAATATGTTGCTATGCAATTATTTCAAATAATTTATCTAATATTTTGAAATTTTTTTCTTTTATTTGGTTATATTCTATTAAACACTTTTTATAATATTGTGTGACCTTTATACCTACTTGAATTGGTAATAATATAGGATTTCAATCGAACTTTTTTATACTTTAACATATGTCTTTTAATATTTAAATAATAATTTATTATGATTTAAGCATAATCACTTTGGTAATTCTTAGTAATTAAAAACAAGGGTCTTTTTTGACGAAACAAAGTTCATCAAACTCATCTAAATGAGCTTTTTCAAATTAAGTACTATTTTTTCTTTTTGACATTCCCTAAGATTTTCAAATCATTTAAAAGGTATTTTCTTTTTTACCTAATTTTATGATCATGTTTGTTACACCCGATCTCTTAAGAATATTGAGATGAAACTTTTCATTCAAAGTTTGTTACACACTATCTCATAAGAAAATTGAGATGAAACTTTCTTTCAAATTTGTTTTCTTTTATTTATTTGTATTAGCTCATAATGTTTAATGTTCTACCATTTGACCTTCACATTGCTTCGATTATTTAATATTAAATTACTATAATTTATATCATTGAATTATGTTATATTTATTTATAGTATATTAAAATAATTATTTATTACTATTTTTTCTTACTTGTTATGGTAGTTTATGCTAACACCAAATGAGGTATCATTTGCATAAACCAAGAATTAATCACTCATCTCCAAGAGTTCCATCTAATTTTCAATTTTTAATTTTCTAAACATTTTTATTTTAAGACAATTGGCATAATTAATAAAGTCTTCCAATTCATATTTTATGTGATGATTGAGGATGTTACACTCTATATTCTTAATATCATAGAATCTATCTTTTATTTTCAAATAATCAAATTTTTTTGAAATATTTCAATTTAATATTGTTATATTACTATTAAACAGTTATTCTTTTATTATGAGAACTTTTTATCACTTTTTTTTAATTGAAATGAATTAATTCAATTTAAATCTTTTTTGTTTTATTATACATTTAATTAATATTAAAATAGCACGTAAATATTATTTAAGTTTACTAATTTTAGTGAATTATAGTTATACCAAGTGAGAAAATTTGAGATAAAACAAGCATCTTTTTTATATTTTTACTTTTTTTAGTTTCTAAAGTTTTGAAACACTTCACAAGCTATTTAAATTCATTATTGATTTAATGGTTGATGTTGTTACACATGATCTCCTTAGCATTTTGCAATTCAATTTTCTCATATAATTTTGTCCATTTGTTCAAACGTTTTAATTTGATTTAATTTTATTATTATGGAACTTTTATTACCATAAATAATGTCCTTTATATTACATTTATTTTGATATAATACATTGCTCATTTCAAGTGTAACATCCTTGATCTTTAAAATAACCTAAAGTAAAAATACCTTATAAAACATGAGACTGAAGAAAATAAAATATTTTGAAAAAAAAATTGAATATGTAATTCAATGAAGTTCATCAAAATGAGACAAAATGCCATTTGTTTTGATTTGAATTGATCACATTAGTTTCTTAAAACTTCTCACTTTGATTTCATTATATTACTATAAATGATATTTCTTTTTCTTGTGATATTTATATTACTCCAAAATTAATTATGTAATTTTTCTTTAGTTTATTTTATTTAAGCTTTATTATACCTTTACTTAAAACTAGAATAATAAATTATTTTTATTTGTTTTCTTTATAACGTTAATTTGCAGGATTTCCAATCGAGGTGCGATCATGACGGAACAAATTTCTTTGGGCTTGTTAAATTAAAATTTTTATATTTTTAAATATTTTTTGCAATGGCTCATCTTACGTGACATTTCAATTTATACCTCATTTGATTATTGTGGGTGTTACACATGATCTCTAAAATAGTATGTAAGGCAACTTTCTAATTTAAGTTTTTAATTTCTTTAAATACTTTTTTATTTGGTGATATTTCTTTGAAATTCAAATTCTTCATTTGTGAGATTTTAACTTCATTTTGATTTGGTTGTTTCACATTTCTTGAAATTATCTTTATTTGAACTTTAACACACACACACATAAAAACACAAACAAACTCATACATTTCTTTATCTTAAAATAAGAATTTATTATTATATATAATAATTTATTAATTTAACTCATAGTAGCCCAAAGTAAGGTTTGGATAAGATTAAACAATTGTCATTGGACTCGTGATGACAAAATTTTTAGAAGCTTTACCTTTTAGGATTTTGTCATGCTTTACATGACTTTTTAGTTCATGCCTTATTTAATCATAGAGGTTATTAAAAGTAATCTCTTTAAAAACTTGGAATGGAACTTTTCATTACAAATCTCTTATTTCCCAATCGTTCCACTTAGATATTGTTTTATTACTGTGCAAATCTAAATCTCCTCTTGTGTAACTTTCATACTATTTTTAATTGGTTATATCACATTACTTTAATTTATATCTTTCAAGTATTAATATTTAGTTCTTCATACTTTAAAAAATAATTATTATTTGTGCTTATTTAGCTTTGTAATTAACAATAATTGAAAACTATGACTTATTGAGATGAACAAACAACATTTGACTCATCTTGACAACTTCTAGCTAAATAAATATAATTTCTAAACCATACTTATTTTATTTTTCTTTTTTCACACATGCTTTATGAGAAATTTTTATTTGTGCCAAATTTAATCTTACAATATATGCTACACTCAATTTTATTAGTGCTTAGTAATGTAAATTTTCTATATAAATTATCTCATTTTGTCAAATATTTTGCATTGACTTGGTTTTATTATGTTGCAAATCCAAATCTCTGATCATGAGGCCTTGATAATATTTTAATTAGTTTGTATTACAATGCATCAATATATGTTATTTTATCATTAGTGTTTGTTTATCTCATATTAAAATAATATATCAATATTATTTTTGATTATTTGGTTTGGTAATTCTTAGTGACTCCAAACATGGTCTGATAGAGATGAAACAAAAGTCGTTAGGCTCATCTCAATGAGTTTTGTCAAAAACAATTTCCATTTTTATATAATATAAATATTTTATTTTTAATAGTTTCGACATATTTTATAAAGTTTTTGATAACTATCTAAATTACATGTTAAGGATGATATACATGAGCAACTTAATTTTTTGTAATTAACTTTCTTATGCAAATTATCTCATTCATTAAAATTATTTGTTTTGATATGGTTATATTAAAAAATAACCATAAATCTTCTCTTGTGTGACCTCTATATTACCTTTTATTGGTTAAATTATAGTATTTTGATTTATCTAACTTCTTCTTTAATATTTATTTACATAATACTAAAAAATATTTATTATTATTTAAGATTTCTTAATCTTATAATATTTTGTAATTCCAAACAATGTCAAATCAAGAAGGATAAAATGTCATTAGACTTGACGTAATGAGCTCTATACATTTAATTCTTTATTTTTCCTACACTTTCAATTATTTAATTTTCTATTGGTTTCACATGCTTAATAAGATTTTTTGATTTATAAATACTTTTTTGTTTGAGTTTGTTACACTTAATCTCTAGAGTATTTTGGAAGAAACTTTCCTACACAATTTATTTGATTTCTTAATATTTTTCACATTGATTTAGATTTATCACAGTGAAACTCCAATTATCCTCTTGTTTTCTCTATATTTTACTTTGTTTTTTTACAAAATAGTACTTTAATTTAACAAGTTTCTACTTCAATATATAGTTACCTAACACTAAATTAATAATTAGTTATTTTTTATTGTTAATTACTTTAATAAATTGTACTAATCTCAGTTGCATTCACTAGAGACCAAACAAATGTCATTGGACAAATCTTAACTTGCTCTATCCAATTGACTATCCATTCTTATGAGTTCAAAATATTTTATTTTTTGGTAGGTTTAAATTTTATTATCTTAGAATGCAACGTTCTTATTGATTTAAATTATCTAATATTTCTCATAAATTATACCTTAAATTATCTCATTTTTACCTTATATATATATTTAGTTAATATTAAAATATTAATTAGTTATTATTTATGCATATATACATTGATATTTATTAGTTATTCCAGCATAAGTTTATTACAGATCAAATAAATGTTGCTTGACTCCCCTCAATTTATTATATCAAATTTAATATTTATTTTTATCTTTTAGGGTTTTTGTAAGTTTTGCATGAGATTTCAATTCTTACATAAATTGATGTTGAAGGAAGCATTCATTCTCAACATAATACTAGAATGCAAGTTTCTCATCTAATTAATCTCATTTCTTAAAATGTTTTGCTTTGAATTGATTATATTGCAGATATTGAAACTTAGATAGTGTGACCTTTGCATCATTCTTATTTTCTTATATTTAATTACTTAAATTTCTCCAATCTAAACATTTTATAAAATTTATGTAATATTTATATAATAAATAGTTACTTTTTATGTTTAATTACTTCAATAAGCTGGCATAATTTTGTAACTAAATTAATAAAAAAGAAAAAAATCGTTTGACTTATCTTAAAGCGTGCTACCTAATTAAAAATTAATTTTTATGTTTTCATTTATTTTACTTTTAAAGTTTTGGAATACTTCTTAAGACATGTTGATGTCAACTTAGTTTGATAATTAAATATGTTAGTCATAATCACCTTAGCATCTTGGAATGTAATTTTCATGTATAATTTCTTATTTTTGCAAATGTTTTGCTTTAATTTTGTTATATTATTATGTAACTCAAAATCTTATTACATGTCACTTTCACATTACTTTGATTTGGTTAAATTACATTCTTCAACATATCTTATTATAGGTTCAATAAACAATTATTTAATATAATTATTATTAGTTATATTTCTTTATCTTTAGAATTTGTAGCAATTTCGAATGACGTTGGATTTATAGAAAATGAATGACGTTAATCATTTGTTCAAGAGCTCTAACAAATTAAATATTAAATTTTAATTTCTTAAAATATATTTTTGGATTTTGACATGATTTATGAGACATTTTGCTTCACATTTTATTTAAAAATTGAATATGTAACACTAAATCTCCTTAGTATCATAGAATACAATGTTTTCTTACAATTTATCAGATTCTTCAAAATTTTTACTTCCTTTTCAATACATTTTTTGGAACACTTATTCTCCTCTTGTGTAGCCTTTAGAATTACTTGATTTGGTAACATTAAATTGCTTAAAGTTATCATATTTCTTTTTAATTAAATGTCGACCTAATAATAAAATAATATTTTTTTTTAATTTAAGCTCATTTAATTTGAAAATTCGTAGTAATTAGAAAAAAGGATTGATCGTGATGTAATGAATGTGGTTGGAAAAATTTCGAGAAGCTCTATCCATATAAATATTTAATTTTTATATTTTAAATTTATTTTTCTTGGATTTTTTCTTACTTTTTTTGATATTTTGATATGTATCTAATTTGATGATTGAGTATGTTTCACATCAGTTATTTAGATTATTGGAATGCATCCCTCTTATATAATTTGCCACATTTCTTGAAATGTTTTGCTTTTATTTGATTATTTTACAATGTCACTCTAAATCTTCTATTGTGTAACTTTTATATTGCTTTGATTTAGTCATATTATATTACAGTAGTTTATTTCATCTCAACTATATTATTTTTTACATTATATTTCATTGATTTTTTTTACAAAATAGTACCTTTTTCTGATTGCTACTTTAAAATATATTTTTATCATTAAAATAATAATTTATTTTTATTTATTTTTTAATTATTTTTGTAATTGACAAAATTACAAATGAGGTCTATTTGATATAGAACAAAGATTATTGGAGAAATCCTAACTAATTCTATCTAATTAAATGTTTATTCTTTTGGACATAAAATATTTTATTTTTTATGGTTTTGGTAGGCTTTATGAGAAATTTGGAATCATACCAAATTTGATAATTGATGATATTACATTCAATCTCCTTAGTTCTTGGAATGAAACATTTTAGGGTAAGTAAACTAATTTTTTCAAAGTTTTTCCTTTCATTTGGTCAGATTATCATATAGCTCTAATCTCCTATCATGTAACTTTCATATCACTTTAATTTTATTATACTACATTCTTTAAATTTACCTAATTTAAACTTTAAAATCTCCTCACATGTTGCCCTCATATCACTTTAAATTGATTGTAATGCATTGCTTAAATTTATGTAATTTAAGTTTTATTATAAATTTGCTTATCATGATAAATGTTCAATTACCTCAATAATTCACACTAACTCTGTATAATTCCAAATGTGGGTAATTAAGACAAAATAAAATTTATTATAATTGTCTAAATGAACCATATCCAATTAAATATTTCTTGATAATTTTTTAAACAACTTCTTTTCCTAAATTCTTAAAATGTCTTACGAGACATTTTGATTGAACGTAATTTGAGGTAAAGAATGTTGCACTTGACATCCTTAGATTTTGGAACACAACTTTCTTATATAATTCACCATATTTCTTTAATTTATTTTTTTGATTTATTTATATTAATATGTCACTCTAATTATCATCTCGTGTGACTATCACATCACTTTGATGTGCTTGTATTACATTGCTTAAATTTTACTCAATTTAATTAATATTTATTTATTAATTTTAATTTAATTATTTTTAAAGTTTCATGTCTAGTTATATTGTTAATTTTTTATATTTCCAATTAGAGTTTGATTGAGACAAAATAAACATCATTGGTCTAGGGTCAAGGAGCTTTATCAAATTCAATAATCATTTTTTTCTAGGTATCTTATTATCTAAAGTTTTTTACTTTTTTGATAAACTTTTCAATTTCAACCAATTTAATGATTTAGGATGTTACACTCAATGTTCATGATCTCTTGAAATGCAATTTTTCTATACAATTTTTCTATGTTTTTAAAAAGTTTCTCTTTAATTTAGTTATACTACTATGAAACTTTTCTTCCCCAATATTTCCCATTAGTTTACATTGATTTGTTTACGTTACATTACTTCAATTTCTCTCATTTTAACTTTAATATATATTTACTTAAAAATAATATAAAAATTTATTACTATTTATGTTTATATAATTTCATAATTTTTTGTTACTCTAAATGACTTACATCTTAGATGAAACAAATGTCGCTAGACTCATCATGACTTGTTGTGTTCAATTAAATACACATTTTTATATCTTTAAACTTTTTGTCTTTTAAGGTTTTTGTAACTTTTATGAGGTATTTTTATTCATACCAGATTTGGTAATCAAGGAGGTTGCATTCAATCTCTATGATATCTTGGAATTCTATTATTCTATTAATTTATCCCATTTCTTAAAATTCTTTGCTTTGACTTTGCCATATTACTATATAGATTTGAATCTCAAGTCATTTACTCTTTCAATAACTATAATTAATTTTGTAGATTTTATTAATGCATTACTTGGCAATTTAATTCGTATGAAAATTTCGTAATAGTAGATATTTATCTTAATATCCTTTGTAAATTGGAATGTAATTTTCCCTTAAAATTTATCTCATGTTTCGAAAATGTTTTGTATATTTGGTTATATAACTATGAAAATCTTATTCTCTTATAATGTGACCTCTTCAATACTTCTATTTTTTATAATACTTTTATTCAATTTATTTCATTTTAGCATGAATATATATTTAATTAATTATATTTTTTAGCTCATAATTTCAAATAAGCTCCATTGGAGATGAAAAAAATACCAGTGGTCTCATCTAAATGATCTCTTCCTGATTACCTATTTATTCTAACTTTGGTATGAATTTGTGGTATTATAATGTGTACCTAATTTAATGATTAAGGATGTTGTACTAGATCACCGTTGCATGTTGGTGTACAACATTTCTCTATAATTTATCACATTTTATGAAAGTTTTGTTTTGTTAGTTTACATTAATTTGTAATTCTAAATCTTTTATCATGTGAGTCTTACATCACCTTAATTTGGATATCTTATTTTACTTTAATATATCATAATTCATATTTAATATATATTTACTTAATATTAATAAATATTTACTTAATTTGGAGGCCACTAGTTCCCTAATGTCACTTTGAAGTTTTTGGATATGATTACACCTTGAAGAAGAGGTATCTATCACTTAGAAAAAACAATTGCTTTGATCTCCAAGGGTGCACCAATTAAGTTTAGCATGCCATCACCACCGTGCTTCTTCTAAAGCCATGGCTATTTGATAGGAAACAATCATTTTTTTGAGAGATTGTGCACCAACTTTGTTAAGTACTTCGTAGGGACATTTAAGTCGAAGCTCCTAGATATCCTATGCAAAAAGTGAAATAATAATTTATTAGTAAAAATGCATTGCCTTAAGTAATGGTTCTCTATACTAAACATCTTACATTGCCAAATATATATTTTAGAGGCATAGCAATTTTAGTATAATGCATAAAACTAAGGAAATTCATGAAATTTATCACACAATTTTGATATGACAAGCTTTCTAGGCCTAAGTTCTTAAAGCTTATCTTAATAAGATAGAAACCTAGCTAATATTGTGCACTCACCTATATCAAGCAAACACAACATGAGATGCATCCTATCATATCAAGAATAAAATAGTACATTAAAAACCAATCAATGTAGCAGTCACCAATAGCCATAGCATAATAATGCCACATCTTGACTTTAATTAGGTCACACCTATCGGGTATATTGGAGTACCCAATCATTCTTTTTTTGAGAATGTTTTAGTAAATTTTGAAAAGATTATTTACATCTACTATTATTTTATATACATAGTTGCTCCTATCCTTGTATCTTATCGCAAAGAATTCCAAATCCACACTAAAAATAGGAGTTCTAGCACCTAAACATGTAGCATTTTAGAAAACATTTTACTTGTTATCATACACAACAGTGAGTCCAAATGCAATAAATGAGGGTTTCCGACAAAGTAATAATGGCTAAATTTTCTTCACTTGACCTTTAGACAAAGCTTTCCCCCTGATATCACCCCATAGCTAACAGGTCACCATTTAGAAACACCTCAAAAAGATTCTAAACTCAAGAGGTGAGGGGTGCTCACCACTGTGCAATTTTTGAATCCTACTTTATTTGTCGCCACCCAAATCTTTGAGAAAATTATTTGTTGATTGCCAATATTACAATCTAGAGTGGTTGATCCATACATTCTGGATTCAAGGTTCCCATCAATTGATGTTGAGAAAACAAAGCCACCAAGATTGAAACTATATTATCTATTGTAGCAAAATATGCAAAGGCAAAACTTTCAAGTAATAGATTCAATATATTTTGTAGAACTTTCACTCAACTAATCACCTTCCATATGCTAAAATTAATATAATAATATGAAAGATTACTATGTCGATGTTTTACTTGAGTGCTAATTACTTTGCGCTAAGAAATGACAAGTCCCAATTGATGCTAATCCTCATGATAACATACCCATTGGATTTTCTTATATATGCACAAGGACAGATTAACATTGGAAGACTTGTCCTTATAAGTAATTTAACAAAATTCATATAAGTCCACCATATGAATTTTTTCTCAAAGCCAACAAACCATAACATATAGTTGCAAGTTGTTACAACAGAAAGATCCAAAAAAACTCAATTTTTGCATAATAGTTCTTTTAATAACTAATTTTTTGAGACTCTAAGTTAATGTTAGGTTGTTGCTATATGCGAAGTGTTCACATAAGTCTACATAACAATAGCCAACCAAGTCCATTGTCCATTTCTTAGCAAAAATGATAAGAAAAAAGTATGAAATCGATAATAGCTTATAGTTTCTCTAAAACAACTCCATTGTGTATAACACAAAAAATTGTAGTTCCTCCTTATTACATGTCTAACACTAGTATAAAAGCTATCTTTCTTCGCCTTTATCACAATTTTTGCCATGCTTGAGCCTAGCTTACTCTATAATCTAAAAGCAGTCCCAATGCAAGCAACGAATTACATCCAAAATTTTACTTGTAAGCTTCATGCAACGTATGCCAAAGAAATAATACAAACAAGTGCTTTGTCCCTAACTACCACACTCGTAGTACCCTTTATTCATATCAAGATAAAATGATGAGCAATCCCAAATACACTTTACTAGTGATCTTAGTAATAGCTTAAACATATGGTCAGCATCGGAATTTCTTGGATAAGTTAAATAATTGCTCTATTTTTTGGTCCAATTCAATATTCACTTGTCTTGTCACATTATTTGATTTTTTATTTTCAAAATTACTAAGAAGTTCCCTCACTCTTTATATATATTTTTTTTTCCTTACCAGGACAAAAATCATTCAACAATGCCTTTGCCCTTTTCGTAGGACCAAGTAGGACCACTTGAATAGATGGACTTTAATTGCATGAGAATTACACATGCTTCCGCTAATTCTAAAACCTTGTGATCAATCAATAAGACCTTCCTCCACTCCCATGCTACTTAATGGATTATGTCTTTTATTAGCAATAGGTAGAACTTCTCCCTACTTCTCCTACTTTTATAACCAATTGGGCTTGAATGTATATATAATGTACCATTCCTACTTAGTAAATGACCTACCTCCCTGCATTACCTACACCATATCTTAATTTTTTTTTTCTTTCCTCTTGCTTACATATACTTTTTCCTACTATAATTCTTCTCGATTGTGTTACTACAGTTAGTCTCCTTTTCGTTGGCTAAACAACCGTCCAAGGACCAAATCCTTGTCTCTTCTCAAAATGATCCTCTACACGGACCCGTATCGAAATATACCCTTCATTTTATCCTAATTAGGTGTTATACTTAAAGTATGAGAGCTCTCAACTATAACAGTAGTTAGTATCGATTCACTAAGTGTTCATAATGTAAAACATGTTCTACCATGCTACACTTCAAGAAAATACTGGATAATCTCTCATTCTCAAACAATTGAAAAAGAATGACCCAATAAACATTACCACTTTAAGAAATTTGGAGAGTCCATTTTAATACATACCATAGTAAAGAGTGAACTTTGCATATCTATTTATAACAATCTGTCAAAAGATGATCCCTTACAGCTTTGATAATGTATAAAGGATTTTCATGTCTCAATACATAAGTGAGAGCATAGGAAAAATTATCCATATTGGAGCAAAAATAATCGCTATAGATTTTCTTTAAATTCAGGTGTCTATATATCTTATCTAAAGGTAAGGCTAGTAACCAACCATGGTCCTTCAAACTACACATTCTCTATCTACAATTTATCCTTGAAATGGCAAATGTTCTCCATACACTCTACCCATGAGGTTGAAGTAGTGGTAGTGACTTTGTCATTCGCATATGTCATTCAATACATGTATTTCATCTTTCATTATGAAGGAGGTATTCTTTGGTGCCAACATGTTAACATGTAAATTTGTTGGTCCCTATGAGTAGTTAATGAAGTAGACTTCCCACAAATTTCAAATTAATAATGTTCATTCTCACTCTTCTAAGCACCTCCTCAATGTTAAATTTAAATAAGTTAAGTCATTCAACTTTGTTATTTTGAGAATTATCTTCCATGACCACTATAGCATTTTTTACATGAACCCTATGTATAGCCACAAATCACCTACATTGAAACCTTTGGGACATGTAGACTTCTCGTATGAGTGGAAATATAGTACAATATGTTTATTCCAATCGAGCTCACTATTTGATGAAATTAGTTTTTTCTCTTTGCAATGTGTCCCTAATTCCTTAAGTTATTCCATCATTAATGCACCTCAAAACCCCCCCAAAAGTACCTTTGTCATCCCCAAACACATTCAAGACATAGTAAGCCTTTCTAACAATGACTCCTACACTTATACCCTTACATTCCTCTATGCACTTCTCTATATTCTATCAATAATGTTTGCTAGTATTTTGACTGCAAGGACAACGCTAGGTTTTTTTTAATGTTCATTTAGAGCCTATTCATCTCAAAAGTATTAGAAATTAGATTCTTAATGCCATCACTAGCCATTTATGATGGGGATAATTGAACCACACTACCTTTTGATTCTTTTGCAATCTTATAAGATTTAGTTCCCATCATAGATCATTGCACCTCATTATGTTCACAAAGGATTTTTTAATTCCAAGTTTATTTCAACATATTTTTGAACTAGAACATAACTTTTATAAGCCCAAATTGCCCTATTAGAGACCTACTTACATTAGTAAGAAACAAACTTTGCTAAAGCCATCTTCATCCATCACAACCCTCTCCCTTCCATCAGTTCCCAATGTCATTGACCAACAAACTATATGTCACCTTCCATATATATGATACCATCCCCTACATTCTCTTCGCTCATCCATCATGTTCATATGTCCCTATACATCTATACATATAAGTTACTTGATAATGAAATGTTTGAAGTCTAAATCATGCTCTCCATAAAGAAGGCAAACATAAAATTGGTAAAAAGTCAATATTGAAGTAGTTTGGGAAGGAGAATTCCCATGTTGTGAATAACATCATAGAAAAAAAGCATAACGAGTGACCCAATTCATAGCAATGGTGCCTTGGCACTTTTGGTAGACAATTTGAAGACTACAGATACTGAACATATGCAATACCACTATCGTAGGAACTTCTATTCTATTTAGACAAAAGCAACTAGTTCACTATAGTAAATGCTATACTAGAGTCCAACTCAATCACCACTACCTAGACATTACAAAGTAGCATTCAGAGGCATTCCATTACTTTAAGAATGACAATAGTCTGCAAGGTAAATGTTGGACTTAAAACAAAAGTTTTTCCTATAGTAGCAATACACCTACTCATTTCATCTTAAATGAGAATCCCTATTCCTACAAAGAGATTTTATTTTGTAACTACATGAAAATTTATTTTAGCTCAACCCATTAAAGGAGGAGTACAATAAGAGGTAATAAATAGCTTATTAAGGATGCTGAAGCTCCTATTAGCTGAAGTTGGAGAGTTGAAAAAGGTAGTAATATTAGTAGTAGCAATTCAAATATTTCATTGGAGTGGAGCTGAACTAAAAACCTTACCTATTTGTGCTTGGAAATTCTGGTTAAGCCAAATGTGAAATATTGCCAAAGTAGAAAACTTAATGATATGAGAAGTAGTTGCCACCAACACATGCACATAAATCTTGTTAAGAAGCTCAATTAACAAGAAACAACCTTGCCATTCACCTTATTAATCTTGAAACTATCACTTATGAAGCTCCCATTTTAACCCCACTAATAAAGCTCTAATATATTTGCCCATTTTATATAAATCCAAGAGCAAGTGAAAAGAAGATTTAAAATTAATCACCCCAAGGAGATGTTAACTCAAAGTTACATCTATACTTTCTAAATCAGTGCGATGACCTTCGTAGTAGAATTTTAGCTTGTATGCATGGTACTTCAAATGGTCATAGAGCATAGCATTGTATCCTCACCCTAATTAGAAGTGTGACATAGTCCTATTTTCTTTAGCCTAAAGGGATTATAGAATCAATTTGCTAGACTATGTTCAAATAAACTCTATATTTTTTGTGATACTACACACCATGCTTCTTAAACAACTCCTTTACAACCATTGGGTGGTCCACATCCACGTAAAAATAGGTTAACTACGAAGCAATAAGAAGTATGCAAAACTAATGGTCAACAAAGAATGATTAACTTACTTGGAAATGATGCACCATAAGACATAAATTTTTTTTTTTAACATAAAGTAATTCAACCTAAAGGATTTAAGCCATAAATAGACTTCTTTAAGCATAATCTACCTATAGTAACTTGTAATCAATGCAAACTATCAGGTTTAAAAACTCCTAATTATTTGTCTCTCACCCTTCTTAGGAAGAGGTACTATGTTCTAGTTAGCTTAATGTTTTATGTTATAAACATTTGACCTACTCCAAAAGTAATGGTGTAATAATTTTTTCAACCCTATAATAGCGGCACTCTTAATTAATGAGTGAGTATATAATATAAAAGGATACTAACTAAGGCCAAGTTCATCATGACAATATGACTTGCCATTGATAGTGACATTACCATCCATCTTGACAGTTTTCAACACAATTAAAAGTGAAATTGTAATATTTTTTCTATAGTTTGTAATTGGTATGCATGGATATTTCAAATTGAGAGCTCAACACATATTTAATTACCTATTATCATCTTTCTTTACTTAATTCCCATCACCTTCTTATATAATATAATGGATTCTTTAGGATTCATCACTTAACCTAAGTGTAGCTCATACTGCTGCACAATATCCTAAATGCTCCTCTTTATGACACAAGTTGCTGATGCATCAATCTTGATCTCATCAACGTACAGAAGGTGTGTTATCATAAGGAAGGATGGTCCAATGTTGAACCCAATGTGGCACCATCCTGATGTTGGTATCAAATGAGGAATGTGAGATACTCAAAAAAAATAAAAAAGGTGTAGTAAAAGTAGACATCCTTATATATGGCCCTTGGTTACTTCAATCCACTATAGATGGATACTATTAAAAATAATCTAAAGTCTTGGTGCAATGAGACAAGCCTTTGTCCAATCATAATAAGAAAATTTTGAACAACAAATTCTTTAGCACGTTTTTCAGAAATTTTTAGTTGACCTTCTTTGGAAGTACAAATCAGCATAGAGGTAACCATGTCATGCGTTAAGAACATATTTATAGACATAGAATGGCTTAGTACAAAAGACATTTTTCTTCGCAGTAATATCAGGAAGCACAATCTTTTGTCTACCCACCATAAGTTTTGTGACCACTTTGTAAATCATATTTTAAAGGCTAATGAGCCTAAAATTTTTATATTTAGACGCACCTTCAAATTTTGGGGTAACAATGACCAGCATGTATTTGTAACATTTAGGCATATTGCTATCTTCAAAGAATGATTTCATACCAATGATGATATCCACCTTTGTGAGGTTCTATTATTATTAAAAAATTAAGTAGAGATGCCATCTACAATATGTGATTTATTTCTATTGATGTATAATGCTAGACTTCTACTCTCATTATCATTGTTAGTGCCACAAGTGTGGCCACTTCATCACTATTAATAATTTTTAAGGATTGAAAGGGTTTAGGAGGCTCCTATTGCCCCTAGTTAGACATGTCTAGCAAAACAAATTAAATAAGAATGTCATTGACCTTAGTTTGGAATGCCACCAATTCTCCACTTTCATTTTCAAATTGATCGATATAGTTGCTGTTTGACATAGAAGTACTTATTTCTTACAAAAATCATGTGCTCTATTCTTCAAGGTTGTTCTATTGAAGCTTGGCATACTATTACCATCACATTCCTTCTAAAGCCATAAAATTTTATAAGAAGAAATAAGTTGTACCAAAAGATGATGTTCTAACTTAATTGTCGATCACAAATTCCTTATGTTAAAGTTCTTTGATTTTGTATTCCAACTGGTCATACTTACTAAGGATATTACAAAGTTTAGCCTCACTCAGTTTCTTCAATATTGATAAAGTTTCGTTAAATTTAGAGGATAAGTTATTTATAGGGTTTCCTTTAGCAGCAATTTGCCATGTTACGTACAAAACACTAGTAGTTGATACTGAAAATAATAACAAGATGTTATCAGACCATGGTCCTTTATCAATTTTACCCAAATGGATTATCTAAATTGCATTGTAGTAGGTAGCAATTGAAGCCAATATATGATAGATGTGTCGTTGTAATACTGAAGAATGCTTGCATATCATCAATATTCATGCAATAAATATCCAATCTTTCATAGATATGGGCATTCCCCTCCTTATTATTATACCAAGTAAACCATCTTTCGGTTGATAAATTAATATTCAAAGCTTACGTCATACTCAACTTAAAGAGTGGTATACAAAAAATCAATAGATATTATAAGTGGTTTGGGAAGGAACATTCCCTTATCCTAAAAAAATCAAACAACAGCATGTGAATAAAGATCTAGTCTACATCACTGTTTCCTTAGCACTTTATGTGAAATAGTTTGAAGCACATCATAGCAGAAAAATATGTGATAAAAAAATGGTAGAAACTTTTGTTTTCTATAGATAAAAGCAATAAGCTCACTATAGTAATTGCTATAGTAGAATGTAATTGAATCACCTCTATTTAGACATTAAGAAGTATTGATCTAAGAATTCCCACTGCTTCACAAATAGCAATAGTCTCCATGACATACGTTAAACTTGAAATTACTATGTTTTCTATAATAGTAATTGGTCTTTTCATGTTATCTCATATAACAACAATAATTACAATAAAGAAGTCATCATGCACAATTACATCATTATTGGATTTAATCCAAACAATTGGAGGAGAGGTTTAACAAGTGGAAACCATTGGTTGAAGCTTACCTAATTCTCCCCTTAACGAGTTTCATAGATAAAATTAGTAAATAGATAAAGTGGAAGATGTTTGAGAAGGAGTGTCCCTCAGATCATGTTAAAATCATACAAAAGAGTGTGAAGGGTGAACCAATCTATAAAACTATTTTCTTTACAAATTATACAGGATAATTTGAAAGACAACATACCCTGAACATATGTAATATTGTGATGGCAGGTACTTCCATTTTCCTTGGAGAAAAACTACAGGATAATCGTAGTAATGATTGTAGTAAATTATGATTTCATTATTGATGCATGAATATTAGGAAGTAGCATTCTATTGTGTTCTATTGCTTCCAAAACAGTAATAGTCTCCATGGTACAAGCTATCCCAAAAACAAAAGTTTTTGCTAAAATAATAACAACCATACCCAAGTCTTCCAAAATAAAAATTACAATTCTAGCAATGAGATTGCCTTGCACAGCTACATCATGACTAATCATTCACTATAGTAATTGTTGTAGTCGAGGCTGATTTCATCAATAATGCCTAGACATTAGGAGGGAGCATCCTAAGGAGTTCCATTACTTCCAAAAAAGAAATAGTCTCTATGGTAGAAGCTATTCCTAAAACAAAATTTTTTCTTGAAATAATAACAAGACTACCTAGGTGTTCCCAAACAATAATAAAAATTCTAGCAATAAGATCATCCTGCACAGCTACATCATGATTTCTATTAACCGAACACATTGGAAGAGTAGTTTAATAGGAGGGAACAAATAGCCAATCATGGCTCTCCCACTGGCCAAAATTGAAGAGTTAAAACAAGTAGTAGTAGTGGTAGCAATTCAAATATTTATTTGGAGTGCTGCTAATTTGAGAGCCTTAACTATGTGTGTTTGCAAATTCTTATTATGCCAATGGTGAAATATTGCCAAAGAAGTGAACTTAAGCATATGAGGAGTAGTAGTGTTACACACATTCGTAAACTTCCAACTAAGAAGCTCAATTAATGAAGTAATGTCCCTATGGTTAACCCTTTTGGGCAAGAAACTATCATTTGGAATGCTATTGGGCTAGAATTCCTTTGAACTATGAAACTCTGATAAATAATGTTGCAAATCATTTGCACAAGGTATCTAGGGTAGGGTATTCTTTAAGATTCCTTTAGTTGAAGCTCTTGAATGTACTGCTGCAACCAATGAGGCTTATTATGAATATTACCAAGTTTACCTAAACTCTATTTCTTTAAAGCTAATTGTGTTATACTAAATTTAGAGGATAGACAATTTATAGGGTTCCCTTTGATAATTCTATTTCAAGCAACATGCACAATATTAGTTTAGTGTAGACATGATAGCCATCTATTTTCAAACTAAATTCTCATCTCAAATTTTTGCAAAATCTTTTGTCTAAATTGAGTAAGTAGAAGTCAATTGTCCGAGCATATACGAGGAAGATTTCAATATAGTACACTAGAATGCTTGAGTGCCATCAATATTTACGAATGCTCTATCTAGTCTTTCATATATATGTGCATTGCCCACCTTAATGTTATGTCAAGCAAGCATGTTTGCAATAAATCCCAAGTCAACCAAATAGGAATCCTGAGTTAAGCTGGAGAAGTCATGTAGTGCCTACCCACCTTTTATTTTGTTTTTAATTTTTCTTCTCATTATTTTTTATACTTTGAAAACCCTTACAATAATCATTAGTCTACTAAGTTTTGTAGATACTCTTATTTCGTGCTAGTTTATCCAGTGGATCACATGCTCTTTTGATGTATACACCATGCAACACCTCCATAGAACCACAATAACCCCTGACAAATTCATCAAAGATTTGACAAACTAGTTCCAAATCCTACCCAAAAGTTGATCTGGCTCATGCATATTAAAGTTCACCATCCAAATTTCCAACAAGGCAATAGTAGAGACCCTATTTTTTGTGTCATGCACTACAAGTAGCTTTCAGATTTCATCACTATAACCACTCATATGTGTTGTATTGTAGGCCCCTAGCCATGGGGTTTATTCGATGATAAAAATACCCTAAATTTTTCAAATAAATTTATTTAATTGAATTTTAGGATTTTCAGTAATCGATATTTGTATTCATGAGAGAAACAAAATGAGAAAATATGCAAATGTTAAATCTCTTGAAGATCATCTTTGTTGGATAGGCAAACCACCAAGGGACGTATTCCAAATTTAAGTTTAGGTATTTTAATTTTACTTTGATTGGAATGTTAAGCTTGATTGAAATTTTTATTATAAGGTACACATACTAAATTCAAATTAATCATAGAAGACTTTTTAGGTTTTTAATATTTTTTATCCATCTTCCATGATTATCTTGACCGTCATTTTATCTTAATAATATTTTTCACTCCTTGATTAATTTATTGAAAAATTATAATGATATTAATTATTTAATAAAAACTTTAATAACAAAAAATAACAAATTTGTAAAAGTGATTATCGCTCGAACAAAAAAAAGTTGCTACCATGAATCATTGTAGTTCAGTGGTAACTACTCTGAATGCGATTCAGTTCATAATCAATCCCAAATATTTCATTCTGGACCAAGTCATCAATCACTTCTCTGCAAACAAAACAAACTATATGAAAGCTCATTAGTTGCTTGGGTGATTAATTCCAAAGCCTAGCATGGTGCAGCCAATCATATTGATCAAAGCTCTCTAATGGCTATAAAAATCCCTATAAGGACAAAACCATAGCACAAATGAGTAATGTTGGGGAAATAATGCAAACCTTTTCTAAACTATGAATTCCTAAATCATGATGGTAATGTGAATTGTTGGATCACTCATTTTGTGATCGAACAATCATCACCATATCTCATTTTTAAATTTGCTAATTTTTTTCAGCAGCCCAATCGCACAATGTCCTGATTACATGATCAATATTTCTTCCATTTGCCAACTTAAATCCTATCTTCAGATTGTGATTCTAATTTAATGACCCAAATCAATTTCATATTTCAAAAAATGTACATTCCATTGCATCTGTTTTATTGCTTAGATTTCATGATCAAACATTCTAATTGCATTTTGATCGAATGGCTCCTACAAAGTGGTTATTCTAGACATTATTTTGAGCTTTTGGAGATTTTTTATTTATTTCTTTTTTAAAAGTTATGAATGTTGTAAAAATTGTAAGGACTAAATTGGACATTTAATGAATGATTTAATCATTAGAAATTGAAGTGTTTCGTGCTAAGGAAACCCCACAAGAGGGGGGGTGAATTGTGTTTTAAAAAATTTTATAACATTCGAAATTAAAACTTAAAAGTTTTCAGCACGAATAAAGAAATTTGAATACAAAAGTTTTTTAGGTGGTTTGACTAAAAACTGAGTCTACGTCCACTCCCAACCGGTGTTGGGAAAAATCCACTAAATGCACCAATTACAAGTGAGGTTTTTCGTATGGTTCACTTCAAACCTACTTGGGATTTTTACTACGTCTAATGCCAAACCTACTTGAGTTTTTCTTCGGGCTCAACTCAAACTCGGGGTTTTAGCACTACTGCCGGGATGCTCTTACCCCAAAACGAAAAATACAACGATTGTCAAAAAGAACTTAGGAGAAATAGGAGAAAAGGGAGGCACACACAATTGAAAAATTAGAATGATAGAAATGAGAAAAATTTAATCATGAACCTCTAATTTCAAGCCCCTTGTTGCAGTTTGTCTTTTTAGCTTGAAGGCACCGTTTTTTCTTGTGATTGCTCGAATTTGAGATCTGATATCTTTGAAAGAAATTTAGCAAAAGGTAAAGTCAATAAATCTTAATTCCTCCCTATTTATAGAGTTTAAAATTGAGCTAAAAAAATCACTCCCAATGGCTCTTAAAATCAACTAGCCGTTTGGGTACAGACGGAAAACAGCTACCGTCCGATTCGTGCCCAAACACGGATGGCATGGATTGAATCTCGAATTTACCATTTAAGATTAATCTTGTCCGTTCGATCTTGGTTGGCTTGATCTGAGTAGTTAGATTCCGTGCACGCAGTCTTGTATGTATTAATAAAATGTGTTCTAACATAATTCAAATTAAAATAGTATACCTCAGTGGTTTCGCATCCTGGCGCATATCCGCGAGCCTGGGTTCGATTCTTCCGCATGTCATTTTAGCTGAATAATCTCAGCCATCCGATCGCACTTGTTCTTTTGATTTCTTTGATATTAAAGTTGGAATTTAGTCCCACATCGCAGAAAAATCATGGCCATTGCGCTTTAAAACTAATTCGCTTCCTATCAAACTCGAGCCTCTTTGGGGTAGGCTCCCCCTTTCCTTGATCGGGATTTCATCACCTGGTTGGGTTGACTTGACCATGCAATGTTCATTGACTGTTGACCGTCACTGTAGTTTGACCTAGCCGAGCTCAACTCCGCGTTCTTTAGGCGGGCTTGGCTTAGCCAAGCACTGTTCATTTGACCGTTGACCACAGCTGTAGCTTGACCTCACCGTGCTCCTCTCGGTGGGCTTTGGGCGGTCTTAGGTTGCCCTTTTTGGGTCAACAAATTTTATTTTTAATTTCAAAAGACTTGGATGGGCTAATTGCGTGACGGGTCGGCCCGTCCAGTGATACAGTGAATTTTTCTTAGACTTAAGCTGTTTTAAGGTTGATTGGAAGAATTTTTGTACTAAACTTTTAAATATAAGTGTAGCAAAATAATTTTATATTATCATAGTATTATAAGTTTTCTAAATGACTATGAAAAGAAATTTATGAAAAAAAATTCCTAAATAATTTTAAAAAATCAAATACCAATGTCTATACTTTTTGTCAATAAAGCTTTGCCCAAAAATCAAAATTCAATAATTATTAATTTTATAACATTTTTAAATATTAATACTATTAGTGTGCCTCATAATCTAAAAAATTTGACATCTCAATTTCAAGAAAAATTAATAAAAACTCAAATATGAAAATTCTAGTACATGTCTCAAATTTCCTTGAAAATATGCCATGGCTTCAAGGTCCTTAGAGACCATTATTTTAGACATGTGAAATACATGGCTTGATTTAATTAAATATTAACAATTTTACTTAAAATAAAGCCTAAATAAAATATAAACATTTATGCTTGACTCATCAAACATAAGGGTGTAATAATCTCCACCTTTTAATGATGGCAAGACATAAATGTTTTAAATCTATAAAAAATGATAAAATGAATAAAAGTAAACTTTTAAGAAGAGAAATCTTAATGAGGAGATTAATAATTATCATGCTCCCCGTATCTTTATGCTCCCCCTAACTCCTAACTATTCTCTCATTTGACACCATCAAAAGGGAGTTAACCCTAAGCAATGTCTAAAATTCCTAATTGTTCTCTCAATGTTTGAAATTGCTCCGATGGTAAGGGTTTGGTAAAAATGTCAGCTAATTCAAGCTTAATAGGAACATACTCTAATTCTACTAATCCTTTGGCTACTTGGTCTCTAATAAAGTGATATCTAACATCTATGTGCTTAGTTCTAGAATGATGAACTTGATTCTTGGCTAATGCTAATGCACTAGTATTGTCAATTCTAATAGGTATATGTGTGACTTCTAAACCATAGTCTTGAAGTTGTTGTCTTAACCATAGTACTTGAGCAACACAACTTCCAGCTGCAACATATTCAACTTCTATTGTTGACAAGGCTATACAATTTTGTTTTGCTTGACCATGAAACAAGACAATGTCCCAAGAATTGACATGTCCCTGATGTGCTCTTCCTATCCACTTTAGATCCTACAAAATCTTAATCTGTATAGCTAATGAGTTCACAAGGAAGGTCATTTCTAGGATACCATAATCCTAGAGTCATAGTTCCCTTCAAATATTTGAAGATTGCTTTAACAGCTTTTAAATGACTTTCCTTTGGGTTTGCTTGGAACCTAGCACATAATCCAACACTAAATAGAATGTCGAGCCTACTAGCTATAAGGTATAATAAAGATCCTACAAGTCCTCTATAAAGTTTTTGGTCTATGGTCTTCCCTTGTTCATCTAGGTCTAATTGAATAGATTGATTAATGGGAATTTTTCTAGGTTTCATATTTTCATAACCATATTTCTTAAACATTTCTTTCAAATATTTTGTTTGAGAAATAAAAATACCACCTTTTAGTTGTCTTATTTGCAATCCTAAGAAAAACGTTAGCTCACCCATCATGCTCATTTCAAATTCCTTAGTCATAAGATCTCCAAATTCTCTACACATTTCTTCTTTTGTACTACCAAAAATAATATCATCTACATAAATCTGAACAATTAATAAATCATCTCCTAAAGGCTTTAGAAATAATTTAGTATCTTATTTACCCTTTCTAAAGCCACTTTCTACTAGATAATTACTCAACCTACGGTACCATGCACGTGGAGCTTGCTTATGGACGTAAAGAGCTTTCTTAAGCTTGTAGACATAATTATCTTGTGTATGATTTTCAAAACCTGGTGGTTGTTCTCCAAACACATCCTCTTCTATTATTCCATTTAAGAAAGTACTTTTTACATCCATTTGAAACAATCTAAAATTCTTATAACATGAATATGCTAGAAGTAATCTAATTGCTTCTAACCTAGCTACGGGTGCAAATGAATCCTCAAAATCAATACCTTCTATTTGACTATATCCCTTAGAAACAAGTCTAGCCTTATTCCTAATTATTACACCATTTTCATCTAATTTATTTTTATATACCCATCTAGTACCAATTACTTGTGGATCACTAGGTCTTAGTACTAATTCCCAAACTTGATTTCTTTCAAATTGGTCTAACTCTTCATTCATAGCTTGAACCCAATAATCATCCACAAGGGCTTCTTCTATAGAATTGGGTTAAAAAAATGACACAAAGGCACTATGATCTATATCTTTAATTAAGCTCTAGTCTTCACTCCTTGGTTCACATCTCCTATAATCAAATCCTTTGGATGTGAGGTTGCAAATTTCCATCCTTTAGATAAATTATTTTCTTCTTCTTTTTCTTTTTCTATTTCTAGATTTTCTATTTTTTCTTTATTTAAATCTAGATTCTTTACTAAATCTATTTCATCTTCTGAATGCTTTTCACTAACTAGTTGAATTGTCTTATCAAACACAACATGTATTGTTTCCTCTATTTTATGTGATTCTTGATTAAAAACTCTATATGCTTTTCTAATTGATGAATACCCTAAAAAGATTCCTACACTTGCCTTCTCATCAAACTTTCCTAAGTTTGCTTTCTCATTTTTAAGAATAGTGCACTTACAACCAAAAACATGAAAATAACTAAGATTTGGTTTCTTCTTCCTTAGCAATTCATAAGGAATTTTCTTCAACTTTGGTCTCAAATTAACCCTATTTATGATGTAACATGCCATGTTAATAGCTTCAGCCAAAAAATATTTGTGTAAGTTATATTCGACTAACATGGTTCTACCTACCTCAACTAATGTTCTATTCTTTCTTTCTACAATGCCATTTTGTTGTGGTGTATATGGGCATGTGAATTGATGTTTGATTCCTTTCTCTTTACAAAACTCACTAAAATATTCATTCTTAAATTCACTCCCATTATCACTTTGCATACAAATAAATTTTAGACTATGTTGTCTTTCTAACTTTCTAATCAAATCTTCAAAGTTCTCAAAGGCTTCATTTTTATGTCTAAGAAAAAACACCCAAGTATATCTAGAAAAATCATCAACTATAACAAAACTGTATTGTTTTCCTCCTAAACTCAAAGGTTGTATTGGACCAAAAAGATCTAGGTAGATTTTTTCTAAAGGTCTACTAGTTGTTAATTCATTTTGAGATTTGAAAGAGGATTTAACTTGTTTTCCCTTTTGACAAGATTCACACAACTCCTAATTTGACTTGCTTGGTTTTGGAAGGCCTCTAACTACATCTAATTTTGAAATCTTCTTCAAGGTGGAGTATCCCACATGGCCTAATTTTCTATGCCATAATGAATTCTCATTAGATTGGGTCACTAGGCATTCCAAAACACTAGCTTCTAGTTGTCCAAAACTAATTACATATGTATCACATTTTCTTTTACCTAAAAGTAGTTCAACATTATTTTTCATGTTTTTGCAAGCTTTTGTATTAAAAATAATATCAAATCCATTATCAGAAAGTTGACTAATACTAATAAAATTAAATTCTAAGCCTTCTACTAAAAACACATTTGAAAGGGTAAAGTTTGTCGTACCAACATCTCCAATACCAATTATTCTTTTCTTTGTGTTGTCTCCTAGGGTCACCTTCCTATTTGGACCCGATCTCAATGATTTGAATTTACTTTTGTCTCTAGTCATGTGTCTTGAGCATCCACTATACAATACCCAAGATGTGGATTTCAATTTTCTCCTTGGTTTTGACTGTATGAGGTGTAAAATTTAAATTAGAAAGTATACCACTAAATGAAATCATCAATTTAAGTTTTCTAAATATCCTAGACCTATCCTAAAATGTCTCCAAATATTTTGGAGACCTTTTCTTCTAGTCTTCTAAGTCATGCTCTTAGGAACCCAAGAAAACTTGGGTTGAACCCTAAATGGTACTTACATGTTCTCCTTTTTAACAATCCATCTAACATTTTGTATTTGTGTATACATATTTCTTCTAAAGAAGCAATCTTTCATAGTATGTCCAGGTTTACAATAATAAAAACAAACAATGTTTGACGGCCTAGGCATGCTCAAATATCTAGGTTTTTTGAATTTGATAGCAAGTGAATGATAATAAGCATTTGAAACATGTGTAGTTTTATTTACTCTAGCATGCTCAAAAGATTGAATTTTTTCTTTTAAAACTTAAATATCATGCTTCAAAGAAGTATTTTCAATGATAAGAGATGCATTTTCTTCACATATATGTTGATTTTCTAATTTTTTCCTTTCATCTTCTTTCATGACCAAATCAAGCAATTCAACCTTTTCTTTGTAGCTCCTTTTTAATTTTTTATGTGCACTCATTAAGGAAGTTAATGCATTCATAATTTCAATGTAATTATTTTCAAGAGTATCTCTTGTCCAAGAGCTTACCTCATTTTCGTCTTCTTCTTCACTTGAAGATGATGAGGATGCCTCGTTTGCCATAAAGCAAATCAGTCCTTCTTCTCCTCTACTTGAGCTTAAAATGTCTGAATCTTAGGAGGCACTCCAAGTAGCTTGAAATGCTTTCTTTTTCTTCAAGCTCTTCTTCTTCTTCTTCTTTTCTCCCTCCTTCATATGCTTGTCTTTGAGTTTTGGACATTCCAGTTTAATATGATCGGTTTGACCACACTCAAAACAAGTTGGTGGCTTCTTCCTCTCTTTATTGCTTTTATTCTTCCATTTCCTATTAAGAAAGCTCTTTGCCAAATTTTTAGCTAAACCATTAACATGCAAACTTACCTCATCCTCTAAATCCATGGAGGAGGTGGAAGTGGAATCCGAATTGCTTTTAGTGGCTTTGAAAGCCATTGGTTCTTCCTTTCTTCCTTCATACTTTAACTTGCTTGTAGAAGCCTCTTCTGTAAGTCTCCTTGACATTTTTATTTCGTGGTAAGAAGTTCCCCAAGGAGTTCATCCAATGAAAGTTTGCTAAGATCCTTAGCGGCTTTAATAGCCGTGCAAGTGGATCAAATTCCTTTGGAAGGATTCTCAAAATTTTCTTAACAAGGGCAACATTTGAAAATGCCCTCCCAAGGTTTGCCAATCCATTTGTAATATCATTAAATCTCAAAAATATGCTCTTAATACTTTCATTGGGATTCATTCTAAAAAGTTCGTAGTCATGTGTGAGGATATTGATCTTAGTTTCTTTCACTTGTGAGGTACCCTCAGAAGTTACTTCGAGTTTTTTCCGTACTTCAAAAGCCGTATGCAAATTCATAATTTACGTAAACTCACTTGGAGAAATTCCACAATGAAGATAGTTCAACACCCTAGAATTTAATTGAGCCAATCTTTTGTGCTCAACGTTAAGCTCACTAAAGGGCTTGACTTCATCAGTAGAAGAATCTCTAGGAAGTTCATAAGGCTTCGTCATGACTTCCCATAATTCCAAATTAATAGATTGAATGAAAATTCTAAAACGATTTTTCCAATATAAATAAAATTCTCCTTTAAATAATGGAGGCCGATTTGAAGAAAAACCTTCACATAAGGTTGCACTCATTTCGACCAAAGAGGAAGCCATACAAAATAAAAAAAAAATTGTGAGAAAGCCTTCACTTAGCACAAGAGGATCTCCCACGTGATGTTACTCAAGTAATTTGGGGTTCCTTGCTCTGATACAAATTGAAGTGTTTCATGCTAAGGAAATCCCACAAGAAGGGGCGGTGAATTGTGTATTTAAAAAATTTTATAACTTTAGAAATTAAAACTTAAAACTTTTAAGCACGAATAAAGAAATTTGAACAAAAAAGTTTTTTTGGTGGTTCGACTAAAAACCGAGTCTACGTCCACCCCCAACCGGTGTTGGGAAAAATCCAGTAAATGCACCAATTACAAGTGAGCTTTTTCGTACGGTTCACCTCAAACCTACTTGGGATTTTTACTATGGCTAATCCCAAACCTACTTGAGTTTTTCTCCGGGCTCAACTCAAACCCGGGGCTTTAGCACTACTGCCAGGATGCCCTTACCCCAAAACGAAAAATACAATGATTGACAAAAAGAACTTAGGAGAAATTGGAGAAAAGGGAGGCACAAACAATTGAAAAATTAGAAGGATACAAATGAGAAAAATTGAATCATGAACCTTTAATTTCAAGCACCTTGTTGCAGTTTTCCTTTTGAGCTTGAAGGCACCGTTTTTGCTTGTGATTGCTTGAATTTGAGATCTAAAATCTTTGAAAGAAATTTAGCAAAAGGTAAACTCAATAAATCTTAATTCTTCCCAATTTATAGAGCTTAAAATTGAGCTCAAAAAAATCATTCCCAATGGCTCTTAAAATCAACTAGCCATTTCGGTAACGAACGGAAAAAAGCTACCGTCCAATTCGGGCACAAACACGGATGGCATGGATTGAATTTGGAATTTACCGCTTGAGATTAATCCCATCCGTTTGATCTGGGCGTACTTGATATGAGCAGTTGGATTCCGCACACACTGTCTTGTATGTATTAATAAAATGTGTTCTAACAAAATTCAAATTAAAACAGTTTACCTCAGTGTTTTCGCGTCCTAGCGCATATCCACGCAGCCTGGGTTCGAGTCTTCTGCATGTCATTTTAGGCTGAATAATCTCAGCCATTTGATCGTGCTTGTTCTTCTGATTTCTTTGATAGTAAGGTTGGAATTTAGTCCCACATCGCAGAAAAATCATCGCCATTACGCTTTAAAACTAATTCGCTTCCTATCAAACTCGACCCTCTATGGGGCTGGCTCCCCCCTTCCTTGACCGGGATTTCATCACCTAGTCAGGTTGACTTGACCATGCACTATTCATTGACCGTTGACCATCGCTGTAGTTTGACCTAGTCGAGCTCCACTCTGCGGGCTTTGGGCAGGCTTGGCTTAGCCAAGCAAAATTCATTTGACCGTTGATAACTGCTGTCGCTTGACCTCGCTGTGCTCCTCTTGGCGGGCTTTGGGCAGTTTTGTTAGCCATTTTTGGGTCAACCAATTTTTTTTTTTAATTTCAAAAGACCTGGACGGGCTAATTGCGTGACGGGTCGGCCCGCCCAGTGCTACAGTGAATTTTCCCGAGACTTAAGCTTTTTTAAGGTTGATTGGAAGAATTTTTGTGATAAAATTTTAAATATAAGTGTACCAAAATAATTTTATATTATCATAGTATTATACGTTTTCTAAATGACTATGAAAAGAAATTTATGAAAAATAATTCCTAAATAATTTTAAAAAATCAAGTACCAATGTCTATACTTTTTGTCAATAAAGCTTGGCCCAAAAATCAAAATTCAATAATTATTAATTTTATAACATTTTTAAATATTAATACTACTAGTGTGCCTCATAATCTCAAAAATTGGACGTCTCAATTTCAAGAAAAATTTATAAAAGCTCAAATATGAAAATTCTAGTATATGTCTCAAATTTCCTTGAAGTATGCCATGGCTTCAAGGTCCTTAGAGACCACTATTTTAGACATGTGAAATACATGGCTTGATTTAATTAAATATTAACAATTTTACTTAAAATCAAGCCTAAATAAAATATAAACATTTATGCTTGGCTCATCAAACACAAGGGTGTAACAGAAATGCCTATAAATAAGAGATTTTTGAGCAAAAAAAGGAGACAATTTTATGTGACCCAAAGCAAAAATATACAACTCATTAATAGCTCATTGCCTCATCACTTCCATACATTGTTATGCAATTCAGTCATCAAACTCTAGTTATTTTTTCTTTCTCAAATCA
Source organism: Vanilla planifolia (assembly GCA_023846275.1). Lineage (NCBI taxonomy): Eukaryota > Viridiplantae > Streptophyta > Magnoliopsida > Asparagales > Orchidaceae > Vanilla > Vanilla planifolia. The sequence continues at coordinate 590,568 of JAIUJO010000087.1, forward strand.
GTTTAGTTATTATTTTTTCATCCTCAATTCATTTAATTAAGATATTTGTACCTATTTAATGACTTCACTATGCATAAAATTTTGGTTGCATTGATTTTGATTTTAGGTTGCCAAATGTTATTTCATTTATTGCCATTTGACTTTGTTGTAATGCCAAAGTGGCCTATCCCACTTATTTGATTGTAAGGCCACAGTAGTGATCTTATTTGTCTATTTGTTGTAAGGGTTTAGATGACCCACCTTATGGCAAAAGATTATATTGTGTTGTGTTTACCTTTTTTTTTTAGGGTGGACATATGCTTGTTTAATAAGCCAAACCACCTAAAAATTGATTTTGTATATTTTTAATTAGTTTTTTTTTCAATTACATGACTTCTGTAAATTAAAATTTATAGAAGTCCCCTTTTATATTTTCTTCAAAATTATTAAAAATTACAATAAATAGTTTATTGAAATGTTTTGTAATAAGTAAACATTTAATTCATTCTAATTCACCTCCTATTACTAAACCTAACTTCAGTATATTTCCACACTACAAATGCAACCTTATATTATTAGCTTAAAATCATGCAACTAAGAAAAATTGCATACCTTTATTGAACTCCCAACCACGCTATATCTAAATTTGATGCACTATGCTTTCATAACAACACCTGAGACTTAAATAGCAGCAGTAGTAATAGCCTTGGAAAGAAGGTTGAAGCACTTGGCTACTTTTAACAATTAAGCAAATATTCCAACTCACATTTGAGATCCTCCTCCTAAAGACGTTCTTTTCTATCTTAACGATAGAGTATCAATTCTAGGCAACTAAAAAAGCTCTCACACATGTAAAGAATAGTTTTTATTATTTCCATGACTTTCTAATAAAGGAGCTTCTCAATAGCAACACACCATTACTCCAAATTTGCATACGTTATAATAATCTATTGTACACAAGCTTCTTAGATGCATAGAAAATTTTCCAATGGCTAAATATTTGTATCTTCCTAGGGATTGTAATATAATGTTTTGTATAAAAGCATTCAAATTAGCTGAGCAACAAACACTCATCAAATCATATAGTCGCATAGATCTATATATAATATATTCAAGAATTTTGCACGTAATATAATCCAAGAATAACATATTCTCTTTAATGCTATTTAGAGTCCTTCCCCTACATCAAACATTGAAGAAATTTGCATTCCTATTAATTACCATACCCCAACAAAACATAAGGTTGCTTCTACTAACCTCATAGGTATATCCTAGCTTGAGGTATGCTTGAACCTTATACAACAAGATGATGACCCAGAAAGTGACTTAAACCTCCAGTTTATATGGCAAGTGAACTTATCGAGATCAATAGCATTAATGCAAATCAAAAGTCATATGCAACCATAGAAAGAAGGCTACGACACTTATTTACCATTTTAAATTACAGAAATATTGTAACTAAAATTTGGGGTCATCCTCCCAAAGCAAACCTCCTTTTCCCTAAAATTAAGGTATTGATTCCAAGCTACTAAAGAAGGTCTTTCTTATATATGAATTCCATCTAAGCAACTCAATGGCCAGACAATAAACATGTTTCTCAACAATAGCACAGCATTAAACAAAATTTGCCGATATTGTAGTAAACTAATGTACTTGAGCTTCTTTGATTCATATTAAATCTTTTAATACTTGACTATCTATAGGTTACAAGGAATGGCAATTTAGCATTGCACAAAAACTTTGAAAAAGCTAGCCAATGAGCACTCATCAAATTTGATAGCCACATATACCAGAAACCATCGCTACTTACAATATCTAAAAAATTCAATGTTGAATATGTCTCGAAGAATTGTACATCATTTTTAATGCCATTTTAAGTAATTCTGCTACTACAAACGCTAGAAAAATTTGAATTCTGTTACTCATCGCATCCTAACAAAACCAAATGTTGTTTCTCCTCACTTAATATTTGCAGGCATGCTCAAGACAAGCTTGAACCTTGTTTAACAAGATCATCCCAACGTGAAATTCACATGATCAATAACAATATAGTAATGAGTGTATTAATATGAATGCCATCTCTGCCTCTCTAAAAAATTCAATGTTGAATATGTCTCGAAGAATTGTACATCATTTTTAATGCCATTTTAAGTAATTCTGCTACTACAAATGCTAGAAAAATTTGCATTATGTTACTCATCGCATCCTAACAAAACCAAATGTTGTTTCTCCTCACTTAATATTTGCAGGCATGCTCAAGACAAGCTTGAACCTTGTTTAACAAGATCATCCCAACGTGAAATTCACATGATCAATAACAATATAGTAATGAGCTATTAATATGAATGCCATCTCTGCCTCTGTCTTCCCCAACCAAAATATCCAAAATTCATGACAAAGTCTTCAACAATACCAAGTATAGTTTCCAAGTACATCCTATGACACCTCAGCCATATATAGTTGCTTAGAAGGTCCAAGAAAGAAGAAGTAGTTGCTCTGTATTTTTCTAATTCTAATGTTTTTTGCAATATGACCATTCTTTTTAATTTTCAAACTTCCCTAAGAGAATCCCTTCCCTTTACTCATTTTTATTTTCTTTATCATCTCTAATTTCATTCTATAGAGCTTTTGCATTACTTTCTAACTTTGGGTGGTCCTATAATAGTGGATGAACTATGATTACCTTAGATTTCCACCTACTTTTTCAAAATATACACTTTAATATGTGAAGAGTCACTTGGACCATCGCCCACAAACTTGTTAATTTATGGACCACGCCTTTTATTTACATTAATTTCATCTTCTTCATGCACTCTATTTTGGCATTCACTCTATCCTCGATGAATGCCCTCTATGCCCATCATTCTTGGATCAAGATGTGCTATTATGCATGACTTACTATTTGTCTTCCAACTTATATTGCTACTGAACTCCTATGCATTCATATCACATGATTCACATTTGTGATCTATTGTGTTGGGATAAACACTCTCCTCTTCCTTTGTTGTACAACCATCCATGGTCCTAAAATACTTTGTTCTCATCATAAGCCTTTATTTACAATTACCCTACATTCTTATCTTGATCAGTTTTTATCTCAATAAGACAAAAGCTCTCAACTACAATGGCATTGTGAGCTGGCTTGTTAGATGTACATATCACAGATACATGTCCCACTTTGCCCCAAGAAAAGTAGATAAGGTTTGTCCCTCATAATCAAAACCCTAAAAAAGTGGCCCAATGCACAATTTAGTCAGATAGCCATAAAAAGCAGCTTTGTAAGGTCATTTATTTACATAAACTCTTACAAAGGATGACCTTTGTGTGTTAACGTTCTAACCATCAATCTAAATAGTCTCACCCATGACTTCAGCAATACAAAAAATGCTCTATATCCTTATACATTAGAGTAATTTCCAAAAAAATGAACCCAAATTAGGCCACAAATAATCATTAAGGTATTAGGCTAAAATGATTGTCTCCATATATCCAATCCCAATGCAATGCCTACAATCAATGAGGGACATCCTAAAACATATATAATTTCTATCTAGAACCTACTCAAATTGCAAACAATCTTAGATCCCAAAAATTTTCTTTGATAAGGATTAGAGCCACTTCGCCCACCATGTAGGCCAGGCATGCATGCCCAATGCCTCTAATTTTTTTTGTAATCCTTCTTGACTTCATGCCCACCATTGCTCACAACTACTCATAGAGTACTCAAAGTATTCATCGACAAATGAAAATGTGGCACAAACAAGCCTTCCAACAAGATGAACAATTTTGTCTTCTAGCAATTCCATCCTTCCCCAACAATTTTATTGACCTACAATTCTATTTTCCTACAGGTATGTTCACTTCCAATTCTTATTGCTTACTAGAGTCATTGGGTTCTACCTTAAAACTTTATGTTGCTTTACAAATAAATGGTCGAAGCCTACGATATACTCTCCTTATGGAGGCTCATAAATATAATTTAAAAGACAATACTTAATGTTTTAGAAAGAGGAATTTCCCAATCCCATAAAAAATCAAACAAAATAGTATGATACACATCCCAATTATTCATAGAATTTCCTTGGTGCAATTTGTAGAAAACTTTGATGGACCACATGTCCTTCACAAAATCAATAATAATGCAATTAGAAGTTCGCATATCCTTAACATTTAGAGGAAGGATAAGTCATAAAATAATTTTGGTAGTTCAACATGTTGAAATATGACTATGAATGATTAAGTGATTTGTGCAACCAATGGCTATGCAATAGCTGTTCAATTGCACATTCTTCCAACATGTGTGAACTTTATTCTACATGGAGTTGATGTTGTGGTTGATAAGTAGCAGCCTATTGACATCATCATGCACAAAGGGATAGTAAATGTTATGCTGGCGATGAGTATATTGTGTGTCACTAGCCTAAGTGGGGCTTTGGCGTTGAACATTGAACTACTAACGACACGATATCTTGGCTCTCAAATTGATGAAGCCAATAATAAAATGTGATACATGTGGTGAATTGTAGAATCAAATGAGCCATCCAGTTTTTGAATAAAAGCTGCATTGGTGGATGCAAAGCTAAGTGAATAAGAGGTGGATGGCCCATCAAGTTGTAGCATCAAGTGTTGCAGCATTAGGTGAGGATTGGTTATCAATGTGGTTAGAGGTAGATGCCACCAAGTGTTATGGTGTTGGCCAATAATAATCAATTTTTTAACCCAAAAAGTAAATGCCTATCACAAATCCAACTCCATGCCCCCATGGGGTGCAATTGTGACTCCATGTTTGGTTAAGCTATCCATTGAGTTTACAAATATAACTAAGTAGAGGAGAAGGAACTTTTAAGGATTCTCTTTGTAAGAATAAGCAAAATAGGTTAAAACCGATGTAGACATTAGGTTGTTTAATGCACCAATTGTAGTCTAAAGGTGTGTCCTTGATAATAAATTAAGATCATGCCCAAAGGATGGGGGAGTTGGGGAGGGTGAATGCTTGTTTAACTCATACCTTACTATTGAATAAGTTGCTACCAATGAGTTTGATTGTTTGGGAGTGTAGTAGCTCAAATTTACTATCATCCTCAGCTAAATAGTTGTAAGAGATGGATAACAAGGAAGTATTGCAAGAAAAAGATTGCAATTATTTGAAAATAGAGCTAAAGAGTGCTTAAAATTATAAAGAGGGAAACATATAGGACCTAAAGATGTGGCTCAACTTGATGCAAAACATCTTCGTATGGTTGTTGCATGGCTTGAGGAATAGAATACCTCATGGATATCATAGTGGAAGGAGCTCAAGTGGTGCTATTGAGGTGTGCCATGGAGGCATTACATGCAATTGTAATGGCTAGAAAGCTCTTCATCTAACTTATCTCGAAACACAAACCAAGGAGCTTGACATGCTTGGGAGTTGACAAGCAGGCAATCTTCGAAGGCACAAGAAAGCTAGTTATTGTGATCCTAATTTGTTGGGGGCATTAATAACCCAGATTTTCTGTGAAGTTTTCAAGTGATAGCATGCCATTGATGACCTAAAAGATAAGGAATAGTGTTTGAGTGAGGTCAAGCTAGAGGAAACCCTAGTGGAGGCTAATAATGATGTTAATGGTCAAATTGCTCACCTGATTTTTGTATAAGAGCAAAAGAGAAATCAATCTATCTGGTAGATATTTTGCTATGAACTTTTCTTCAAGATAGCTTGAGCCATAGCTAGAGTCCATTCTGGAAAAGCCAATATTTAAGCCATCAAGGGCACAATGTCCTCAAAATATTCTAAATCTCTAGATAGGTAGGAAGCACTATCTACTTTGATGAGCTAAGCCAAGGAATCTATGATCAAAAAGAGCAATTTATGGAAAGTATGACAGATTAAAAGAAATTTGTTAACATTACTATTTGGAATAGTATTAAATGTTGTGAATTTTTCAGTTAAATTCTTAATGTCAAATTTATTTTCTCTTTTATTCTATTTTTATTTTTTGCCTATATTCCACTTAGGTTTGTAATTTAGTTTTCTTTTGCGATAATCATTTTAAAATTTGTTAATATATTATAGTCCTTATTTACATTAAATTTTGCCCTCACCTTCAATTATTAAGAATCTTTGGGTTGATAATTTAAAAATTTGAACACATAAATTAAAATTAAAATTTTTTAAAATTTTAAATATTCTTTAATTAGGTCACTTATTATTCTTTCTTTCAATTACTATGTTACTTTGTCTTGATGTACTATAAAATTGGAAACATAAATTCAAAGTAAATATTTCTCACGTTTTTCAATTCATTTTTAAACATTTAAAAGTTAACACTTTGTACCACTTTTATATTTTTTCGTAGCAAGGACAATTATATTAAATAGTCAATATAAGTTTTAATCAAAATTTTTCCAACATAAACATCGATATTTTTGTGTTTTATAAGATTAATTATGCTTTATTTTGTCGTCCAATTTACACTTTGTTTTCATATATTACTTGTGAACTTGAATTTAAAAAATTTTCAAAAGTTTGATATTTTCCTAATATTTTTGCATAATTTTTTATTTCTTGAATGAAGAAAAATTTTATTCTAACATTTTAATGAGGACTCAATAAATGCTTCTAAAAAAGGTGATTATAAATTTGTCTATTTTAGAATTAGATTTTTAATATTTTTTTAGTGTTTTTGTTATATAAATTCATTATATTTTTATTACCTTTACAATTAGTGGAATTATATACTTTTTAATAGAAATTGGTTTCACAATAAAAATTTAATATATTTGGCTATTTGAATTTAGTTGACTTTTTTGTTTTCTAAACATTTTGTAATTTGAATGATTTAATATTTTGAAAAGTTTTTTTTACCTTTTTAAATGCAATGGAAGTTTCACATCCCTAAATAATATAAAGTGCTTAATAGCCAATAAATATTGTTGTAAAAATTTTGTGCAAAAAAAAAAAGAATCGAAGTATTTCAATCCTTCTTTATGGAAATTATTTTGATAAATGACCATGAGTGATATTAAAAGCTTTTCATTTTGATAATTCATATGAAACTTTTACACCATTTTAGTTTTATTTAGACTCTTACATTTTTTGAATATAGTAACTAATTGTTTATTGTATTCTAGATAATTTTTTTATTATGTATACATATGTGATACTTGACATTATGAAATGTGCGTAATACGAGTTTATTATAATGATTATGCGCTTTTAATTGTACATTAAAGTTTTTTTATACGTTTACTTTTTGGATAAAATATTATTCATATATTATGCAAAATTGAATCTTTCTAAATGCTAAACTTTATTAACTGTTTTTAAGTTATTATTTACTCACACTTTCTAATTGAAGTTTTAATTTTTTATTACTCATTAATTTAAATTATCTAATTTGTTTTTCTTTTTAAAGTAATTTTCAATATTGTTATACAAAATAGATATTGTACTTTTGCCAAATAATAAAAAAATGTTTTATATATTAATTTCTTACATATTAGTTATTTGCACTTATTTTGTTTTTTAAAATTATACAAATATATTTATTTAGGTTGTAATACAAAAAATGATTTTTTAAATTCTTTTATGGTTTCTTTGTCTATGCTAGTTTGTATATGACATTTAGATTATTATGGTAATTATTTATTTTTATTTTGGTGTAATTTTTTTTATTATTTTCTTACAAAATATGTCTAAGAGCATTATGCACGTTAACATGTTTTGTGCATTTTCTTAACAAGATAACCACTATGCATGCTTTTGTTTTAGTTTTAAAATTTATTCCAATTCTTCAAGACTTTTTTTTATTTTTATGATTTGTTATTTTCATGAAACTAATTACATAATCTATGTTTCTATTTTTAATATTTATTAAATAAAATAATTTTTATGCATACATATTTTGTAAATATGATTTTAGAAAGAGGTTCACCCATAAATATTTTAAATAATATTATATGTTGTAATTCTATTATTATAATCTTATTTACATTTTAATGTATATTCGAATACCTTGCATCACTGTAATATTAAGGAAACGTCTCTATAAATATGTGGAATAGTTTTTTTTTGTAAAATTTATTTCAAATAAATTATTTTGATTTTTAGTTGTGGTAAAACTTTACTTAATTAAATAGGTAAATTTTTCAACATTTCACGAAAATAAAAAGCTTAAAAGAAAAAATAATTGAAGCCACTTTTAGAATTTCCTAAAAAAATTACTTTTATAGGGGAAATATGTCACAAAAGTGTATAAAATATTTTAAAATGTTCAAGGTTTTCAAAATTTTGGCTATGAACTTTATTTTTCAATAATATTTGTTTTAATAAAATTAGCGTTAGAAAAAAGTCACTGTATAAGAAATATTGTCTTCAAACTGAACATTATTAAAAAAAATTTAAATTAATAGAAAGTTCAAAAGAAATGTCAATAGAAATTATCATTAGCAAAACCTGACAAATATGTTAGTAATACAAATATTCATTTGAAAAAAAGTAAAAATTACCCCTAAATCAGAAAAACAAGTAATTTTGATGCATGTGTAAACCACAATAATGAAAAAGAAAATAACCCATTTTTAATATGGAGAATAATCAATTCTAAAAGTTTTATGTTACAAAAAAATATTTAAAATATTGACTGCAAATTCATAGGTTGTTAATAAAAACATTTTTTATAAGGATAGCACAAAATATAGTGACATTATCTAAAAAAATTAATTTTAATTTCATATTTTTTTTTAATATAATTTTAGATAATTAGATACTCTTCATTTTATATGTTTAGTTTGTTAACAAAACAAACACTTTTCTATACTAATATAATACATAAATAAATTTTTACAAAATATTCCCACATGTAATTTTTTTATACACACTCTCACATATTTTGTCGTATGATGTATTCTTAAAATTTGTTATTTTTCTTTAAATACACAATAAAATATTGTGTAATTTAATATTTGTGAGCATTTTTTTATGTTGGTAAAATACTTTTTATTTTTTCAACTTAATTATATTTAATTAAAATTTGTTAAACATTATTTATAAAGAACATTCTTAAATTGTTTTAGTTAAAAAGTTTATTTTGTAACAAAAATGACCAAAAGCTTGGTCTACAAGTTCTAAAAACTATTTTTTTAAAAGGAAAAATATGTCGAACATATATCGCAACAAAAACTATTAGGCGACCTTGAGTCATAAAAAAGATTGAATTAGTTTAGAATTTTTTAACTTTTATCTGCATGCATAATGTTTTATGAATGCATGACTTAATAATTGTAGCATTACAAAAAAGACACAATGGAAAAGATATAAAAGTAAATAAAAATAATATTATTTCTAAATATTTAAGTTAATAAAAAATTAAAAAATAATTTCAATAAAATTGAAACTTTGGGGAAAAGATGCCAAATATATTAGCTAAATAACAAAAATGTTGTATGCCAAAAAATAGAAATTAACGTGAATGTGATTGCTTAAAATATTTTTTACATGCAAGTCATATAAAAAAATTTAATGACCTTTTTTGAATGTGAAGGGAAAAAATATTAAATAAAATAGAATCTTTTTCTTGTAGATAGAAAAATATTAATATTGGTAACGCATTAATATTATTAAATTATTATGAAAATATATTATTTTATTTTTAACATTTAAAATGTTTTTTCATTATAATAACAAGTTTTAACTTTGCATTTTTACATCTCTTGCAACTTTTATTTAAAAGAACACTTTTTCGCAAATGCTTGAATAATTATCATTCTTATTAAGATATATTATTCCATATTTTAAAAATTTTATAGATTCTTTTTTTAGTATTAAAATTTGTTTAAATCTAGTAATTATTATATTTTTAGTAAAAAAAACGTATTAGTCATAGACATTATTTCTATCTATCATGACCATTCTTTGGAGGTCTTAAAAACTTTTCATTAACATAATTTTTTGCTCTTCAATATTTTAATATATTTTTCTCACAAATGCATTTATCTCAATTATTTTTAAAAAATCATAATTTATTTGGAATCCTCGTCCCTTTTAAAAATTAAAACTTGTTATTGTCTAACAAACTTTTTATTTGATAACATTTTATTTTGTTGGCAACATATAGTTCCAAACGTTTATGTTTTTTGATGCATTTTTTGTCAAAGCGCAAACTTTGAACATTCAAAATTTTTATGGCCTTTGTTCTCGCAAAGATTTTATAATTAAATAACTTGTTATCTATTATGACTGCTTTCTCATGTTTTGGCAATGAAGTTATTTTTTTAACAAAAAATATTAAACATACCTTTTAAATGTTCGAAAGTGAAATAACAAATTGGCTTATAATTTTTCAATTGTTGTAAATTTTTTTAATAATTTTGGGAACAAAATTATCATAATTAAATTTCTAACAACAAAAGTGTCGTGAAGTATATTAAATAATTTTATTTATCTAATTGTTTTACATTCTTGTTATTTTTTTTCATATTTATAAAATAATGGTAACTCATGTTAAGTAAGACAAAATTAACCAAAATACTTTATAAAATGATGTTCGTGCGTGCTTCAACAATTTTATGATTTTACTACTTTTTACCTAAACAATAGAAATACATTGCACGCTTTGGGAATTATATTTTACTTTCATTATTAAGTTTATCAAATTTTAATTTTTTCACACTATTTGGCATTCATTGTTATCATAATTTTGGCAAAATGTTGTGTTAAATATTTCAACATTTTCGACACTTAATTTTTGAACATCCTAAAGTTTCTAAAGCTAGCTTTAAATTAAGCTAACTAGAGATATGCACCAACTTAAAAAATTGATGATTTTAAAACATGAAATTAACACATAATGCAGCAAAGCAAATAGGATGAGACCAATGATAATCAATTCATCTACATTAGACTTCATTTAAAATTTTATGAATTGTTATTTTTAAAACTGAGTTACTTGGCAAACGACTCATGATTATTATTGTTATTAAAAGTCTCTAATTTTAGTAATTGTAAAACTCAACCAATACATCATCGCTGGCATTTCCTAAATTTTATCTACCATAAACAAACCAAACTCAAGGAACATCTCTTACCAATCACAAAGGAAACTTTGCCATTAACTTTGAATGGGTTACAACATTAGTCAATTATCAACTTGAACAAGTCTAAAGACAACTTGGCCAAGGATTTCATGAGTTTCTTGAAAACAAGAAAATGGAATTGATAAACATTTAGCTTATAGACTTTCTATTTTTGGTATTCAATTTTATTTGTAATCCAAAATTATGTTTTCTTTGGTCATTTGGTTTATAGGAGGAGTAAGTGTTTGTTAAATAGTGGAATCTAAGAAGTTATCAATTGAAATAAAAAAAAAGTAATGAAGATTAAAAGAGATGCATGTTGAGCATGGCAGTTGTTATCGACAAAGTAGTTCAGTGAATTTTAAGAATTGACGATTTTGTTATACATAGCATGTTGTTTATGCAATTGCACAATAAAAAGTTTCTTTACAATAACAAAGCCTCTTACTTCTTATTGGGATAAATTTGATGAAGAATTTACATTGAGTAGAAATTACTTAAGGACCTTAAGGTACAAATTATGGAAAATGTTTATATGACAAAGTGTAAGTGTTTTTCCCAAGCTATGGAGAAGTTTTTATATATTTCTATTATCCAAATATTTCTTATATAGTCCAAAGGATTATCTTACAAGTGGCTTTCAATATGACAATGAAATGCATAAGCACCCATTTTATGCAAATCTTATTGTTATAGTGATTTTTATTTGCACAAATTAATTTTATGGTTGGATTTCTACATGAAGTAAAAATAGGATAATGCAAGTATGATAGGATTATACTATGAATTAGATAAGAAAATATGCATAATTTATTTGTGTGTTATATGAAATAAACAATTTAAAATGTTGTAACAAATTGATATAGTGAGCCAAACATTTGAATGATGCTACATAATTTTTGGCGAAATGGATAATGTGCCATATGGTCTATTCCCCTTATAAATAATGATGATTTAGATATGTTGAATTAGAAAAACATTGGCCACAAAAGTTTATGAACAAATGTTTTTATCTCTAGCAATACATGCTCCAAAACTGCTAACAATGAAAGAATAAAAGTTTCAAATATTTAGATAAGAAGTATGGGGTAATATTCAAAACACTATGACTCAATTTGATTTTATTGCATCAAATGAATTTGTGGAATCTACTCGATAAATAGAATGAAATCAAGTTATAAGGAAAGTATGGAAAAACTTCGAAAAATGAAAGGGACACAACTAATCCTGTTAGGGATGCTCTAAAAATTAAGTAAAACTCCCAATATAAAATTTGAAAGAGGTACCATTAGGGGAGTGAAAAAATTAAATGTTGATTAAGAGATACGACACGTAGCCATGCATTATTTGAAAAATACTAAAAGAGAAATGTTAAGCCAACTTGCAAGTGACAAAAGGCTAAATCTCAAAATTTTTCATATTGCAAATCAAAAAGTACACCATATGCTACAAATGGTTCTAGTAAATGGTAGGATTTTTTAGTTTGACAGTATAATACATTGCACTACAATTATGTTATCGGACATAAATAGGGTCCTAACTCTCCCTATGCCATCGTAGGGACTCGCTTTTTATAGAGCTTACCAATAACGATATTTTTTTACTTTAATGTAAGTTGGTATTTAATATTAGTTCGTTTGATTAAATGATTATCGAGCCCATCCTTTCCAAAAGAAGCCATTTGTTTAAAAATCTATGGGTATAACATAAGCTATGTACCAAATGATCATGGCTTGCTACATTCCATTCTTCATGCCTAAAATTCCAATTAGAACTTTTAATCCTCAAATTTGATTATCAAACTCATTATATGTTACTCTGGATGAACATTGTCTTCTTACCATTTTGTCTCTTAACATATTTAGAAACTTTTTAACCCTATGATGGTCATCCTATAAAACATGTATTCGTATTTACCAAATGTTTCAAACCTCCAAATTAATAATGTGCATACTAACTACATAAAATCTACATGTTATATACACAAAAGAAAAAATGCAACAAATAAATACTAAATTTTAATAAACATTGCACTCAGTCCATGATAATCAACAAATATAATTTTTCTATCATAAGTACAACTTATTTAATATAGATTAAAAATAATACAAAAATAAATGCTTGCCACAAGGTTTCTAGGAACTGACTATCCAGTTGCCCCTCTCTTTAACCAGCCTAACCCCCTACTCACTAAACTAAACTGCCTCACATCTTAGACATGCATGTAATAGTAGGGACTGCAACAAATAAATGTATATAAAACACTCAAACTTGTTATAAAAAATAAAAATACATTAGTAACCTAATATTTATGATAAATTAATGAATAATAGCTCATAACAAAACTATTTTAGCACCTCTAATCCTTAAAATATGATGACCGTATTATGATGCACTGATTCTTTAGATTAATATCCAACCAATGGTATAACAGACACCCATCCTTGGTCCATTAGGATGCCCCAAAAATCAAGCCACACAACATAGTCTTTTTGCATTACATTTAAAAATTTACACTTTAAAAAACCTTGGGGATGACCTATATAATGTTGCACATCCATAGTTCTTTAGGTTGTCCTAAGTAATTTGGCATTCCATAATCAGTTTAGTCCACTGAATTATAATTAGTAGCTCCTTAACTCTAAGATTCATACATGATTCCTTATTTTCCTCTCTTATCTAAATACTTTATGAATATGTAGTAAAATTGGTACTAAAAAAGGCTCATCACAATCCATTGTTGAACAATCCAAGTTCCTATTTTTCTTTCTTAAAGCCTATCCCTAACCAACTTATTACTTTGCTTATATCCTTATAACATAGCATTAACTATACAAAAATGTAGATCAACCACTAGAGAATCTGGCCATGGGTGGGCCTTCTTAGTTTATTTAGTGTTCTTAAAATCTTAACCCATATATATCGTAATTCTATGCTTTCTTCAAAATTGAAACAAATATATTTAAGCATCATAAGGTTTCCTTATACCCATAACTAGTTTAAATAACATTATCTTACTTTCTCTTCCAAAACATTGGTAATAATCTATAAAACCCCATGATTTCTTCCAAATCTTTGTTTCATAGCAAACATACTATGGAATTCTTCAATCCTATAAAAGCCTTATTGTTTATAACTATGGCTTTCTTGATTCCTCATCAAGGATTAGCTATTCAATTTAGCTATCCTTCTTCATGCTTAGTTGGTTACTTTAGCCTTGCATAGGCCTCCATCCAAACATTATGATTATGCCCAAAGATTAGGCTTCACTCAAGAAATTATATAATCTTAGCTTATTCTTTAGCCCTAATAAAGGAGTTTCTCTTAAAATTAAGGTTTAAATTTTTTCTTTTTATGGCTCATCGCTCCCTTATTTTCTCTTAAGCTACTCTTGCTTTATGCAAAAATCTACAATTCAAAACTATGGACTAAGATAAAAAAAAATTGATCTCACGTTCTTGACCATATCCCTAATAAATTCATGATTTTTTCCTAGATATAATAAAGCAATTTTATTCCTTTGGCTATACCCTATAGCCTTCCTAAGTTCAATCTAAAGGTTTCTCTCAACTCTACCAACTCTAGAGTCTCTCAAATCAAAGGCTTTTTCTATGGTGTCATAAAAGCATCACTAAGATTTATAGGCTCTTTATCTTAACAGTAACCCTTAGTTTCTGATTCATGCATGCCAAAAAAAATCATAAATTTCATCTTAAATCACAAATTTTTAGTATCACAGTCTTTTTTGTGAAATGCTTAAATGCTTTATTACCTTAGACCTCTATTCTTAAGTTAGATATGGATTTATCAAAATTTAAAATGTGACCTTAAATATATACATCATTTTTAATGATACGTTTAAACTTTCAACTATGAACTTTTAAATATCAAACTCTAAGGACTTTCAATTTAAAACCTAACTTATTTAGTGCTTTGCCTTATAACCCCTAAATTTAATTCGATGTGATATCTAAGATGTCTCAAAAGGTCTTTTGTTATAACTATGGTTGACAAAGGCATAGTAGCTAACCTTACAAATCATAATTGCTAAATTATTCTTCAAAAACACAAAGTATTTTTTTCTAAACCTAAGAGTCCTCTACTTGATCGTTTTTTACAAGCTAAAGGAATGACTCTCAATCCTCATGTTAGTGAACTTAAGAGTATCTTTTCCTTAAAAAGACATTTAATTACATTTCCAATGTGCCTTATTGCATTAAAAGCCCTTTGTAGAGCCCAACCACGTAGTGTCAAGACTTTACTTTCAGCAATAATTCTCTCTTCCACATATCAGTTCAACCACTTGAATTTAATTTTCATATGTTCATAGAAACATTCGAATACATTGTTTCAAATTTTTACTAAGTTTCCTCAATAGGATGTTTATGGTCATGTCACAGTTTTCTCATGGCTTAGTTTAAACTGCAACATCAATGATAAATGTCAGCTTTTTTATAAAAACATGATTGCATATTTATTATGACAAATTTTAAAGAATTTACTCATCAATATCTTAATCAAAATAGAGAATTTATTATATCATGGATGAAATCATTTTTAGCTAAATCCATAACATTCTATGGTAAGTCACAACTTCATCTTAAGTATTATTGAAATTTTAATATGATTAATACTTAAACAATTAATTTCAATATGTTATAATTTATTTTTAGAATTAATAAGCTCATCATAGATCAATTTGTTTAAGGAACAATTGTATCCATTGTCATGGCACCACTTGTTTGATGGCAAAAAAATCAATGTGTAAGTTTCTCTAATACTTTTCTTGAGTGTCATTTAGGTCATGCATCTAAAGCTCTTACAAGATCAGTGAGTTGGAATGATTTGACTAGATATCTCATAGACCAAACCAGGGGTGAAGAATGTTAAGTTGTGTTGGTGATAATGGTCTAGCTATGGCTTAAATGGCATATCAAGTAGCCATTAAGCAAATTGTTTGTGGAGTAAGTAACTATATAAAGTCCATCTAAAAAATAATTAGCTTGATTATTTATCCTATCACTAGTTTATTTATGGCATATTTAGGTTGTAGAACATCATTAATTCACTTACATTATTATTGATTTCTTACATATTATTTTAGTAGTTGTAAAAATATTTGTTTATTTTAATAGTTATAAATTGTTTTAAAATATAATAAAACTAATAAACATATAAAACACGTCCTTAAAAAGAAAATAAAATTTGGCTTAAAAAGTGAAGCACAGCTATGCCCATAGCTTTGGCCAAGTAGCCCAAACTGTTATGAAATTAGCACGAGTTGTGGGTAAGCAAACCATGTGAACGTAGGCCAGGCTCAAGTCTCACTCGAAAAGTTTGTTGCTTAGGTTAAATTAAGGAAATATGTTTTGCATGATTTTTGGCTTAATGAGTCAGGCAATGTCAAAGTGTTAAGTTGTTGGATCAAGTTAAATTGAACCCGTATGGATATTTGTAAGTGACTTGATTTATTACCTCTTATGTGCACAATGGGATATGTAGCCCCTTTTAGCTTACCTATATTCTATGAGAAAGTTTTATAAGCATCAAACATCATATATAAAATTATGATGTGGGACTAAAATTCAACCTTATTTGCTTCTAAACAAGTGAAAACTATTTCTATCTGATAGTGAATTTTAATAATCGAATGGTTAGAACTGCATCCACTATTTTGAAATGTAGATTACATTTAAGTGTTCACCTTCAAGTTTGAATAAAATGGATGAGATCAGTTTAGAGTTTTTGAAAAATAATTTTCATCTCACCA
Organism: Vanilla planifolia; assembly: GCA_023846275.1. Classification (NCBI taxonomy): domain Eukaryota; kingdom Viridiplantae; phylum Streptophyta; class Magnoliopsida; order Asparagales; family Orchidaceae; genus Vanilla; species Vanilla planifolia. The sequence goes on from JAIUJO010000087.1 coordinate 607,372, forward strand.
TCCATCCATAAAACAAGGTAAAATGGCAAAGATCTTCTTTACAATTTTCAAAACTGCATATCTTGTAGACATCCTTCTATTAAACTCGATCAAATGGTTGCGATGGTCTCTATCTTTGTTAATAGTGTTGTCGCACATCACGATTATATCCTTATTCAGCATTGTAATTTAGTTGATCTTGTTTTGTCAGTCCATAATAGTTGAAGATTATTGTGCATAATTTTATTTTTCAAAAGTAGATTGTCCTTGTTTATGACATTGAAATCTTAATGACTATTTTGGGTGATATTTTAAATAGAGAAAGAAATTCCAATTAAATCTAAAATATTGTAATATAAATTGATGTGCCTTAGGAGTTGGAGAATAGATTACTTTATTGGCTACATCAATATTTTTGGGAAGGCAAAGAGGGAAAAAGAAAATTGCCATACAATTTTTACTCCTTTGTTGAACTTATCTTTGTAACTATTTTGTTTCTCTTTCTTACTTAAGAATTTACTTCTATTACACATCATAATAGTGACTTTTTTACAATTAATTTTTTCAAAAGACATATTAATACAAGATATTAGTTGATTCCATTTTTATTAAAAATGTTAATGCATATTAGTAAATACTTTGGATTTAATATTTCAAAACTATGTCCTTAAGATTATTTCAACCGTTTCATATATGCACACATATTCCAGCATTGTAATCCATAAACTTGCACGAGAAAAACTTTTTGCAAATGAAATGTTGGACGTTGTGATTAATTGTTTCTTTATATTATGCTTTGATATTGTAAACTTTTATAATTAAAATTGTCTTAGTGAAACCCAGCCTACTTGATAAATGAAAGTAGTTTATAAAGTGTATCTCTCTCCTATGACAAAAAACAGTACATTTGATAGTGGAATCTTAATTCGATTGATTAAGGGTAGATGTGGGTATGGGCTAGGCCAAATCACGAAAAAATCTATTACTATTTTTATTTTCTTTGTTATTACATAATTTATGATATTTTTTAATTTAATAATATTTCATTAAAATATATATATCAGAAATCTATAAAATTATTTTTACAAAGCACAAATTTTTCTAATAAAAATACGTTAAAATAATTAAGGTTTTATTTTATTTTAATATTTTCAATTAAAAATTATTACAAAAATAATTTTACAATTATCAAATTTTAATTTATGAAACATTTTAAAGATAATAAAATTTTTAAAAGCACAACTCACCCCATCGTGTGCATTAGTCTAGCACAGATTAAATCAAGTGATATTAGAGACAAGCTACATCACACTAGAAAATTTCTATGAGAAGATCCTATTTTTTTCATTTCCTTTGTGTATTGAATTGCGACAACATTGTTAAGATCATGGATCCACTGATATTTGTTAGTCAAAATTTTTCTTTGTGAAAAAATAAATTTAAAGCATTCATTTGAAATTTTAATGTTCAATTTTACTATTATTTTAAAAGTTGTTTTTTGCTTCAAAAAAATTTTGTGAACAATCTAGATGCTCAAAGTAAAGATATGCCAATAGAATGAATTACTTTTTTTGCTTCTCTTCAATAAATTGAAATCAACATTTGTCATCTGAAGACTTACTTATAGGCGATGCAAGAATTAAAGAATTGACATGACAAATTGGCTGTACTTCAAATTGAATTTAAGAAGCAAATAAGAAACAAAAATATAAATAAAAATACTAAAAAAGAAGAGACAAATTTTATGCACCTTAAAAGAAGTGTCTTCTTCTCAAGGTGCAGAGGATTTTTCCTTCACTGATAAAAATAATTATAATTTTAATGATGATAAATTATCCATTTCTTTTAGTGAGCATATAGTTAAGCATAAGAAATTTATTAGGAAGTGTGCTAAACTTCAACTGAAAATAACAAATAAGTATATTTTGTTTACTTATTAAAAGGATAAAGCAATGGGTATAAAGTTAAAATTTAATAGCATCAAAGTAAGTCAGTTATACATGTTTATGATTTAAGTACTTTAGAAAATAAACTTGTAGGATGTGATACATATTTAATTTTGAAAATTTTGTGTATTGATTCCTTGAGATGTGAAATATTATTTTAAGAAAACAAAATTGTATTTTGAAAGAAAAAGTAAAATAAAATTTTGTTGATATAAAAAGTGTTAAGTTATTGGAAAGAAAATTTGTCTAGTATACCTTCATGTGTGCCTTTGCCTTATGCTTATCCTCTTTCATATGTAGGTTTACATGCTCCATTTTTTACTCATATAAATTGACACAATACTATTGTTCATGTAAATTCTAATGTTACATTTCGTTTGACTCAAAAATATTGAATAAAATATTGACATGTATAGTTCAATGATAATAGACTTTGTTATATTACACATATGCATAAACATGTTGCATAATATAACAATGTGGTAATAAATATTATTAATTTGCATAATTTTCAATTTGATGCTAAATTCAAAGTTGTATGCTATTATTGTGATAGGTATGAACATATTTATATGATTGTCCAATTAGGAAATTCAGCTATTCAAACTGGGATAACTATGAATTGATTCCTTAGAGGACATGTTTAAAAAAAATAAATGTTTTAGTTCCCCGCAAAAAACATTGCCATAATTGAACACATGATTGTTTGGGTTCCAAAAATTTAAAGCTTAAGTTGCTATATTTGTTGTGTTTCTATAATTAAGACTTACAAAGACAAGTCTTGCCTTGTAAGTTTTCATATCACTAACTTTCAAAATATGAGTGGTTCTTTTTTTTAACATTATAAATTCGTTTTGTTAGTAGCTAAGGTAGATTTATTTATTATGTAGTTGTGGAAATTGGATAGTTCATTTTTTAATATGTAGCTTAAATAAAAATTTTTTGCTTACGTAAAAGGATTTTAAGAGGATGAGAGTATCAAGACTATGATGCTTTTTATTTGTTACCATGACTAACTTGATAATGTTGGTCTTGTTCTTTGATTGTTTAGTTGTTGATAAAAGCAATATGAATCTATTTGTGTGTCATAAAAGTCATGTGAACATTGTTGAACTAATAGTGACATGTGAGGAAAGTGAACATGTTTTTTGTAATTGTTTAAGTTATGAATTCTAGATATAGAATTTGAAAGAATTTAAGTTGGAACTTTACGTGATATAAATGTTCATACATGTCAAGCCCTTAGATGATTTGTTGGAAATTAAGGAAGCAATTAATGGTTTGTAAAACCTAGAGATTTATTAAAAAAATATGAACTTTGAGCAAATGTTACTTTATTATTCCTTCTTATAAATGGATTTTGAAATATAGATTTGCTTGTAACAATATCTGATTCTTTTTACCATTTCATTAACAAAATCCTTCACAAGCTCATATTAGTCTTCGGTATGGTTAAACGTTGTTCCTAAGTATGACTAACCTTTTTGGGAGAATACAAATGGAGGAGAATCTAGTGGTAAAACGTAAGAGTGCATAAACTAGATCTTAGGGGGAGTTAACAAGAATATTAGTTAATTGCACCCGTGGTCTTTCTTTGTTAAAACATTCAATAATTTGTATTGAAGAAATAATTTCTATCAACAGAGACTAGAATGTTGTTTTAATGTATTGATAAATTTTTAGAGTTGTTAGTCCATATGATTGTGTTGAAGTCAAAATATTTTTTATAAGAGAATTATTTTTCTTTATTGTTAGAATAAATAACACAAAAGTTACTAATTATGAATAAAGAGTGAGACTGTTATACACTTTGTCATGGAACCACTTATTCAATTATGACAATGTCAATATGTTAGTTTCTGGAAAATGTTTCTTGGGTATCTTTCATGATATGCACCAGAAGGTCTTATGAGATCAATCATTTGGATAGCTTTGAGTAGATATCTCTTGAAGAAATCTACAAGTGAATAAATATCAAACCTTCTTCAAGGTTATGCTTTAGTTATGGCTTAATTTGCACATCAAATAGTCATTGATCAAACGTTTGGTAGAGTGGCTAACTTTTAGGATTGAGTCTTAGAAATATCTATTGGTCTGTTAGTCTATCAAATCACTTGTCCACATATGGCACATTTAGATTGCATAACATCATTCATCCACATGCATTGTCATATATTTATTATTCATTATTATTTTAGTGGTTACAAAAATATATTATTATTTTAATATCTATAAAAATTCTTTAAAAAAAATAAAAAATATTAAATATATAAAAGATTGTTTTAGGAAGAAAATAAAAAATATGCTTTAGAAATCAATTCATGGCCTAGCTCATAGCTCATAGTAGTGGCCTAAAGTGTTAGGAAATGGCCCGAAGTGCTGGGGAAACTTTATGAGGAGCCCCAAGTAAGGTGACCAAGTCAATCTGACTAATTTAGGCTTATGGTTTGGTTAGACGCTTAGTGGCTTCACTTAAATCAATTAGGAAATAATTCTTGGAGGTCCAGTTGAACTCATGTAGTGGCAAGTTCTTTGATTGAGTCAGGTTACACTCATCCACATATTAGCATTAAATTAGGTCATGACCTCCCATGGGCACAAAAGGGAAACCAGCCCCATTTGGCTAATTTATATGTTGAAAGCAAGTATTATAAATGCCAAACATAATGTATGAGTTTGCAATGAAATAGTAAAAATCATCTCCATGTGCTTTTATAAGTCAAAAATCTACTTCTGTTTGTTGTAGATTTCATCTAATCATTATCTAGTAGGCCTGATTGAATGGATGAGATCAATTCTACCAATTTGAATAATAATTTTTATCTTACCATCTACCCATAAAACATTATCAAATGGTTAAGATCATCTTCACATTTATCAACAGTGCATATCATCTAGCCATTCATCTATAAATTGGGATAGGATGGCTAAGATCATCTACACCTTTATGAATAATGCTCTAATGCATCAGGATACATCTCGACCCTTTATTTAGCATTCTCAACAAGTAGCACTTCTTTTTGGGCAGATAATGTGGCAATCGTTGTTCCAGATCATAATTAGTATTCTAGAAAGCCATTTTCATTTGTTTATAACTCTAATATTAATGGCTATTTTTTATGACCATTCCAGCCCCTAAGAAAATTTTGAATATATTTAAGCTTTCTAATGTAAATAGAGACAACATTAAGAAGTTAACAGTAGACCATTTAACATTAGCACATGATTTATTAGAATAGAAAAAGGAAAATTAAAAATCATATTGTAATTTTCATGCCTTTATTTGGGCCGTGATAATGACTAATTTTTCCTCTTTCTTGCTTCAACATTTTCTTTGATTACACATCTTATTATTGACTTATTTAAAATTAATTTTTTTATATATTTTTTTGGCTTTTTAAAAATTTTTGTGTTAGTGGAACATCATTGTTCATTCCATGTTTCTTAAAAACGTTAACACATAATGTTAAATATTTTTAATTTAATATTTCAAACTTATGCCTTTTAGGTTTTTTCAAACTTTTTCATATGTGCACTCATATTCTATTATCATATTCCATAGACTTGTGTCATGCATGCCTTTACAAATGAGTAATAAAATATTATGATTAATTATTATTTTGTTTCATGCTTTAATATTGTAACCTTTTATAATAGAAATTGTGTTGATGAAATCCTACCTGTTGTTATAAATGGGTGTCGTTTGTAAAGGTTACCTCTACCTCTTATAGCTAAGGAGAATTCTTTTGATTATGGAATCTAGTCATCTTGAATGGGGGTTGTAGCCACGGGTGAGGTCAATTCCCCTAAAAATTATTTTTTTATTTACTTTTGTTAAGGGATAGTGAATTTATGATATTTTTAATAATATTTAATTAAAAACATATATGAATTAAAATTTTAAAGTTATTTTTCTAAAAAAATATATTATTTAAAAAAATTAAATAGAAAATTTAATTATTTTTTAAAATTTTATTTAAAACATTTTTCAAACAATGACTTTATAATTTTAAATTTTTAATTTAAGAATGGTGTTCAAAATAACAAAATTTTTGACAGAATAACTATCCACCTTATTGTGCATTAGCAAGGTTAAGATTACATCAAGAACATGCTATAAAATAAAAGACAGATCTCAATTTTCTTTATTTATGTAAAAGGAGTAAAACATTCAGTCATGATGGAATCTATGATATACTTTATCAAGTCATGATTTTTTGTTCAAACAAGACTTAAGTTATGGAGAAAATTCATATCATCCTTTACCTAGTTAAGGTTCCATTCATGTGTCTTGTCTTAAGTTACTTTGGAAAAGCTAAAAATTAATGCAAGTTTTCATAACAAAGTGCAAAATTTTTAAACTTAAATGTGACATTAAATTTTCTTACATAGCCTAAGGTTCATCATATGTTGTCCCAGTAATGGACTTTAGCAACAAAATTGTGCTTCCTCTTCATCAAGGTTGTTAATCGTCCTCCATACTATTGATGGCAATGTTTTTGCCTCTACATCTCAATTTTTGCTATTAAACTCTTAACAAGCCTATATCAAGGACATCAAAAGCCACTTCTTGATCACTTATATAACTAGCTCAACCCAATTGTAAAACATGTGCCATAAAAATAATTTACTTAAGTTATAACTTAAATGATTTTTGTCATACAACTTTAATTGGCTCTCCAATCACATCTTCATGCATTAAATGGAAATGATCTACCTTTATGGCTAAAGATATGCATGGTCTAATGCTACCCTCACAATATGACCATTTAAATTTGAATAATTTAGTTTAAATTGTATACTTATAAATATATCAAGCCTTACAAAATTGTAAACGTTTTTAATTTTCGTAAATAACAAAACTTTTTATTTTGAATAGGAAATTTTAAGGATAGGGCATAACCTTGATAATCCTTAAACTTAGATCATAGAAACAAACAAAATAACTAAGTGGTGTAACTCCCAAATAGGACTACACAATACAAATCTATTAAATAGCTCCGGCCAATTGCAAAGCGCTCACTATGTAATTCCCAAGAAGTCACTCATTCCTTAAAATTATTCCATTACAACGTAGGTAACTTCCTAAGAAGACTCAACTTTCTACATTTGAAAAATTTCTATTACTTAATATTGCATACACACAAGGTTTAGGACATATCTCTTCAAATTAAAGACGTGGAAGACATCATTAATTATTACCAATTATTGTAACAACAAAAGCTAGTGTTTTGTTCACCCCAACCTATTTATAATTTTGTACCATTAAATATACCTATTTGTAACTTTGAAGCATTTCCAAAAGTGATCAATCTATACATTGAGCTAACACCAAAGAATATTGAAACTCCATTAGCAAATCAAATTATCCTGTGCTTTCCATGAAAGTATTTTTTTGGTGTTCCTAAACTACACAACCTATCTTGTAGTTGTAAAAACTCCTTAATGTTCTTCTCAATAACATCTACATAGGATCATCCTTCCCATGTGCAACCGTGATCTACAATGCCACCCATAAAATAAAGCATATGGTTCCATGTCCATCACCAATTGATAGTTATTATGGTAAAAACATTCAACCAATAGCAGCCACTGGTACCAATTTCTGGAATATGATCACATACATAGGCTTATAAGGTCCTCTATATTCTAAATCGTCCCTAAAATTGATCATTTATCTAAGGAGAATAAGTTTCACTAAATTCAAGGTTTATTCCAATATTTTTCTGGAAATAATTTTAGAATTATTTTTTGAATTTTATTTATCTATAAAAAATGATGATTATAGGAAATCTACATAGCCTAACAATCTACTAGGCAAATACCTTTGCCAATTTACTAGTTTAATCCTTCTTCCTATTAATCTGACATTATGTTCATTTATTTTATTGATACCCAATCACCAAAATCACATCAAAGCCTTTCTAGCCCTTTAAAACATTATACAAAGGACATTGCGATTTTGCCCCATAGACTTCAAGGTAATGAAAAATTATAAAGCAAATTGCTAGGCTTCTAACTGTTTTCTTTACTTGCTTATAAATCATGATGTTTTAAATATAGTAGACTAAATGTATCTTTAAACCTCTCTACAAAATGTTTCTGTTATGGTTTATTTACATCTTATTCTCACAAAGGTGAAAAGCTAACCTTTTTATCAAGTGACTTTCTTAACAGTCTCTCTAAACTATCAATCTTATGGAATACAACTCATATGCTTTTAGGTCAAATTGGTGTGCCTCATCACAAAAATCTACCAATATTCAATAAAGTATGAAAATCGCTCCACATAATGGTGAGAGTTTCCATTGAAGAATTGCAAAAAAAATCCATCCAATTAGCATGAATGTGAAGAGTACTAATTAGAGCCACTAATGACTACGATACCAACTGAGACAAAACTCTACAAAAATCCATCACAAACTCTTTCCTCAGTCAACCCTTCATTCATAAATCTAAGAGCTGAACTTCTATTCGAAGCATCTATCATTGCATTTTCTTTTCCCTTATAGTCCTTCATGTTCAAGTAAAAATAATTAATGAGCTCCAACTAATGTCATTGCCAAAGGTCAAGCTTCACATATAAAGACATAATCTTGAGACATTTATCATCATTATGAAGATCAACCTATATATGATACAGACAATGTTTCTAAATGTTGAGGCTAAACAAAACAACTATAAATTGTAGGTCATCCATTCGGTAATTGAGTTCACGTTTGCATAACAAATCGGGGTCAATGGCTACTACTAAACATTTGTACCTATGAACTACACCCAAGCAAATGTGATGTGCTACCCAACATCATTTTAAGTCCTATGCAACTTGATGTTAAGCTCTTAGAACCTTTGCTCACATGGATCTTATTTGGGGAAAGCTACACCAACTTTGTTAGTGGAGTAAAGTATGCATGAAACATTAAGTTAGACACAAACTTGTTGTTGTACTATAAAATACCTATCAAAAATGGATTTTTTTTCTTTATTACAATTCTTTTCCATTTAGAAATTTTATGAACCTTTCTGTGTTCTATTTAAACTCCCTCAACATTAACAACATGGCCATGGAATGGTATTTGATCCAACACAAAGTGCACTAAGTACATTCTACACATAACAACTAGCTCCTAAGCAACTCAAAAGTAGTCTAATGATTCTTTTTATGATGAGCTTCACTCCAACAATACCCAAAATGTAATTGATTTATACAATGATAAAACAATCAAGGTATGACTCAAAATTATGTTAATATGATTCATAAATAATATGGCTACTAACTCATAATATTTGTATCATATGTGCAATTTTTCTTGGGTAGATCCACCTCTTAAATTGATGTGTTGTTATCTTCATCAAAGATCTATCTTGAAGAATGTTATAGCACCTCAATGTTGATCTAACAAGTCATATATCTTTTAATAGGTTATCAATTCTAGCCTATCACTATTTTACAATCTTGGTGATTCATATATATATGTAGAGAAGCCCTAGAAAACCATATGTTTGTTAAGTTCAACACCTTTGTTCCTATCACTTGATTAGGGGCATCCAAAAATATTGTTTGGCAATAGCATAATTCTTATGACTAGGTCAATACAAAACACAACTTCGTCCTCAAACAACAATCTTAACAAATCATTTTGATAACTATGAGTATTCAATGTATCATACATGTTAAAGTTCCATTCTATGCATCTTCCTTTCTTAGCCACAGTAAACAACTTCTATATAGTAAATCTAAAGTTTGTATTGTAAAAGGAATTAGAATCTATCATTTTATTACAAAGAAGACTATGCTAATTGAGTTTTGCACCATAGTGGGAAAAGTGACTTTCTTAGTAATCTATCACCAAGCTATGTTGAGTCATCCTAATGATACTTTGAGATAATTTCAACCTAAATGTTGGGTTTGGATAAGCTCATTCTTAACACTCCAACCAAAAAATTATTTTTTCTTTGAACCCCAATCCAAACTTGAACCTCATCATTTGAAGGTGCCTTCACCATTAGTGTTGATTATAGATATTTTTTGTTGACTTCAATCCACTTCCAATATAGCACAAGAAAAAAAGAATGTTTAGCCATAGTATCACGAAGGAAAACAAAAGTAACTCCACAAAATATGACCATATAAGTCATTAAATTTGAGTGCATATATCATTGACTAATCCCTTAAAACTTCACCTAAACAAGTAAGGCCTTTA